>CAHIKZ030000820.1:190000-729276 GCA_903632075.3 Acanthosepion pharaonis
GGTAATCCCCCCCCCCCAAATATACCTAATGTTTAAAAAATGAAAAATCTTCTTTGAGGCTTGCATTTTAGTTTTAATTTTAAGCTATGATATTTCCAATGAGCAAAATACTTTGCTGTATTTCAAAAAGTAATTTAAAACTAAATTGATTGGAAGAATATTTTTTTGTTTCTTTTGCTAAAAGGTGATTAGCATCCTTTTCTAATTGTCTTTAATCGCAATGTAATTCACTTTATTAATAAGTCTTCCAAAAAGTAAAATATATTTTTCTAAAAATTTATTCGAGAAATATTAGCCGATTTAAAGTATAATTAATTTGAGTTGAAACAAATATTATTTTAGTTAAAAATATCACAGAAATATACAATTTTTTACCCAACAGTAGGTATTTATTTAAGCTATTGATGTGTTAAAAGATTTATGAAAAAAAATGATCAAAATGTATAAACTAACAATAATAAAAATAAATATAGAAGATGAAAATTTGAATAAACATGTGACAAATGTAAATTAAAAGTATGTTTGGTTCAGAAGAGATGCCCTTGAAGTTTATTGATATGTTGAAGTCAAATGAAAAAAATAATTGATGGCAGCAACAAATAAAAGAAATAGAATTCTTGCTATAATTTGTTATCAACAGACATTAACAACAAACATGGTGTCATTTCACAAAAAAGATATTGATTTAAATTCTCCAAGGGATTCTGCTTATTAGTAATTATAAACATTATACCATACAAAAATGAATTTCTCAAAATTTCATATTAGATAAGTGGGGTGGGAGTATAACAGATGTAAAAAAAAAATATTTCAAGATTTTCTAAATCACAAAACCTGAAAGTTTTATTACAATACAACAATTATTTGATTTTGCCAAAATTTCCATATTTTTCATTGCAAAAAAACATGATATATTCCTATATTAATTTATGGTTACTTGTTGATCCAAGAAATCAAAATTGTGAAGGTTCTAAAGATTAATAATCAAAAGATCACTTGGTCTTTCCTCTTAATAGTAACAAAGGTTTTGAAAATAAAACTTTGTTTTTGTTACGGGCATTTTTTCATCATGGGTTTTTAACAAATCTTAAATTTTAATTTTATTTGTAGTTAATAGTCTACAGTTACTGCTCTTCTTTTCTGCTAATGTTGCATTTGGACATCTGTATTTATGAAGATCTACATGCTTATGCACACAAAATAAATTAAAAATTCTTTTTTTTAATATTAAGTATCAATGGATTTTGGTGAGCTTTTGCATTTATGATTAGGCAAATGCAGTCACAATTTAATAACAATATCATTTGACCACTAAAACTTAATACATAATTTTAAACAATGTAAAAGTTTATAAATTGTTCAAATTAAAATTTCAGATGAATACAATTCTTATAAAAATACATTATTCAGTGAAAAAACTTTTCTTGTAACAACAGTGCCACACTTGACAGGATTTACCTTTTTAATTTTAAAATACTTTTATGACGAGGTTCTTTTGTTAAAATGTTACCAGTTTGTTGAAAAGGGTAAAATTTATGGGAATATTGCTTCCCAATATTATACCAATCAGCCTTTATATCCAGTAGTATTTTGTTTGATAAAATATAGCAGAATTTCTTTAGAGATATGTCTTAAAAACTCAGTAAAATTAGGGTTTTAAAAATAAATGAAATCACTGATGTAATCACATGAAAGTATTAGGATTTTATAAGTAAATGAATTCAGTATGGTAATCACATGAAGCATCTCTCCTTGCAAATTTTCAAATAGAAACATCTGTAAATAACTTTTGTCATTTACTAAATACCATAAATTTTTTTGAATAGCCAATACTTAGTTGATTTGTATTAGATTTTGAAAGCCAGGTTTTCATTTTTCTTTAATTTTTGTTTCCCTTAAAGATTCCCTGATGCTTATTATAATAACTATTTGGAGGTAAACATATTTTCATAATATACAAAAACAAAACCATCTTTGGTTCTATAGCGTTGATATAGATTGATTTTTATATATCAGAATTTTCTTATTAATGGCACACTAATATTTTTTTTTTCATTGTTTTCATATCCAGCTGCGTGGTTTGATTCATACCATCAAATAAAGACCAGCTTTAAATCACCATCTTGATTTATATTTCAGTGATGTATATTTTTTTTGTGCGTGAAATCCTTCAGATATTGGTTGTTGTAAATATATCTGATGTAAAATAAAAATGAGTTTGAAGAATAAAAAATAAGTTCAGTTGGAAATTCAACTTGATAAATAAAATTTATTTTTTTAATTTTCTAATTTTTGGATTGTTGCTGTTCTATGTTTGTGGATTGCAGTTGGTTTACTTTTAAGTATTTGATTGGATTTACAGCATGATGCTTTGAATGTAAGTGCAGAGTTGTACGACCTTTTTGACATTCAAGTTGACAAATAAAGACATATAAAGTAAATTGATTAGCAGAAGACAGATGAATGCCTTTTCCTGTGGTATTAGTGCAAAGTGAATAAAGCACTCTTGATCAGAATTTGAACTCTTCATGCCTATTTCACTTTGTACATTAAAACATAGTGCCTCATTTAGATCAAGACAGGCTCTAGACATCTACTTGTGAGTTACCTGTCAAGATCGATAACAGTTTGAAAAATATATACCTTAAGTCTATCCTAAATATTTTGAAATGCTCATCTTCATCTGACCAAACCAGAAGTTAGATAATTGCCGGATTTAAATCATTATTTTGATTTATAGAACATGTGAAAAACAAAAAAATACCTTATTACTTGATATTTTAAATTGATTTTCATTCATTTTTTTTTTTTTTTTTTTTTTAAAGAAAAAGAACAGTTTCACTTAATAATTATTCTTTAAACATAATGCTTTTTGCCTCATTTGAAGATTCATGCCTAAATGAATGTTCTTTTTTATTTTTCTTCACCTTATTTATATCGCAATTGCTCTGTTGTTGTTTACTTGTCTTTTGTGAAAACTGAGTTTGTATACAAGTGGAAAGAAGAATCTCTAAAAAATAATATTTTAGACATTTTAAAATTTTTTAGAAAAATACCACTGTACTTGCAGTACAGTTCAAAAATTTGAGGCCACCACTGGTAATTCTTTTAAATTAGTCCCAAAAGTAAGTGTTTTGTACTTAAATAAGAGAAAATTATTAAACATAGCTAAAAAAAAAAAGTCAGTTTAATTTGCTTAGTTACTAGAAATTTTATTATGGACAAAAGAAAAAAAGCATTTTATGATTAAATTTTGATTGTCAAAATATCCTTCTTTAGCCATGATTGCTTCAGCACAATTTTTTGGCAGTTGTTACAAACGTCTCTCAAGGTATGAGTTTGATAATGGATTCCATTCTTTTTTTTCAATGGCTTTAAGAGCAATTTTACATTTTTTTTTTCCACTCTTCTGTCAAGTTGATCCCATGATAATTCTGGGTGTGGCTTCCAACTTTTGAACTGTAGTGTACATGTGTTTCCACACAGAAGAAAATTAGTTAAGATAAACTTGCTGATTTTTCTACTAATATTTCCTGGCTGCTGCATTTTTGTGTCCCTATGTTGATCTCAACTAGCATTAATATATAGCTAAAATATGAACTGATTTCATGTATTATTCATCTCTAGTAAAATATGTGTTATTACTTTTACTTCACAGGTCTTATGCTGGAGAGAAACACATGAAATTTATAAAAAATGTTATTTGTGGGAATTTAAATGGAGAAAAAAGGACCCTCATTCTCCATCAAGAACAGCAAAATATATTTTGCAAAATTCATGTAAAAGTTGTGTATCTACATTTTCAAAACTCCATTAACTTGCAAAAAAAATATTTCTAATGTGTGGCTTATCTTTTCTCGAGAGTAGTATTACATATGAGTAAAATTTTGAAAGAAGAATTAGGGAGAAGTCATGTTCTTGTGAAGTTTACAAACCATTGTTATTATTTAGAGTTAGTGTACCATATGGAAAAACACACAAGAAACACATCATAAACTTGTGATTTTAGTGAATCAGCATTTTCAGAGAACACTTTGAACACACACTGGAAAAAAACAGTATACTTGTCAAGTATTTAGGTTCGTATTTTCAAAGATGTCACATTTGTTGTGCCATATACAAAAACACACTGCCATATTCTTGTGAAGTTTGTGGATCTGCATCTTCAATGATGTCATATTTGAATAACCATATGCAAACACAAACAGGAGGGAAACCATATTCTTGTCAGGTTTGTGGGTCTGCATTTACACGGAAGTCAAATTTAGAGGGTCATATGCGAATGCACACAGGAGAGAAGCCATATACTTGTGAAGTTTGTGGGTTTGCCTTTACACGGAAGTCTGATTTGAAGTGCCATATACGAACACACACTGGAGAGAAACCATACTCTTGTGAAGTTTGTGGATCTGCATTTTCAAAGAAGTCCAGTTTGGTGCGCCATGTGCAAACGCACACTGGAGAAAAACTACATTCTTGTGAAGTTTGTGAATCTGCATTTTCACTGAAATCACATTTGAAGGATCATATGCGAAGACACACAGGAGAGAAACCATATTCATGTGAAGTTTGTCCATCTGTATTTTCATTGAAGTTAAGTTTAAAGCAGCATATGCGAAAACACACTGGGGAGAAACCACATTCTTGTGGAGTTTGTGGCTCTGTATTTTCACAGAAGTCAAATTTGGTGTGCCATATACAAACACACACTGGTGAGAAACCATATTCTTGTGAATTTTGTGGATCTGCATTTTCACAGAAGTCAAATTTGGAATGTCACCTGCGAACACACACTGGAGAGAAACCACATTCTTGTGAAGTTTGTGGCTCTGCATTTTCAAGGAAGTCACATTTGAAGTGCCACATGAGAACACACACAGGAGAGAAACCATATTCTTGTCATGTTTGTGGATTTGAATTTACACAGTATTCACATTTGAACACCCATATGCGAACACACACTCAAGAGAAACAGTTTTCTTGTGAGGTTTGTGGATTTGCATTTTCACAGATGTCACATTTGAAGGACCATATGCGAACACACACTGGAGAGAAACCATATTCATGTGAAGTTTGTGCATCTGCATTTTCAAAGAAGTCGTATTTGATGCGACATATGCAAACACACACTGGAGAGAAACCCTATTCCTGTCAAGTTTGTGGATCGGCATTTTCACGGAAGTCAAATTTGGAGCGCCATATGCGAATACACACAGGGGAGAAACCATATTCTTGTGAAGTTTGTGGATCTTCATTTTCAATGAAATCATCTTTGAAAATTCATATGCGAACACACACTGGAGAGAAACCATATTCTTGTGAAATTTGCTGGTCTCTATTTTCACAGAAGTCACATTTGAAGGACCATATGCGGACACACACAGGAGAGAAACCATATCCTTGTGAAATTTGTCCATCTGCATTTTCACGGATGTCACATTTGAAGAACCACATGCAAACTCACACTGGATAAAAAAAAACATGAATGTGAATTTTGTAGAAAAGTCAAATATACTGCATCACATTTGAATCTATCAAAAAGAAACACTTTGTGCAATTTGCATGTCTGCATTTTTACACACTGGTTAGAAGTGCATGAATAATGTTTTGCATATGTTATGGATTTTAAAAAATACTTTTTTCATTCCTAATTTAAAGATATCACATTAATGAAATAAAGTCATATATTAAGGTATCAGAGAAATATGTACTTTGATTTATTTTGTCTATTTGCAAAATATAAGGAACATTCATTTTTTCAGGTCTGTTGTATTACATCATTTGGGATTCAATATGAGTGGTTGGTGAATGATGTTTGACAACTGTTAAGGATTTAAAAAAGAATACTTATTCTGACTCTAAACATTTCATCAGAGTAAATATTTTAATTAATTTTGTACAGTCAAAAATCCAGGCAAATGCAAAGATTACAAATCTGGAAAATTTGGAGATTATTTTTTTGTGCATGAATAAAATAAAGCAATATATGCCTGAATCAGGTTAATATGAATTTTGGCTGAATTTTCGCGCAAAATAGTAGGCAGATTGTTTTTTGGGGTATTTTAATAAAATCTATTAAAACACAGGAGATATAAGTGTGGTTTGAACACAAATGATTTTAATATCTATTTGAAATATACTCCCCAATTTTATTTTGAACTCTGTTTTCTGATTTTGCATATTTTTTACCACTTGGCCATGAACCCTTCTTTGATTTTGTATAATGAAGTTTTTGCAGTTGTTAATTTTGATCTGATTGATTCAAACATGAGTGTCTTTTGAATGTTATTTTCATAAGATTAATACATTTTGGACATTTTCAGGTTCACTCATGTTGCAAAATAGATTTTTTATAAGCAATTGTTAATTTTTATCTTATTCTATTTCTGAAATTCCCATTATCTAAAGTTTCAATATGACTAGCAATAAATAATTCAAAAGAAGACATGCACTTATTTGAAAACATTGTTAGAAATGCATATACAAAGACAAGTTGACTTTATGTATGACATTTATGAAACCCTCAATTTTTACATAAAAAATGCAAATAAGAATCATTTAATATTTTTCCGATTGATACATTTTCTATAATTTAGAGGTGGTTATTTCTAATTTTAGTGAAATGATAATTTTGTGTTTCAATCAATGCTGGAGAAACAAGATAATTGAATGAAATTGCATTGTTTATAGAAGACCAAAAAAATTAGAATTATGCAAGGTTAGTGGAACGAGAAATAATTTTGATAAAAAAGAAATCGTTATTTACTGACTTGCCTCACTTTTTTTTTTTTTTTCTTATTTCTTTTTAAGTTGGAATTTTTTTGTTATTTTAATTCAATCAATCACAGTAGCACAAAATTTGATTTCGTTTTGACATTTTTAAATTAAAAATTTCCATGTTACTCTGTAAAATTTATTTTTAGATATCAAATTAGAAAGAGTGTCATTTTGGAATGCAAATGATTTTTTTTGGGTGGGTTTGATGGAGTGAGGGCGCTTTTGTTTGATTTTAGAGCTGGACAGGTTTAAAACTAATAAAAAATGCTTTCTTCTCATTGAGTAAATAATAAACATAACAAAATGTTAGATTTTAAAATAATTACTTCACAAAATAAGCAGCCAGTTGAAAAAAATTCCTTTTCAGTAGAAATAAAATTTTTCAATAATTTTCTTTAATAAAAATCATGAGAATTATTGAATTTAATAATTTTTTCAGCACTTATTAATGTATTCAATAATGAGCAGGTTATTAGAAAACATTTAGAATGTTGCAGAAAGTATCATCATTTTGCACTTCCTGTCACATTTTTTTCGGCAAAAAATATCAGATTCATGTGAATATGGGTAAAAGTCAAGTCGTTCAAACAAGTAATGATTAATAAATGTATGAACAAGATATGTTATAGAAGGATAAAAAACGAAACAAAGTTGAAGTTATGAGCAGTTCAATACAATCTTCAGTATAAGTTTTTGAAGTAATTGTGTATTTAATCACTATTGAAGTGAAAGGAAACATGTCTTTCTAATACGAAAGTCAAAAGGATTAAGGATTTCCTTGATATATTTGAAGACAAATTAGGTTTAATAGAAAAGATGATTTTACTCAGGTGCTTAGGCAATTAAATCTCATTTCTTCTGGGATTCCTACCGCTCCCTGTTGATAATCCCAGGTGGCATGATTTCCTTAATCCTTTCAATATGGAAGGTTTCAAGTGCTGAAATGTGAGCTCTAGAAGGAGGGATACGGATATAGCATTGTGCATTGAGACCTTTGTGAAGGTGGACAAGTTTCTGTTTAGAAAGACTAGACCACAAAGTTGCCAAAAGCACTTGGATAAGCAGCAGCATCAGCATAATAAAAATCAAACAAAATTGTTGTACTACACTTTGTAGGAGATTGAAGCCAATGAAGACTGAAAACACTACAATCCAGTCTATAGTGAAGATAGATGCTCTCTTCCAGTTCTAAACTTTGATGGCTGGGGGCAGTGTCACAGCAGCAAGATATTGAATAAGGTTGATGCTTCATTAACTTTAAAAGCATCCAAGACAATGCCTGCAGATACATCATGTGCATACATGTTTGTATGAAAATCTTTGATAAGGGCTGTGATGTTGGGTGGGCAACCACACTTAGCAAGAATGCACCAGTGCATATCCCTTTTAACTGTATCAAAGGCTTTAGGTAAATTGACAAAAGAGAATACTGGCAAGAATTTTGCCTGCCACTGCAAGCGAGATCCCACAGTAGTTTCCACAATCAGCTTTGGCCACTTTTTGTTTTGTAGATCATGACAATGTTCACATCCTTCCATTGCTGGGGCACACTCTGTGCATTCCACACATCAGTGATAGCACAAAGCGATATTTGAACCTTCATATTTTAATATTACTCCTGGAAGACTTTATTGTCCTTAAGATGCTTCATGGTGCTATTCCCCTCCTCAGAGGATAGCTGCATGTCAAGATCAGTCTTTAGGTGTAGTATTGGCAAATGATCAGCAAACTCAGGATCACTTGACTTAACATAGTTGTGCAACTCCTTTGATTATGGTACTACCTTCTGTAGAGTGGTGTCGAGTGCAATAGAGACACAAATTGGACCATACACCATGTTGATGCTATCATAGAATTTCTGAGGCTCATTTGCATTTTTGTGGCCTTGCATATGTGCTGATTCCTTAAGCTTATGAATTTTCCAATGGTGTTCTTTGTCTATGATCTCAACCTGGTCCCACAGAGGGTGGTGATCCCCCTTCTCTCTCCATATGGAACTAGAACAGTCTACACCAGTGAGTGAAATAAAGGGTTCAGTTCAACATTTCAACTACCTGAAGAAGGCCAGAGTGTACAATGACTGAAACGTTGTAATAAATATGGTGACAAAGATGAGGACAATAGTCTGAATAATGTAATAAACTTCTCTAAGTAATTTTTGTCTTTTCTTGAATACTAGAAATTTTATGCATAGTCAATACTTAGTTGATTTATATTAGATATTGAAAGCCAGGTTGTTATCTTTTGTAGTTCTTTATTTCCTAAAAGATTTCTGGGTACATATTATAATAACCATTTGAAGGTAACCAACATTTCATAATGTCACTTTCAAAAACCTCTTTGATTCTATAGAGTTTATATAGACTGATTTTATATCAGAATTTTCTTATTAATGGCACAATGAGTACTTGATATTTGAAAAAGATTCATTGGGGATTGTGTTTTAACAGATACAGTATCTGTTAAAATATGAACTGATTTCACTGTCTCTGTTAAGATATGTGTCATTTCTTTACTGGTCCTTCACTGGAGAGAAAATTATGACATTTATATAAACTTATTCTTGGTAAATTAAATGAAGGAGAACAAGACTCTTCACTCTCCATCAAGAACAGTGGAAGATATGTTGCAATATTCATTTAAAAGCCTTGTATTTACATTTCTATAAGTATCAAGGTAAACAACTTGCAAAAAAAGTATATTTTAAAATGTGTGGTTTGTCTTTTCTGTAGAGCCTTAATATTACATATGAGTAAGAATTTGGTAAGACAAGTAAACATCTCTGTCAATGATAAATTCATTTTCATTCATCGGATTTGTAGTTGAAATCGTAAATTATTTTATAGTAATAAAATTCATTTTAGTAGAATCTTGAAAAATTTATCAGTGATTTTTAAAATTTGAACCATTGAAATTTTATTATCATGTCAATTTCAAATTGTTTCCAAAAGTTTCAAGTTTGAGAAAATGTAGATGGGAAGGATGGTAGAGTAGAAAATGTGCCTTTGATGTGTCTTAGGATAAGATAGTAAAATGCATCTTTGAAAAAAAAAAATATGAAGAATGTTATTTTTAAAATTTGCAGGCTAATAGTGATCTGTATCGCTAGCTTTTGTTGTACATGTGAAAAAAATGATGAAATATATTAAAATGGGATACAACTTAATCTAGGGGAGGACACAACTTGCATTACAGCATTTTCCCCTTCAAGAAATATTAGGTTGGTGCAAAAAATAATGACGTAATAATGTCGTTTTTTGACGTATTTTTTAACGTCAAAAAACGACATTATTACGTCATTATTTTTGCACCAACCTAATATTATGAAATGAAGAAGTTATTTGTCCTCCATCCAGTTACAAAGTCTCTGTATTTGTTGGTAATTCTTTGTATTCTGGAAGATTTATGCACTGGTCTCAATGGGATCTTCACCCTCAGTATTAATTCTACAGGGTGCATTCTTTCTTTTAGATTCAGAAAGTGGAGTCTCCTCTTTTACACTGGTAGAACTTTTGTGAACACTAACAGATGATTCACTGGCATCTATGGGGTTCGCTGAGCTGTCATTGGTGGAAATTTCATCTCCATTAGTAATTTGGTAGCTATGTCTTGCATATTGACTATAGTTTCAATGCTGGAATGTAGACGTATATAATATATACTTACTCATTTATTTTCATTGTCATATGTACATTGTTGAAATTGTCCATCACTTTTTAAGCCCCTCTCTACTACAACCACTTTTTTTTCTCTCTTTCTCTCCCCCAAAGAAAACCTTCTGTAAAAATTCATCTACATCAATTTAACAAGACTCCAGTTTTCATCATGATAGAATATCTTCTTTACATTTTTGGTGGGGAAGTTATCAAAGTCCTGCAAAGCATCACTGTCCCCCCCCCCAAAAAAAAGATGTAAATATAAAATAGAAGAACTAATAGGTTTGTTGGTGCTTGCCAGTTTCTGGGTTTACAAAAGTATTTTTCAGTCATCTAAATTTGGTTCCTCTTTTCTGGGTGGTTGCCATGGTTTTTGAGGAAGTCTCTTCGAATCATTGTTGACTGACCTGTTTGGCAACTTTTGGGTGTGGCTCCAGCAGAATTTCTGTAGAAGGTGTATTTGTGGTGCCAGTGTATTTACTTACTTGTTTGCTTACTTGTTTGCAATCCTGACTATGCATATATACTGTATATGCATAGTCAGGATTGATTTCAAGAAGTGTAGCAGGTATAAGAGGAGGGTCATGTTTACTTGACTTTGTGTGGTTCCTGACATAAGTTTGTCCTCGTTTTACCCAAGAAGGGTACCGAGGTACCAGATTTGGATTTGTAGCTGTATTTAAATAATTTGTCATAGGGGTTACATTTGTTGTGAAGAATAAGAATTTAATTAAATAGAGTGCTTAGGTTGAGTGTTTTCCTAATAGGATGGTTTTATGTCATGAGAATATAAGGTTACCTGAATAGCCTTCCATGTGAATAAGTTTTTCAATTTGTCCATTGCTTTCTGGATGCTATCTATTTGTTTTTAATCGAGCGGTGTCTTTTTCATGCAAGTAGTTTTTAGTTTCCTCTGAGAGGAAGTCAGAAGCCCTATCAGTGTGTATTATATCTTGCATACCGAAAACTGAAAACAGATTCATATATTCTCAGTACTATACATTCTTCAACTCTAGGCTTTCTTTCAAAACCCTGGCCCACATTACAGACATTCCCCTCACATTCTCAGTATTAGCAATAAAATAATTCTTCATTAAAAATTAATTAGTTTTAATGGCCTTAATTAAATCATGATTGCCATGACATTGTAAGCCTGTGTTTTGTCAAAACTGCATTTGTTTATAAGTGGAAAAAATGATCTCCATTTGAAAAATATTTAAAACAAATGGAAATTTGAATAAAATAAAAATCCTTTCACATCAACAACAGTACTTTTTTAGTTTATTCTTTCATGTAACTGTACACAAGTTCAAACCAAAGTGTGATGTGAAAATAATTGGTCTTTGCTAAGATGTATAATTACTGAAGAGAAATCAATCATGATGCTAAAAAGGTGCTTCAACAATCCAATGTTCACATTGAAGAACTATTCCATAGTAACAGATGAAAAAAGATTTTTTTTAAATGCACTAAATAAAACATAATTAGATAGAAATGTATAAACACTGATGTGATCAAGAATATTCCCAATACCAATGCAATATAAGGAAATCAACTGTCAAATCATTGTTTAAATATATAACATAGTATCCTTGCCTGATTTTCCTCTTAGAGTATGTCTTCTGCTTTTCCTCTCTTCACTCAATTTGAGGCGTTAACAGTTGCTGATAAAGCAGAATTTTTTACTCATAAATTCTCTTCATATTCTGCTCTTGAGTGATATTGAGTATCTTTGTTTAACTTTCTACTTAGAAATGACTCTGTTAAGTTATAGGCATATAACTTCTTCCATGGTTTCTGCTATCATCCCTAATCTGGATCCCCACAAAGCATGTGGACCTGACGGTATCCCTGTAATTATCCTTAAATAATATGCTCCCGAACTGTCCCCTGTGTAATAAATGCCTTACTGTCTTGCTTGTTGGAAATTCTCCTCTATTGTTTCAGTCTTTAAGAACTCAGGTGGATTCTCTGACCTTTCAAACCATGAGCTTTCTGCCTCTTTGTTGCAAATCAACTCTATACTGATTAAATAATCTCACATCGGAGGGCAGCCTTTCAGGCAAGATATATGGCTTTCATTTATATCCTGACTTCCTTCTTAGAGTATGTCTTCTATTCCACTTCTCTTCACTCACTTTGAGGTGTTAACATCTGCTAAATAAAACAGGATGTTTTTCTCTTCAAATTATGCTCTTGATTCATCTGGAGCATTTTTGCTTAATTTTCCACTTAGAAACGAGACTCTGTTTGGTGATAGGCATATAACGCCTTCCATCATTTCAACTATCATCGCTAATCTGAATCCCTACAAAGCATTTCCTCCAAAAAATATGCTCCCAAACTGTTTTGTGTTCTCTAAGATATGCAGTAAACTTTTTTTATCAATCTTGTTTTTCAAGTATATATTCCTATTAGCATAGAATCTAAAAACATGTTTACAAGAAAGTCCAAGGTGAAAAAAATTATGCTTTCCTAGGATGTATAAATTCTGAAGAGAAAAAAAATTATAATGGAATAAAGAAAAGTTGTTGCAATAGTGGAATTGATACATATGGGAATACTTCCATGGCAACAGATAGAAACCTACAATCTAGAAAAGATCAGAGAAAACATGCTCTTTGCCTGGACGTATAAAGTCTGATGAGAAAAACAATCAATGAAACAAGAAAAGGTGCTGCAATAATGGAATTATCACATCGGAGAACTCTTTCATGTCAACAGATAGAAACAAAAGATCAAAGAAAATGCGGTAAAGAAAACATACTTAGAAATGCATAGACACTGAAGTGATCAAGACCTAATATCAATGCATTTTAAGGAGATCAGTTGTTAAATCATTGTTTAAATATGTAACATATAAGTGCAAAGAGTATCCTTCCCTGACTTCCTTCTTAGAGTATGTCTTCTATTCCACCTCTCTTCACTCAATTTGAGGTGTTAACATCTGCTAAATAAAACAAGATGTTTTTCTCTTCAAATTATGCTCTTGATTCATCTGGAGCATTTTTGCTTAATTTTCCACTTAGAAATGACTCTGTTTGGTGATAGGCATATAACTCCTTCCATCATTTCAACTATCATCGCTAATCTGAGTCCCCACAAAGCATTTCCTCAAAAAAATATGCTCCCAAACTGTTTTGTGTGCAGTAAAAGCCCAGCAGCATCTTGCTTGTCAGAAATACTTCTCCATTGTTTCAGTCTTTAAGATACCAAGTGTACCTTGTGACCCTTCAGACTATCAATATATCATCCTTCTACCTGTTTATCGCAAACTACAAGAAACCTGAATCAACTCTGAATTGCTTAAGCATCTTACATCGCTGTAAGATAAGCAATATGGCTTTCATTGCTCTAGCTCAACTGCTGATGTACTAATGATTATTGCTGAAAGATTCTATCAAGTTTTATAGAAGATTGGTGAAGCCCAGGCTGTTGTTTTGGACATCTTAAAAGTGCTTGTCAAGGTTTAGCATACTGGACTTCTTCATAACTTGAAAGGCTATAGCATTTCTGGCCCACAAAACGCCTCCAAAATTAAACTTCTCTCAGTCACCTAAAAGACTGGTTCCTGCCTCCCATCGATATGGCTGATACTAATGTCTATGAGATTGACTCATTGCACCTTCTCAGGTTTACATTCTCGGTTGACATGAAGTGGAAATTTGGTTCACTGTGTCATGCTAGTCAAATTTTTCTTCCTGAATGTAACATATAAGTCTACTGTTTATCCTTGTATTTGAATATTGCTGCCACACATGGTCCAATGCATCAAGACATTCTTGATAAAATCCAAAGAATAATCAGAAATATTACTGGTCTTGAATTCAGTCACTTTCCCACCACCATAATATAGCTTCCCTGTGTCTTTTCTTGAAATACTTTCATGGTTATTGTTAGAATGAACTCATCAATATGATATATTGACTTTATGAATTCAAGTGCAATTCTGAATTGGCAGCAAGGTCTCATCAATTCACAGTTGAATTAGCTAAATACAACCATAAGTTCTATGCTAACAGTTTCTTTTATTTTCTCACTTGTAGAACTTTCTTCCATTTTCATGCTTTCTGGCCAACTTTTATCTTCAAAAATTTAAATGCAATGTCAATCGTTAACAACAATCTTCTTGATTCCTCTTCAGTTGTTCTCGCTCCTTAATAATGTTTCTCTTTTTTTTTTTCACACTCAATAACCACTTGTGGCTTTACCACCAAGTATTTTTCAAATAGCATTCTCATGAACCTATTGGGTTAGCCATGAAAGAGGCTTCTCGTCAGTAGAACACATTGCAGAATTAGTGTGGAATAAGAAGAGTCGGCAGAGATTTATTCAAATGAATGCAACTATCATAAATTTTCATGAACCCCAAAAAATGACTTTTCATAAATTTTGTTCTGCTTGGAAAGTGTTTGTATCTTATTGGACAAAAATTGGTCAGCTGAGTTACAGTTTAGCCAGAAAAATGAAACGTGTTGCATTGTCCTGTACCAGATAAATTTCCCTGATATATTCTAAGAAAAATTAGGTCCATTTGAAATCCTGGAATTGACAATATTCTTGCAAGAGAAGGCCACACCTAGATTTTTTAGGCTACATCAGAGTTCAAACAATAAAGTGGAGTAAGTAAATCACAAATGAGAGAAGCATGGAAACATCACTTCAGTGAAGTTTGTAGAGGTTTACAGATATGTTGGCATGTCATTGTTGAGGCAGATGTTGTGGGTATTTAAAAAAATGAAGTAACCTGAGTTGATCCATACTACTGAAACCTGAGAATCACTAGAACAGTGAAGAAAAGAGGATTTAACTCAGGTGTTTAGGTAATTAAAGCGAATCAAGTGTGGGATTATTACTCCCTGATGATAATCACATGTAGCATGTTATTAGAAAGGTTTTCCCCTTTGACTTTGGAGCAGCAAGACATGTTTTTTTTTTATGCTCCAATAGAAACAAAACCTGTAAGTACTTCAGAGGCTACATTCATGTCATGGGTAAGATGATAAACTACGTTCAAGAGCAAGGCCGCTGATCAGGAGGTTTTGACGAGTGTGGAACCCCTCTTAATTCCTGGTGTTCCCAGGTCCACCCTGACTCGGGGTGGTAGCATCTGTTAGGGTCCAAGCTATGAGTTAACCCCCAAACTGGGGTCAAATCACCATGAAAGTGTAAAAATAAGTTCTAATACCAAAAATACTTTGTAAAAAAGTTACTACCGGCAATAAATGTTTGAAGAAAAAAATTATTAGCAGCAACACATTATTACCAACAATACATTTTTGGAAAAAAAAATATTACTAGCTATACGAGAAAAATATTACAAGAAATAGATTTTTGAAGGAAAAAAATTATCATCAATAAAAATCTTGTCTGCATTAAATAACCTATTAAGGTTGATATGCCGTAAAACAAACCAAACTTCAGAGACACAGATTGTGTTGTAGAGTGATTTCACAGTGGAGGCTTGTATTCGTACTAAGTCGGTCCTAAAATAGGTTCGACGTACAAAATGTTAGGAGCTTCATATAATAAGCATAAAACAGAGAAATCTAGTTGTAGTCGCTGATACTTTAGTATCTGACTAACGGTCGTCCAGCATCGACTGACTGACCGACGATATTTAGTCCCCCCCCCCACGAGGGCATCATGTGGCATAAGGCCGGTTCAACGTGGGATCTCCGAGTCCATGGTCTCGGCCAAAAATATGCCCAATGAAACCGTATAAATGGGTTCAGGGTTGGTTTACTTCCCCAAAAGAGAATCTGCCCTTCGGCGTAGCCTCTTTCAGGTTCCTCCCCGGACGAAGGCAGGAATTTCAGCCGGTCGACAAACATCGACTGACGATATTCAGTCACCTCCCCCCCACGATGGCGTCATGTGGCACAAGGCCTTTTTAACGTGGGATCTACAAGCCTATGGGCTCGGCCAAAAATATGCCCATTGAACCCGTATATACGGGTTCAGGGTCGGTTTACCTCCCCGAAAGAGAATCCGCCCTTCGGCGTAGCCTCTTTCGGGTTCCTCCCCGCCTGTAGGCAGAGAGTTCAACCGATCAGCCAGTCGACTGACTGACCAACCCACTCAGCGACTCCTACTTATTATAGGTGGGAGAGTCCATTAACTATAGAATAGGTGTGTTCCACAATAACCGATTGAGGACTGTTCATTTCCTTTATACTTCTTTAACATGCCTTGTTAATACATTTATTAATTTTTTTTTGTTTCACTTCAATGTTTTGTACTTCATTTTTACCCAGACTCACATGAGTGTGCCAAATATTTTAGAAAAATTTTTTATAAAATCTTTACAAAAATATTTTCTTCTATATGTGTTTCACGCCACTAATTTAAATTTTATGAAAACTCGGGAAATTCAAAAAGACAGTAATATTTAGTGACTATATTCATGAAAAGCAGAAATCTTTGGAAAATTTAAATCATTATTTTTTTCTTTGCACCCAATAATCTGCACTGAATCGGAGAATAAAAAAATACATTAAGACTAACATAATATTTAATTAGAAAAGCTTTTAATTGTTTTTATGAATAATATATAAAAACAATGTTAAGAGAAATAAATTTTTTGTATGAATAATGAATTTTGACAAAATTTATTTTCATACTTATACAATTTTAATTCTTTTAATTGGAGTAATTTGTAAAATTTTTAAATCTGTTAGATTCAGTTTCACTAGGATTATTTTCATTAAATAAAACTATATTTACTAATCATGAATTGTACAGCTTATTACAATTTAAGGACCGCATGTATTTTAAAAAGAAATTTTGAATTGTTTTTCTGTGTCTAAACGTGCCAACTTTTGTAGATATTGTTGATCATACACAATATTATCAGGAAATGAGCAATAACTATAGTAAATTTCAAGCCAAAAGTATCTCAAATTCAATAACACATGTAATTATTGAGTACTTAGAAATTATATATCGCAGTAGGTAACTCCATAGAATTGTAATACTTAAGGTCGAAAATGAATTTTTCAAAATTAAAAATCTTTCTTTTATTTCAATTTTAATTTCAAGCTAATGGATTAAATTTAATATTACCAACAAGCAGAATACTCTGCTCTATTTCAAAATTAATTTAAATTGGTTAGGAGATTTTGTTTTGAAATTTCTTAAATTTTTGAATTTAGTGATAATTCTTTTGCCTTCCATCATTTCAATGTAATTCTCTTTATTGAAAAGTCTTCCAAAAATAAAATACACTTTTTGGAAACTTTATTTAAAGAATATTTGCTGATTTAATTAATAAGTTATTTTTTATGACTAAAGCCCCCACAGAATAACATCATGCTACCAAACACACCAACAGACATAAACAGGTACTACTGTGTTAAGGAAATACATTTCTGTGATATTTTAAGCTTAATAATATTGGTTTCAGTACCCCCAGTAATTCGGTATACCTAAGGTTTAAATGAGTTTTCACAAATTAAAAATCTTTCTTGAAGCTTTTGTTTTAGCTTGAAAGCTAAGGGATTAATTTTTCTAATTCCATAAAACAAGATACTGTGGTGTATTTCTAATAGAAATTAGAACGATTTTTAGTCAATTCATTTTTTTCTTCAGAAAAACCAATTGAAACGGCCATTTTGACATATTTGTAAACAAAAGTTAATTATTGATTTTAAAAATCTTACAAAAATAAAATATATATTTCTGAAATGTTATTTGCAGAAAATTAGCAAATTTAAAGTTAAAATAACCTGTTCTGAAACAAATATTACTTAATAATATTGCATAAAATGTTGCATGCAAGCATATTTTTAATCATGGGGTTTTGTCATTCTCATATCTCCATTGATATATTGATAGCCTAAGGTGTTAAGACAAATTTACAAATGCTAAGTAAAAACAGTTTGTTTTGTTTTTTTAACTACCAGGTAATGTTTAAAAATTTATCAAAATATTTTAATCAATTATCTAATATTTTATTGAATTTTTTAGGTATTTGAAGATGTTTCTGATAATAAAATTTAAAATACTGTAAAAGTTTCTTAAATTAATAACATTTCATAAATTATTGAGTTACCTCTATAATGGTATTTTATTATATTATCTCAATTATTAAATTAAAAATTTAATAACTGAGATAATATAGTAAATTTATTAATTATTATATTATCATAGTTATAACATTTTCAAATTAATAACTGAGATAATATAATGCAGTGATAGAGCTGACTCAATAATTTGAAATTTTTATTTATTATTAATTTATATTTTTAAGATCTTATTTTTCCATTTTATTCTTTATTATTAATTGTTATACCCTGATGATCATTATGAAATGTTAAAGTTATTTAATTCATTAAATTTTTAAAGTACTTAAATTTTATTTTTACTTATGTAGACTTATTTTATTTAAGCATAATCCAATAACTCAAACAGTATTATACGAAAAAAAATGCTACCATCCATAATAGGTATAAGAATTTTCATAATATTTGGTGGCCCTTTCTTCAGTTGCCTCTCCAACCATCCTTGGAAATGAAATGGAACAATTGCGCACAGCTGAAAAGGTTTATATGAGCAGAATTTTTCATAAGGGGGATAATGATAATGTCACGTATGAAACACCATACTTAAAAAAAGGGGGCATTTAGACACAAAAAATAATTTTTTTTTACTTATTTTAAAAGATTTTGGTCTAATGATTTTCCCTTAGTAAATATAGTCTTTATTTAATAACTTAATAACCTAACTTTGACGATGTTTGGAAGAATTTTTAAAACCTTTTTGAAACTTTATAAAATTGTTATAATTAAAAAAGAAAAATGCAAACAATTCTTGTAAAAAAAATCATTATTCATTGAAAAATTTTGTTCTTCAGGCTATAATGTCCCTAATATATATTATTTACTTTAAGTTTAAAATATTGCAGAAATGCATTTTTTTTAACTTGACTGTAGCCATTTATTTCAACTCTTGACGTATTTGATAACTTGATGACAGATGGATATTTTTATTTAATGTTATTCTACGGGCTCTTGTGCAAAACATAATTGAAGGCTACAAAGTCAGAACCTTTTTTAATATAATTTTTAAGTACTCAGTAATCTTAAAAACTTACAAAATTGTAGAGGGCCGTGGCTGTGATGTTGTAAAGTCAGACGTAGAAGAAACGCATGTAAGGTTCAGATTCTCCTGCTCGCCGGGCCCAACTACATAGAAACGTTGGACTTTGATTAAGTCCAAAGAAGAAGGCAAAGAAAGCAAACAAAACACAAGACCGATAATATATGTATATACAAATATATATTAATAACAAGTTACAATACATGGAAACAGTACAAAAGATGAAGCGTGTTTGAATATTCTGTATGTGCGTGCGTGTGTGAATATTCTGTATGTGCGTGCGTGTGTATTGTGCTTAGCGTGTTGCCACGCTATCACTTGTTAGCGCCTACATTTCGAGATTGATAGCTGAAAGCCTGAGGGAAAAAGAGAGATTTACCTCAAGGTGTCGGCGTACAGGCCTGAGGGAAAAAGAAGAGATAGAGGCGAAGGGTCAGCGGCTATTTATAGCCAGGGAAGAGAGACCCCTGGTGAAAGGGTTATGAACTGAAGGAGGAGTTAACTCCGAAAAATATTCTCCATAATCTAATGTTTATTGAATTAGCAATAGTTTGGCTTTGATTTTAATATACCTGCTACACTTATTTTTTAATAATATCCGGTATCAGCACAGATATCTACAAAAATTGGTATGTTTATACACATACCAAAAACATTCAAAATTCTTTTAAAAATATTGATGTTTGATGAATTATTCTAAACTTTTCAATTTATGATTTTTAAATATAGTTTCACTTAATAATAATATCATTTAAATGGGGGAAATTAATACAGAATTTTAAAAGATTTAAAACTGAATAAACTTTTCCAATTAAATTTCAAAAAATTAAAACAATTCTTGTAAAAATTCATTATTTATCAAAAAAATTTGTTTTTTCTGAAAATGATGAATAGTATATCTTATTTATAAAAGTAATTAAAAGCTTTTCTTAAGATAAAAATTTAGATTAATTAAGTGGGGTTGGGTAACAAAAATAAAAAAAAAAATATCTTTACCAAGAGTTAAAGAAAAAATTCAAAAATAATTTCATTCATTTGTGAAAAAATCCTGAAAATTTAATTACAATCCAACAATTATTTGCAAGAATTTCCAAATCAGTGTATCTTTCACTGCAAAAAACATGCTAAATTTGCTTATACTACTCTGGTGTCCCTGCTGACACAAGAAAAATGTGTTTAATCAAAATTTATATGGGTTAGAAAGGATTCAAAAAATTTAGAAAATAAACAAAAAATACTTTGGTCTTTCCTCTAATACTAACATAAAAATTTTGATGATAAAAGTATTTTTTATCAAGTTTGAGGTCTTTTTTCATCATGGTATGGTGTTTTCTCTGCGAATTAGTGGAGGTATCTGTTCTAAAACAAATGTTGTTCACCACGGAAAATTGTAAAAATCAAAATACCCCAAAAAGCATCTTAAATAATTTAAAATGCCTTCTTCAAACCTAAAATTCAGTTCTCTTTGAAATATTATGACCTAAAGGAAGGTACACCATTGATTGCATGAACAATGAGCATACCATGATGAAAACACGCCCTAAATCTTTGTCATTATCATGAGGAAACAACAAAGAATTCTTTGGTTATTAAATCATATTTTATAATCAATTTAAGAATTTTTGATTTTTTTCCATGTGTTAGCAGGGTTGAGAGTCAAAGATTAGTATAGGAAATTTGAGTGTCTTTTTTGCGGTGTAAAACACACTGATTCTTGGAAAAATCAAATAATTGTTGGATTTTAATGAATATTTCAGGACATATACATAAATGAATGAAATTATTTTAGAATTTATTTTTTTAGAAAATCCTCGTAATTTTAATTTTATGAAATTCCGATAAATTTGCCCTGATTAATGTTCATATGAGTTAAATGCAGAACTCCGTGTAAAAATTAAAATCCATTTTACCCATAAATCAGCTCTGAATCATAAAATAAAAATGCAATAAAACTAAGACATTTAATTAGAAAAGCTTTTAATTGCTTTTATGAATAAGATATATGATGTATGCTATGTCTGAAGAAAAAATGTTTGTTTGAATTGAAATTGATTGGTATGATTTTCTTTTTGCTTATTATCACAAAAGATACAAAGATCATCCATATTTACAACATAATGCTCTTTATTAAAAATCATTCAAAATTAAAATATACCATTTTCAAAATGCATTTGATTAAGTTTAGCTGAGTTGAATTAATCTGCTTTGAAAGAAATATTACTTTTAGTTTAAAATCATGACAGCATTTTTTAGCATGGAAGTGGATGTTTTTATCATATGCTGACAACTCTCCTGAAAGTTTTACGTTTGATTTTTTTCTAAGGGGTAAAAATTACTTGTCAAATATGAATGCCTTTTTTATATAATTTCTTTTACAGAGCAATCTTAAAAATTGAAGAAAATATTCTAAGCAATCTAATATTTTATTGAATTTTAGTTACTGTGGCTTTATAGTTTAACTTAAGAAGAATCTTACCAATTAATTTTAACTTTACTATAGTTATTGCTCTTATTTTCTGGTAATGTTGAATTTACACATTTTAAAAATCCACATGGTTATACACAGAAAATAAATTAAAAAAAAATGTCGAACATCATTAATTTTAGTGAGCTCTTGCATTTATGATTAAGTAAGTACAGTCATAATTTAAGAACAATATCAATTGGCCACTAAAAATTAATACAGAATTTTAAAAGATTTATAAGTTCATAAATTGTTCTAAAATTTTCAAATAATGAATATAGTTCTTATAAAAATACATTATTTATTAAAAAAAAAAAATTTCTTGCAACAACAGTGTAACACTTGACATGATTTATCTTTTAGTTTTAAAACACTTTTATCATGAGGTTCTTTTCTGAGAAATGTTAAATTTTGCACTTTTTTACAAATAGTTATGCGAAAATTTTTTCCCAGTATTATGTGAATTAGCCTTTATGAATATCCTGGAGTATTTTGTTCAGCAGAATTTCTCCAGAGATCTATCTTAAAAATGTGCCAAACTCAATGAGATTAGGATTTTATTACTAAATAAATTCACCGAGGAATTCACATGTAGCAGCTTTCTTTAAAAAATTTCAAATGAATAATTCTACAAATAATTTTCATCATTTATCAAATACTGGAAATTTTATAAATAGCCTATAAGTTAATTTATAGCTGATTTTGAAAATCAGTTTTTGTTCTTTGTATTTCTTTATTTTCTTAAAAGATTTCCTGTCGCATATTATAATAACTATTTGAAAGTAAAGAAATTTTCATAATATAAACTTTCAAAAACATCTTTGGTCCTATAGAGTTTATACAGATTTATTTTATATCAGAAATTTCTTATTAATGACACAAAGATTTTTCGTATTGTGTTGACCTCTAATTGTAATGTTTAATTTATATCAACAAACTAATAGTTGCCAGATTGAAATCACCATCTTGATTTATAGCACTTGCATATTTTGTTACATATTTAAAAGGAAATTGTTTAAGATAAACTTAGTGATTTCTCTATTGATCTTTCTTGGTTACTGCATTATTGTCTCCCTATGCTGATCTCAATTAGCATTAATATATAGCTGAATATATGTGAACTGATTTCATGTATTAGTCACTGTTGTATGTGTCGTTACTTTTACTTTGCAGGTCTTTCATCATATTAATAAAAATGCTTATTCTTGAGAATGGACATGAAGAAAAACAAGACTCTTCACTCTCCATCAAGAACAGAATGTTGCAATATTCATGTAAAAGTTGTGTATCTACATTTTCAAGAATATCAAAGGGAGCATTAACTTGAAGACAGAAGTACTTTGAAACGTTTGGTTTGTCTTTTTTGTAGAGTCTTATTGTTACATATGTGTAAAAGGTTTTAAAGAATTAACCATGTTCTTTTGAAGTTTGCAAACCTTTCCTGTTATTTAAATTTTGAAAAAATCACTTGAACAATCCATATAAATGTGAATTTAGTGTATCAGCATTTTCACAGAACACTATGCAGATTATAGGATACAAATCATATATTCCAACAAATGACTAAAAAAACACAAAGTAGATTTGCACACCCGCAAAATCGGATCAAAACGACCAAAAACAGATTTCACAATAAGGTGTGAAATTAATTTTCTGACCAATGAAAGGAGGCGATTTGCTAAACCAAAAAAAAAGATAACGAGCCAGTGTGAAAAAAAAAGTCAACAATAAATACAAAGTTTTTAAGTCAGTCGCCAGTCAGTCTGAGAAAGGCGCAAAGATCACAGAAGATTGACAGTAAATTCCATCACTGACTCAACCCGAAAGTGGATTAGGAAAGGACAACAACAACAACAACAACAACAAATTTACAACTGACTCCAAAACAATTCATAAGTACATTTTCCTTTTATCTTTATTCCTTAAATCACACTATCTTTTTTTCAACTTAAATTGCTCGCCCCTTTTTCATTTACAACTATACAAAAACAAAAGAAACAGACATTATTCTGCTACTCTGTTAAAAGACAACGAACACAGACATTTTTATCAAAGTCACAATTTTGCTTAAACGAACTAAAGCATTAATCTTTTTTACCCTATTCACAAGATAATAAATATACAATGTTCTATTTTCTACAAACGTTCCTTATCGTGTTGTTTCTTCTTGGAATTTGCGTTGTATTTTGTGGGCAGTGTATCCCGTATTAAATTCTCCTTTAATCCGGGTACGCTGAACCCCAGAAGATACACACTGGAGAGAAACCATATTATTGTCAAATTTGTAGAACTTCAGCTTCATTCAAATCATCTTTGAAGAATCATATGCGAATACATACTGGTGAGAAAGCATATTCTTGTGAATCTGCATTTTCAATAAAGTCATGTTCGGTTTATCATATGTAAAAACACTGGAGAGAAACAGTATTCTTGTGAAGTTTGTGGAACTGCATTTACACAGAAATCACATTTGGAGGGTCATATGAAAACACTCACTCGAGAGAAACCATATTGTGAAATTTGTGGGTCTGCATTTTCAAGGAAGTCACATTTGAAGAACCTTATGCAAATAAACACTGGAGAGAAACCTTATTCTTGTGAAGTTTGTGTTGCGGGGCCGATAAGGATGTCGTCTTCACAAGCTCTTAGAAGAAAGGTGTGAACAGCTAAGACAATGAAGGGACAAAGGCAGAGGTCTAAAAAACAATAAGCGTCCATCCAAAATGTACAAGAATGTCTGGAGAAATATGTTTGTATCGGTGTTGGGTCCAGTAAGACTGGTTTCCTTCAGGGGAAGTTGATTCGGTCGTATCAGCGAAACGAATGTAGAGTAGATCGGTGGCAGTAGCTGGTCGACTGCCGGATGGAAGAATTGTCGGGAACAGCAGCTGGTTGATCGATGTCGCACGAAGATTCATTGTATCGGTTAGTACGAGTCCCTAAACAGGGCCGAGTCAGTATAGTGATACGAATTCTAGGGCAGATCAAACACGGAGGCGTGATCACGCTGAAGTGTAGCACTTGATGAAGGCAAAGTTCCTAAACAGAGCCGAGCCAGAATAGTGTAACACTTGACGAAGCTGGAGTCAGAGAGGCGATATGTCTTTCAGAGCCGATCGACCGCGGAAACGGGATCACGCCAAAGAGTATTCTCTCGAAGTACCGGAAGCCCACAAAGGTAGCTACACTTTGATCCTGGCCACCGGGTCAAACAGCTTGGGTTTGGACGAAAAAAGGGCTAATAATATGTGGAACGATTTGTTCAAGTACTCCCTGGCTAGAGGGAGTAGAAAACCGTAGATATAAAATTACTCCGCATATTGTTCAATGTTTGGGAAGCACGGCCTAATCCGATGCTCACAAGGTATGGTTTTGGACTCAACCATATTGGGCCAATCATCCAGTTTCTCGCATGCTGCTGGAATTAAATCTGCGAGATCAGGGGTTGTGAAGGTCAAGGTTGTTTTTCTAAGCAGCGGCTAATGGCGGCCGCGATATTTGTGGTTCTCTAGTGGACGGTGAAGGTGAAGATGTAAAGAACACACGTGGGTTAAAATTTTCTGCTAGCCGGCCCAGCTACATGAGAATGTTGGACTTCAATTAAGTCAAAAGAAGACAAAGAAAACAAACAAGACCGATAATTATATACAAACAAATATATGTATTAACAACAAGTACAAGTTACAAGCACATGGACAGTTACATTGAGTTTGTGTGGCGTGTGTATTGTGGTGAGTGTTCGTACTGTTATAAAATAAGACATCTCGGCTGATTTACAGGCAAATAAACTAATATACACAAAAGCGAGAGCCGGATGTGAACGGGACAAGGCCCCGTCACAAAATGACCATTATCTTCATTTACGCATGTTCCCGACGCACGAGTTTTGGTCAAAAAATAAAATTTTAAAGCGTTTCTATTTTTCGACCAATAAAAATGCTTCCCTCCTAATTATACTCACGTCGTTTTATGAGCCTGTCAAGCCATAAAAAACACCATAAAAGGGGTCACACGGGGAAGTACAGAGCAGTCAACAGGAGGCCAGGGAAGAGACCTGTCACGGTCAGGATGAGCGGTCAGCAGCAGTAGAGCCACGCCAACCAGCGAGAACTACTATGAGAGATCAACTCAGATCTTCAGCTGGCCTATGACCTATACCACAAGGTAGCTGTCCCAAAACCACACGTTCTTATTGAAATAAATCACATAAATCTATTTCTACTGTTGTCGTATTTCTTTCTTGCAACCATACGCTTGTCTATAACAGTACGTACGTGTATTGTTCTTAGCGTGTTCCCAGAATTTGGGGAATGCTGTATCTGTGAGAGCTCACATATGCGAGGTGGTATAAGGCCTGAGGAAAAAAAAGAGATCGAGGCAAAAGGTCACCCAGTATTTATAGCCAGAGGAGAGAGACCCCTGGTGAAGGGTTAAAGAACTAAAGGAGGAGCTAACTCCAACAGTTCTGCATTATCAATGAAGTCACATTCCATGAACCATATGCGAATGCGTACGGGAGAGAAACCATGCTGTTTTAAGAAAATGCATTTCTGTGACATTTTAAACTTAAATTAATTTTTGTTTAAAATAAGATTAAAAATATGCTTAAATCAGGCAATATTTAAAATTTTTAAATTAAAATTAATCTTACATATTTTGAATCGGTGGAAGTACCTAGATTCTTGATTTATAATTGACTAGCAGTAGAGCCCGGCGTTGCCCGGGGATGTAGCAGTAACAGATAGATCAAGTATCGACCATCATAAAGACTGAAAAATAAAATTTACAAAGATTATTGTTTAAGGTTGACGGACACGCATATTTTAATTATTTTTTGTTTTTTGTTTGTCTTTTTTTTGTTTTGTTTTTTTACGAATTGGTCAAACCCAAACTCAAACAAAAGCATTGTTTTCAATCGTTATGAGTCTACCGATTGAATAGAATTTTATTATAAACAATTGTCTTGTAAATGGAATTTTTAAAGCATTCTGAATGTAAAAATAAAGAAAAAAGTGTGCAAAACAATAAGAAACACTACCTGCCAAAAAAAAGGGAAGTTTTGTTGAAATCGGTTGAAAAATGTAGGAAATCCGATCCCATATATAAACGAACACAGACACACACTCACAAACAACCTGGGTTTTATAAGTATAACTCGATATGAGTTGTCCAATTTTCATTCTCGACGGCGATGCCTCTTAATCATATTTCAAATTGATTTCGGGCAAAAACAATTGTGTTTTTCCAATTTTTGGCGCTGTCAGAACCACCGCAAAAAAATTTTACGTAGTCCTGTGTAGTTTTGTTGAAATCGGTTGAAAAATGTAGGAAATCCGATCCAATATATAAACGAAACAGACACACACACACACACACAACCTGGGTTTTATAACAAGTATGATGTATTGTTAATTGTACAGCATTTTGTTTCAATATTAAAATTTTTGTATAAAATTTATAAAAATCCCATGTTGATCACCGCTTCGTGGAAACTGATAGCATCAGGGGCCATTAGAACAGGTTGATTTTTCACGTTTTTTTAAAAAATCAACATTACATTGGTTTTGATGTGATAAGTACTAAAATTGAGTGCAATACCCCGGTACCAAAATCGATTTCCGCCTAGTTGTCATGACGAAAGTCAACATCGAATTTTTAATAACTCTTCTGTAAATTAAATAGTAAAAAAAAATCTCAGCATTTTAAGTACAAGGAATCACATTTTGTATATCACCGTTTATTGGCTTGGATAATCAAGCAAAATATCTTCTCAAAATCATTCAAACCATTTTGTCGCATTTTTTCACTTTTTCTTTGTGTCATTCGTTTCATTTTCGACATTATTATATGAACTGAATGAACAATACAAAAATCCCCACAAACACATTTATTTTAAGCAGAAAGAAATAACCCGTTTTTTTCTTTTCTTTCTTGATGCATTTTCTGGTCTGAAAGGTAAGTCGAACAAGACAAATAATTTTGAAGAAAAGAAATCGTTAATTAATATTTACAGACTTGCTTCACCATTATTTTTCATTTCCTTTTATTCTCTGTTAGACTGTTAGCAAAATAAAATTGAAAAAATGAAAATAAAATTCAGCTATGATTTCAACATTTCATCATCTCAGCAGATATTTTAAAGAAATGATTTTTTTAAAAAAGAAAATTAATTGAATTTTGTTATTTCGCTTTGAAGTTTTTATTTTATTTTAATTCAAAAAGTACAAAAACACTTTGGTTGGACATGTCGACAAGAAAGCATATTTTGACTTCGTTTTATGACGTTTTTTTTAAATTAAAATTTCCACGTTACACTTCTTCCTGTTGTTAAAATATATGAAATTAAATGGGAAAGATTATGCAATAATAGAAATTATATTAATTTTTTGGTTTGATGGAATTAATTAGGACGATTTTGTTAGAAAGTTTTTAAAAGATCCGCTTTTTGTTTCACTCCATAAAAAGGTAAAAAAAATATACACAATCAGCCGATTTCAAAAATATCCCTTTTTTGTATTTTAGTAGAATTAGGATTTTAATAATTTATTTCATGAAAATAATGAATCATTGCAGTCGACTGAAAAACTATCAGTTAGTGATAGAAAATCACAAATCGTTTTGAAATAATATTTTTTTCGTTTGGACGTCCGTTATTTCCACTTGATTCGTTTCACTTCTATTTTGAAATATTTCCTGAGGATATCTCAAATGGCAGAAATTATTCGTCATTTTGAAAGGAAAATAAGCAGCAGATTACCAAAAAAAATCTAATTCTACAATTATGACTTTTTAAAAAACTTAGTAAATAAAAATAACATTGATTGAATCATTGAAGTCGACTGAAAACTTTTTGTTAGAATGAAAATCAAAAATCGTTTTTTAATTTATAAAATTTTTATTCGTTTGTAGAGGCCGTTATTTCAACTTGATTCATTTCTGTGCTCTTTTGCTTAGGAATGCAAAACACATGGCAGAACTTAGTCATTTCGCAAGGAAAAACAGAACGTTAGAAAAAAAATATTAATTTTCATGTGATCGCTAAAAACAGCATGATGAAAAAGACGCCAAACTTGACGAAAACAAAATTTTAGCGTCTCTAAATCATCTATTCTAAATGTTTATTATTGATAGGAAAGATCAAAGTATTTTTTAATTATTTAGAACATTCTAAATTTTGATTAAAAAATTTAAAATCCTTGTTTCTCTTTTTGTGCCACCGGGACTGTAAAATAACATAAAATTTTAGAGCGCATTTTTTCTGTATGACACACATTCATTTTGAAAATCTTGCAAAAATAAAAATAATTATCGGATTGTAATGAAATTTTCAGAAACTATTCACAAATGATGGAACTTATTATAAATATGTTTTCCTTTTTTGAAATCATGGCAAATTTTTTTTATCATATGTATCCCCCACCTCCCCTAATTGTACGAAAACACTAACTTCAATTTTGGGAAGATTAATGATTAAAGCACAAAGCTTTGAGGAAACCAAATCATGTTTTGGTTTTTTTGTTTTTTTTTTTTTGTTTTGTTTTTTTTAGTTGGACCACCTGAAAATCATCTCTGAATTAACGCAACAAAACTCAATAAAAGAAAATATTATTTAATTTCCAAATCTTTTAATTGCTTTTATTTTGTCTGAAAGCAAAAAGATATTTCGATGAAAAATTAAGTTTTAAAAGTAAAACAATTATTGTTATTTCTGAAATTCTATTATTTTTACATTATATTGTTAATTCTTCTAAAATTAGGGAAAAATTTGTAAAATTTAAGTTAAATTTTACAAAATTTTCCCTAATTTTAGAAGAATTAACGAATGTTGTTATTAAGTAGATATATATTTACAGATTAAAATTTCTAAAGCTTCTGACAAACTAACGAACAATATAAAAAAAATAAATAATAATAATCTGTGTCAATAATAACACTGTAAATCAAATCTACGGAAGACCGGAAGTATCATGCTTGCAATAAAAAAAACGTCACATGGATTGAGTTTCTGTCTAGTATTTAACTTAAATACTGAATTTGTAATACAATTATTTGTTATTTATTTATAATAGATTTTTACATTTAAGTTGTTAAAATATTATAAAATTAGTTAAAGGACACATTCAGTTTCGTAAATGTCCTTTTAAGATATAGAATTATTTTTGAGAAACACGTGTGGAGAAGTTAATTTGATTTTTCAATTTCAGCTGGGAAGGGTACCTACAAGTATCAGTATCATCGTAAGAAATTTAAATTTGTATTTTATGTACACTTCTGATAAAATTTCATGAGAAAGGTACCTATATAAATTAATTAGATACCTTTCTTATGAAATTTAATCTCACTCTCAACAGTCTTATTTTAATTTCTTTAAAATATATTTTCCATAAAGCTTCGTAAACGTAAAGGTGAAAGCTAAGTACAAAAAACGAATTAAAAAAATTAAAGCGCTGAAAGTTTTCCTTAAAAATAACGAGGTAAATAAGTTGTTCACTTAAATCTAAATAACTTCACATCTCTCCTTCCGTAGAAGGAATTATCCTCACGTAAGTTATCATCATGAAAATGTCTTTCGTCACCTTGTCAAGTGAAAGAAATTGATTATTTTCAAACTACGTCTTTTCGGCGCAGAAACTAAGTTAAGCTTGGTTCAAAATATTTTCAATAAACATATTTTCTGATTTTCTTAAAATAAGTTTTGAAAAAATTATAACTGATTTTTAAAAGAATTTTCATTTTTTGAGATATTCATTTTTTTTTTATAAATTGGAAAAAATGGCTGACATGATCGATTATCAGTCAATTTTGCTGACTAAAAAAACAAGATTTTTTTTAAAATTTGGACATACTAGGAACGATTAAAAAATGTAAAAAAAAAAATACCCCCAAAATACTTTGGTCTTTCCTCTTAAAAATAACATAAACATTTAGATGATACAGTTTTGTTTTTGTCAAGTTGGGCGTCTTTTTCGTCATGCTATACTCTTTTTAGCGATCTCAGGAAGGTACCTGTTAATTTTAATTTGTTGCATAAAAAACTACATTGTCAAAGTTTCTATGTTAGTAAAATTACAATTTATACCTTTAATACCATCTTAAAAATAACCCTGAAAAAAAAAAAAAAACGATACCTAAGGTTTAAAAAAATGAAAAATCTTTCTTGAAGCTTTTATTTTAGTTTTAATTTTGAGCTAATAATGTTTCCAATGAACAAAATACTTTGATGTATTTCAAAAAGTTATTTAAAACAAATTTAAATTGACTGAAAAGATTTTTTCTTTTGCTAACATAGCTAATTAGCGTTCTTTTCTAATTGTCTTTCATTGCAATATAATTCTCTTTATTAAAAAATCTTCCAAAAATAAAATATACTTCTCTGAAACTTTATTTGAGGAATATTAGCTGATTTAAAGTATAATTAATCTGAATTTAAACAAATGTTATTTACTTTAAGCTTCAAGTATCACAGAAATTAATTTTCTTAACGTGACTGTAGCCATTTATTTAAGCTCTCGTTATGTTATATATTTATAAAAATCTTTTCGGGGTGGGACAAAGAAGTAAAAAAAAAAAAAATTACCAAGATTTAGAAAAGTAAAATTTCAAAAATTATTTCATTCATTTGTGAATAAGTCCTCAAAATCTAATGAAAATCCAATAATTATTTCAAAGAATTTTCAAATCAATGTTTTTTACTGAAAAAAATGTGACTCAAATTTCCTATACTAATCTTTCTTTGTTTTTTGTTTTTTTAAGTTCAGAGCATTTTTTCATCATGGTATACTCATTGTTCAGAAAATCAATGATCATACCTTGCTTTAGGCCACAGTATTTAAAATAGAACTGAATTTTAGCTTCAAAGAAGGCATTTTAAATTATTTTAAATTTTTTGGGGTGGCTAGTATTTCTTCTTTGAGAAATTAAATTTACCATGATTAATGTTCATATGAACTAAAAGCAGAATTCCTTAGAGAATTTAAATCCTGTCTTACCAAAAATCTGTTTGAATCCTAAAATGAAAAATGCGATAAAATTAAAATATACCTTTCTCAAAATGTATTTGAAGATTAGCTGATATAAATTTGAATTACTCTGATTTGAAACAAATATTACTTTTAGTTTAAAATTATCACAGAAAACATTTTTTTAACATGGAAGTGGATGTTTTTATCATGTGTTGACAGCTCTACAGAGACTTATATTTGGTGATTTTGTTTTTTCTAAGGGGTATATACCTGTAACAATTACTTGACAGATTTGAATGCCATTTTTGATGTAATTTTGTTTGCATCATAATCTTAAAATTTGAAGAAAATATTCTAAGAAATCTAATATTTTATTGAATTTTAGTTACTGTGGCTTTATAGTTGACCTATGAAGAAACATACCAATTAATTTTAACTTTACTTATCACACTTATTTTTTGATAATGTTGCATTTGGGCATCCATATTTATGAAAATCACCATGTTTATGCACGCATAAAATAAATTCAAAATTCTTTTTAAAATATTAAGGATCATTAAATTTTTGTGAGCTTTTGCATGTTTCATTTCGTAAGTACAATCATAGTACTATTTTAATATAATTTTTAAGTTCTCAGTAATCTTAAAAATTTAGAAAAATATTCTCCATAATCTAATGTTTATTGAATTTTAAATATTTTGGCTTTAATTTTATTATAGCTATCGCTCTTATTTTCTGATAATATTGTGATAATATTTTTCAAAAACTTTTGAACAATATCATTTGACCATTAAAACTTAATACTGTACTTTTAAACAATTTATAAGTTTATAAATTGTTCTAATTAAAAATTTTGCATAATGAATACAATTCTTATAAAATACATTATCCATTGAAAAAAACTTCTTGCAACAATAGTGTCACACCTGATATGATTGATCTTTTAATTTTAAAACATTTTTATCATGAGGTTCTTTTCTGAAAATATTAAATTTTGCCCTTTTCTACAAACTGTTATGTGAATATTTCTTCTCAATATTATATGAATCACCCTTTATGCATATATCCTGGTTTATTTTGTTTGATAAACATTCAGCAGAATCTCTTCAGAGATTTTCCTTTAAAATGTGCCAATTTCAATGAGATTTGGATTTTATAAGTAAATGAATTCACTGATGAAATCACATGTAGCATCTTTCCTTGCAAAATTTAAAATGGAAACTTCTATAAATAATTTTCATCATTTATTAAATACTGTAAATCATATACATAGCCAATACTTAGTTGCTTTGTATCAGATTTTGAAAGCCAGGTTTTTAATGTTTCTTTCTTTTAATTCCCTGGTGTATATTATAATAACTATTTGAAGGTAAAGATCTTTTCAAAAACATCTTTGCTTTTATAGAGTTAATATAGATTGATTTTTATATCAGAAATTTCATATTAATGGCAAAAAGATTTTAGGCATTGTGTTGGCCACTAGTTGTAATGTTTAATTCATATTAACAAACTAATAATTGTCAGATTGAAATCACCATCTTGATTAATAGTACTTGCATATTTTGCTTCATGCTCAAAAGGAAATTGTTTAAGATAAGCTTAGTGATTTCTCTATTGATCTTTCTTGTCTACTGCATTATTATCTCCCTATGCTGATGTCAACTAGCATTAATACATAGCTAAATATATGTGAACTGATTTCATGTATTAGTCACTGTTGTATGCATTGTTACTGTTACTGTGCAGGTCTTTCATCATATTAATAAAAATGCTTATTCTTGAGAATGGACATGAAGAAAAACAAGACTCTTCACTCTCCATCAAGAACAGAATGTTGCAATATTCATATAAAAGTTGTGTATCTACTTTTTTCAAAAATATCAAAGGGAGCATTAACTTGCAAACAGAAGTACTTTGAAATATTTGGTTTGTCTTTTCTGTAGAGTCTTATTGTTACATATAAGGAAAAGGTTTTTATTGAAGAATTAACCATGTTCTTTTGAAGTTTGCAAACATTTCCTGTTATTTAGATTTTGAAAAAACCACCTCCATATACTGAATTTAGTATATCAATATTGTTAGAGAACACTATGCAATTATACACTCCAGAGAAACCATATTACATTTGCCTTACAGTTCAAAAGTTTGAGGCTACATATGGTAATTGTTTAAATTGGCCCCAAAAGTAGTTATTTTGTATGTAAATAAGGTAAAATTATTAAACATAATTAAAAAAGTGAGATGTGATTTTTTTATTAGACAAAAAGGAAAAAAGCATTTTATCATTAGATTTTGATCTCATCCAAATATCCTCCTTTAGACTATATTACAGCAGCACAAATTTTTGGCATTTATTGCAAAAGTTTCTTGAAGTTTGATAATTGATTCCATTATTTTTTCAATGACTCTTTTACATTTTTTCTGTCAAGTTCTTCCCATGATAATTCTGGGAGTGGCTTCAAACTCTTTAACTGTAGTTTACATATTGTGTTTCAACCCAGAAGGAAATTATTGAAGATAAACTTACTGATTATTCTATTGGTATTGCATTATTGTGTCCCTATGATGAACTCAACTACCAGTAATATATAGTTAAATGTCTCTATTAATAAATGAACTGATTTCATGTATTATTCACTGTCTCTGTTAAAATATGTGTTGTTACTTTTACTTTGCAGGTCTTTCACTAGAGAGAAACTCCAAACATTGATAAAAAAACACCTTATTCTTGGGAATATAAATAAAGAAAAGACTCTTCCCTGTCCATCAAGAACAGAATGTAAAAGTTTTATAGCTACATTTTCAAAAGTATCAAGGTGAACATTAACTTAAAATAATGTAATTTGAAATGTGTAGTTTTTCTTTTGTGTAGAGATTTGTTATATTTGAAAAAAAAAATTGAAAACAGAATTAGAGAAGCCATGTTATTGAGAAGTTTGCAAACATTTGTAGGTATTTAGATTTAGTGTACTATACAGAAAAAATCCACTAGGAACAAACCATATATGTGTGAATTTAGTAAATCAGCATTTCCACAGCACACTATGCAAACATATACTGGAGAGAAACCATATTCTTGTGAAGTTTGTAAATCTGCATTTTCTAAGGACTCACATTTGAAGGAGCATCTACAAACGCACACTGGAGAGAAACCATATTCTTGTGAAGTTTGTGGTTCTGCATTCACACAGATGACATCTTTGGAGTGTCATATGCGAATACACACGAAAGATAAACCATATTCTTGTGAAGTTTGCCAATCTGTATTTTCAATGAAATCAGCTTTAATATGTCATATGTGAACGCACACTGGGTAAAAAACCATAAGGAAAAGAAGTATGTGGAACTGCGTTCACACAGAAGGTACACATGAAGGGTCATATGCAAACACACACTGGAGAGAAACCATATTCTTGTGAAGTTTGTGGATCTGCATTTTCAATGACGTCACATTTGAAGGGCCATATGCGAACACACACTGGAGAGAAACCATATACTTGTGAAGTTTGTGGATCTACATTTTCAATGAAGACGTATTTGAAGGGCCATATGCGAACACACACTGGAGAGAAACCATATTCTTGTGAAGTATGTGGAACTGCTTTTTCTTTGAAATCATATTTGAAGGACCATATGCGAACACACACTGGAGAAAAACCATATTCTTGTGAAGTTTGTGGATCTGCATTTTCAGTCAAGTCAAATTTGAAGAACCATATGCGAACACACACTGGCGAGAACCATATTCTTGTGAAGTTTGTGGATCTGCTTTTTCTAGGAAATCACATTTGAAGGACCATATCCGAACGCACACTGGAGAAAAACCATATTCTTGTGAAGTTTGTGGATTTGCATTTTCACAGTTGTGTCGTTTGAATAACCATATGCGAACACACACTGGCGAGAAACCATATTCTTGTGAAGTTTGTGGGTCCTCATTTTCACGAATGTCACATTTGAAGAGCCATATGCGCACACACACAGGTTAGAAAACATATCTGTGTGAATCCTGTAGATGTCTATTTGTTGAAAAATAAAATTATACTGACTCCTGTTCCAATCTCTACTGATAAAAGATTCCCTCTGAAATGTCCATATCTGCTTTTTTATACACTGCTGGGATGTCTGTTACTGATATTTTGCATGTATGATGGATTTTAAAAAAAAATTTCCCTAATATAAAGATACCGCATGAATGAAATACGGTCATATATTCATGTATCAGGCAAATATGAATTTTATTTTTACTATATGCAAAATAGAAGGAATATTCCTTTTTCTGGGTCTGTTAATAAAATGTATTAAAGTATTTGTGATTCAGTATATTGAAACACTGATGAGAAGTGTGTTAAGGATTTAAAATAGAAAACTTGTTCTAATTCTAAAAATTTCATAAGATTTAATATTACATTTTGTGCAGGTCGGTCACAAATCTATAAAAATGCAAAGAAATATCAAGAAAATTCAGAGAAGTGTTTTTTTTTTGTTTTTTGTACATGAATGAAATAAAGTCATACAATCCTGAATCAGGCTAAGATGGATTTTGATTTATTTTATATAGGCAAAATAGTAGGCAGATTCCTTTTCAGGGTGTTTTAATAAAATATATTAAACCATTTCAGATATACATTTGAATTGGCACAAATTATGTTTAGCATTATTTGAACTATGCTCTACAATTCTAAGTTGAACTCTGCTAAATGATTTTACATATGCTTTTCCACTTGGCCTTGAACCCTTTTTTATTTTATGTGATGAATACAGTCATCTGATTGATTCAAACATGATTGTCCAATTCTATGTTGAACTCTGCTCAATATCTGGTAATATATCTCGTAAAATCATTTTTTATTCCGAAATCATCCACTAAGGTGGAGTTCTGATTTTTTTTTTATTAATAGTAATACTAACAAGAAGTCCATAGCTAGTAATCAAAATAAAATTTCAAGTCCCTATTTTTTACATTTCTAGAAAGATAAAACAGAGAAAAAGATCGCTTAAAAATAAAAATGTTTAAAGATTTCAATACATGAAAAATTTTCCCATAAACTGAAATACTGTTTTTAAAACAAATTTTTAAGACAACCCTGTTTGGGTTGTGTTTGAAACTTTGTAAACCTTTTTTTCAGCAGAGAGGCATTGGCAATTAATCTTTATGGAAATGTAAAAATTTCCTTAGTGTTTGTGGCCCCCAGGTTGGAAAACTTTAATATCGACATGTAGTAGAGAGAGGGGTCCCGTATCAAAGTTGGGGGTAAGACCGTGACCACTGATTGAGAAGGCCTGTTTCATTGGATTAAAGAGAAATGTGACGTCATCATATTGAGTCCGACTTTCAAGAAGCGTGTCGTTTGTTTTTTTTTGTATCAGATTTTTTTTATGGCATTTTTTAAATTGTTTATTAATACTTTCTTTTAAATATTGAATTAATTTAAATCAAAACAATGCCTTATAGATGCGTCCTACCGAATTGCAAAGGGAATTATAAAACGGCCCTAAAGTACATGTATTTTCTTTCCTAAAGTTAAAAAATTATCTGATGTTTGGATTTGTACAATCAGAAGAGATCATTTTTCACCTACTAAATTCAGCAGAGTATTTTTTTTGTATTAAAAAATAAGTAAATTTTATTGTAACTTTAATGATAAAATTAATACCATGACTTTGTAATTCATAACATAAAGTTAATAAGACATAAATCTAGCGAGAAAGTTTAGACATTCATTCTTGTACGTGTTGCTTTTAAAATCTAAAAACTCATTTTTGTAAGAAATAAACTTTCAAGAAATTTTCGACATAAATTCATTCATGAATTCCTAAAGGAATATTATATATACATAAAAAATAATTCTAATAATATTAACGTTTTTTTAGAATTGTTTTATTCGTGACTAAATGAAACTTTAATTGAATTCATTTCATGCCTGTAATTCACAACACATTTTAAAACAGTGTTGTTTTAAAAAGTTATTAAACGGAATTGAAACTTTGAAGATTAAAATTTAATAATTTCATATCATTATACAGTGTAACCCGGATATAAGAGAGTTGTCGGGACCGGAGAAGAAGTCTCTTATATCCGGGTTTCTCCTATATCCGGGTTTGGTCTATTATATATACATTAACACAAGCTCTAATTTGGGACCAGAGAAAATCTCTCTTATATCCGGGTCACACTGTAATTCACAAAACATTAAAAACAAAGTTGCGAATGTTTTTAAAAGCTGAAATCTAATTTTTATAAAAAATAAACTTTGGATATAAATTCATAAAGGAATCTTTTTATAGGCATAAAAATAATTGAATTTTTTTTTTAGAATTATTTAATAATTTAACAATTTTTTAGAATTGTTTTATTCATTAGAATGTTTTTTTATTTATCATTTTAAATTTAAAAAATGAATAAACTTTGAAAATTCTCTTATTTCTACATAGCTTCATCACTTTTGTTGAATTCTCTTCACTTTTCCTAAAATTATTAAAGCTTCATATTACTGTAGATTTTTGCTGATTGATTTTCTTAGATTTTCACAAGAATTTAAAATAAGTTTGTTTTTTAAAATCTTTTTAGGTATGTGAACTACATTTTCGACCAAAGGACATAAGGAGAGAATCGTCAGCTTTTGACAAAAAAAACAGGTGCCACAATTGCAGTTAAACTAAAAAAAATATATCTTCATGATGGTGTTATTCCTAGAATTTTCCCAAACTGTCCTTCATATTTATTTTCATTGAATACTTCTAGAGAGTCTCCAGATTCCAGGAGAATCCGACTAGAGAATTCTGCTCTTAAAAGTGCTTTAAATCAAAGTATTAATGATGACTTAGCATATAAAATGCAGAAGAAATTCCATAATGTTAATGATCTAGAAGGGAAATTAAATCTTGATAGAAATTACTGGAGTTTTGTTAGGCAGCAAGAGACACTTATTATATTCAGCATCATCGAATCCTCATATCCAAAAATCAATCTGTCTCTTGTAATTGAATCTGATTTTGCAGTACATGTGTTTTGTAGAGATGTGGAAATGCATTCAATTGGGGACTATAAGATTCCTAAACATGTAACTGATCAAAATACCCTTGAAATTCTGATAGAAAACATGAAGAAAAAGAAAATGGACACAGAACAACAGCAAACTGAACCACAAAATATGGTTTTTATATTAAAATTGGTAATGTCATTTCTACTATTGGTGCAAGAAGAATCAAACAAACATTTTAATACAATTAAATTTATATATGAGCAGCTAAATTTAATGACACAAAATAAGCTTTATTATTCAACAGAAATGATTATATTTTTTTCATTGTTATATAACTGCTCCTCTAAAGGGTACAGATTATTAAGAGACAGCAAAAATATAATTTGGCCTAGCTATTCAACCATTAAAAGACTAAAATTATCAACATATATGAATCCTTTGATTGAGCAACATGATAACAATTTTCATATATATATATTAAAAATAAATTTAAGCTCCTAGTGCAGAAGGACATCACAGTATCTTTACTTGTTGATGAAATTCATCTAAAACCTTATTTAGATTATAAGGGTGGTAATATTGTTGGCTTATCTGACAACAGCAGTGAAGCTGCAACAAGTGCTTTTGCTTTCAGGATTAGCAGTGTATTCTCACAATATAAAGATGTTGTGCATGTTATACCAACTAAATGTCTTCAAGCTGAGAAGTTATTTGACAAACTTAAACGCATTAGAGGAGATAGGCTTTCAAGTATTATCAATTATAACAGATAATAATGCTATAAATAAAAAAGCTATATCTTTCTTTTGCAGTCCACCAAAGCTTTCCATTGTATATCCACACCCAGTTATAAAATCTTGACCCCTTTTCTTCCTTTTTGACTCAGTCCATATATTAAAATGCATTAGAAACAATTGGCTTGGTCAAAAAGATGCAAATAAATGCATGCTGTTCCCCAAAATTTTGTCATAATGGAAATCATGAATTAGATAGTATCCAAAGTGCCCCATTTTCTACCTTACAGAAACTTCATGCCTTAGAATCTCAGTCAATTTTGAAATATTGTTATAAATTAACCTCAAAGGCAGTTTCTCCTACTAATCTTGAAAGGCAAAATGTTAATTTTTAGTTTTTAATGAATACACTATTCAAGGATTATTGACTTTAGGAAAACAGAAATATTTGCCTAATTTTGCAGAAGTTGCAGAATATATAAACATATTTTATATTTGGTGGACAATAATGAATGTTAAAACGCCATATAAAGGTTGTTGGCTTAGAAATAATCCACTTAGAATGAATGAAGAAGATTTTAGATTCCTCGGTGTATTCTGTGACTGGTTAGAATCTTGGAATAGCATTTCTGGAAGAAATGGCAAATTAACAAAGGAAACCTTCACTGCTTTGCATCATACAACCTATGCATTTCTAGAACTGACCAAGTATTGCATAGAAGAACTGAAAATGCTGTACATATTACCAGGCAAATTTCAAACTGATCACCTTGAAGCAAGGTTTGGTCAATACTGACAACTTAGTGGGGATCAGTATAATATCTCGATACAGTAAGTATTTGAGTGTGAAAAATAATTAGAATGCAATCAGCTTTAAAATTGAGCTTACCATTTAATCAGCAATGCATTAAAATTGATTTAAAGAGTTTACAAGAACCAAACTGGGATGAAGTGACAGAGGAGGAAAAGTTATATATATATAAATATAGAATTGATGTTAAAGAGGATGATGTTAATAATTGTAGAGAATTTCTATCTGTAATGCTATACTTAGCAGGTTATTGCTGTAATGCAGTTTTTAAGAAAATTAAATGCAATAGTTGCAAAGATTTAATATCTGGAAGTGTAAGAGATAATGTGGAAGAAATACCTGAAATAAGCAGCTATTTTCAAGGGATTAATAGAGGTTCTCTCTTATATCCTAATGATAAAACTATAAATTTTGTTCTCTATAATTATGTAGTCATTGATAAGCTGATAAAAAAAATCATTCTTTTCTTCATTCAGTAAATCAAACAAAATTAGCCATGCATATAACATTGAATGTTTTGGCAGATTATGAGCTTCTTTTTGATGTTGACACTTGTGATGAGGGTCAGAGTATAGAAAAAATACAAAGAATGTTTGTCTGGAGCTTTACAAATGCTCTTTTAATTAATTTTTGTTCTAGGGAAAATAATAATATTACAAGTAACAAGTTAAGCAAAAAAAGAAAACTTCAAACATTCAGCTAAATTTTGTATCAGTAACCTATTTTTCTGAAAGTATTATTTGATATTTAAATCTATTTATTGTTTGTATCTCTAATTTATTTGCTTGTTTGTATTTGTTTCTTATTTATGTTTAATTGTTTTATTTTTTATTTATTCATCATAATTATTTTATTTATTCTTCATTTAATTATAATTTGTTTATTTAATTATTGTTTGTTCCCTAATTCATAATTCAGTTGTTACTGTATTTGAGTAATATTCTCTTAATGATTACAAAAATTGTAACTTTACAGAATTTCTCCTAGAGTGACGTCAGCACATAAGCCCTTGCCCATCGAACAGGCCCTCTCAGTGGTGTTCAATGTAACCAATATCAGGCTAAGTCACTCAACATATAACCTATTAAGTGTTAAAAAACGATGCTTTTTTTTCTGCTATTTTTTAAACTGAAAATAATTTTCAAAAGGAAGAAAAAAAATTGTAATTTCAACGGATAATTTATTGTTAAAACAGATATTTTTAAAACAAATAAAATTCTTTCAGTTTTAACGCAACAAGTCTTGCGAACTCAATTCGATCGATTTTTTTTTCTTTTTGTTAATTAATTTGAATTTAATCGCATCAAAATCATTTGAACACAAAGAAAAAAACTTAGAAAATTGTCCTGTTTTGTTTATTTCGTTGCATTTTCTGAATGGAAATCGAAGGTAAATGAAAGAGATTATTTCGATAAAAGTGAAATCGTTATTTAAATGATTTTTCTTCCACACTTAGGGCTGTGTGGGTTTTTACTACCCAAATTTTTGTTTAGTTTCTTGTATATAGTTTTACTTTTGAAGACATATGTAAATAAATAATCATTGGGGTTTTTAGATTTTTAAATTGTTATATCCCCTCCCCCACAGATAATGAATTGTAAATATGGGGACTAGTTTAGGACTTCATAGAGTTTCTGAAGCATTATGGTGGTTGAATTAAGAATGGCAAGGAATAATGCGTTGTTTTGGTGAAAGGAATATTGTTTGCATGTTTCGGTCAGTGATTGCGACACAGTTGATGACCTTCCTTTTCCTCATTTCCCCTTTTTGGCATTGTGCCACATTTGTACAGTTTTACCGTTACGTACAATAAATATAGTGAGATCTTCCGCTGCCACAGAAATTAACGAAACTTGAAGCTATGCGCCCATCTCCTCACTCAACTTGCAAATCACATTCTTTTACAGTACACTTACATGATTTTCCTTTTGCACAACAGAACACTTTAAAACATTTATAACAGACTAAAAAGTCACTAAACTCTTTATTTTCTTTCAGAGAACTTGATTGACTTTAGTCAAAGAGATGCAACTCTCGTCTTACTCTTTGCATGTTTTTTTTTTTGTACATTCTTTATTGTATGTTTCGTTGAATACAATATAATTCATACCTATGCCTTGTTCCTTTCTTTTTGAGTTAAAAAAATTAAATAAATGTAGTAAAAATGGCCGCCACAAGGTTGATTTTTCACGTTTTGAAAACAACAACATTGCACTCGGTTTAATAATCATTAAACCTTTAATGTGATCAGTACTGAAATTGATACCGCGGTGCCAAAATCCAGCAAAAAATTTCCACCTTGTTGTCATAACGAAACATCAAGCATCGACTTTTTAAGAACTCTTTTTCTGTAAATGCCAAAATATCTCAGCATTTTAAGTACAAGGAATCACCTTTTGTATAACACCGTTTATTGGCTTGGATAATCAAGCAAAATATTTTCTCAAAATCATTCAAACCATTTTGTCGCATTTTTTTTACTTTTTCTTTGTGTCATTCGTTTCATTTTCGACATTATGAACTGAATGAACAATACAAAAATTCCCACAAACACATTTATATTAAGCAGAAAGAAATAACCCGTTTTTTTTGTATTTTCTTTTTCTCGATGAATTTTCTGGTCTGAAAGGTAAGTCGAAAAAGAAAAATAATTTTGATGAAAAGAAATCCTTAATATTTACTGACTTGCTTCACCATTTTTTTTCTTTTTATTCTCTGTTAGACTGTTAGCAAAATAAAATAAAAAAATGAAAATAAAATTCAGCTATGATTTCATCATCTCAGCAGATATTTTAATTTAAAGAAATGATTTTTTAAAAAAAGAAAATTAGTTGAATTTTGTTATTTCGCTTTGAAGTTTTTATTTTATTTTAATTCAAAAACACTTTGGTTGGACATGTCGACAAGAAAGCATATTTTGACTTCGTTTTATGACGTTTTTAAAATTTGCACGTTACACTTCTTCCTGTTGTTAAAATATATGAAATTAAAGGGGAATTATTATGCAATAATAGAAATGATATCAATTTTTGGTTTGATGGAATTAGGACGATTTTGTTGGAAAGTTTTTAAAAGATCCGCTTTTTGTTTCACTCCATAAAAAGGTAAAAAAATATACACAATCAGCCGATTGCAAAAATATCCCTATGATTTCAACATTTCATCATCTCAGTATTTTAAAGAAATAATTTTTTTTAAAATTAGTTGAGTATTGTTATTTCGCTTTGAAGTTTTTCTAAAATATTAGATTGGTTAGAAATTTTCTTCATATTCTAAGCAATCTAATATTTTATTGAATTTTAGTTATTGTGGCTTTATAGTTAACCCATGAAGAAACTTACAAATTAATTTTAACTTTCCTTATCACATATTTTTTGATAATGTTGCATTTGGGCATCCATATTTATGAAAATCACCATGTTTATGCACACATAAAATAAATTCAAAATTCTTTTTAAAATATTAAGGATCATTGAATTTTTGTGAGCTTTTGCATGTTTCATTACGGAAGTACAATCATAGTACTATTTTAATATAATTTTTAAGTTCTCAGTAATCTTGAAAATTTAGAAAAATATTCTCCATAATCTAATGTTTATTGAATTTTAAATGCTTTGGCTTTAATTTTATTACAACTATCGCTCTTATTTTCTGATAATATTGTGATAATATTTTTCAAAAATTTTGAACAATATCATTTGACCACTAAAACTTAATACAGTATTTTAAACAATTTATAAGGTTATAAATTGTTCTAATTAAAATTTTTGCATAAGGAATACAATTCTTATAAAAGTACATTATCCAGTGAAAAAAAAACTTCTTGCCACAATAGTGTCACACTTAACATGAGTGATCTTTTAATTTTAAAACATTTTTATCATGAGGTTCTTTTCTGAAAATATTAAATTTTGCCATTTTCTACAAACTGTTATGTGAATATTTCTTCTCAATATTATATGAATCACCCTTGATGTATATATCCTGGTGTATTTTGTTTGATAAACATTCAGCAGAATCTCTTCAGAGATTTACCTTTAACATGTTCCAATTTCAATGAGATTTGGATTTTATAAGTAAATGAATTCACTGATGAAATCACATGTAGCATCTTTCCTTGCAAAATTTAAAATGGAAACTTCTATAAATAACTTTCATCGTTTATTGCATACTGTACATTATATGCATAGCCAATACTTAGTTGATTTGTATCAGATTTTGAAAGCCAGGTTTTTAATGTTTCTTTTTTTAATTCCCTGGTGTATATTATAATATGTATTTGAAGGAAAAGATGTGTTAATAATATTACTTTCAAAAACATCTTTGCTTCTATAGAGTTAATATAGATTGATTTTTATATCAGAAATTTCATATTAATGGCAAAAAGATTTTAGGCATTGTGTTGGCCACTAGTTGTAATGTTTAATTCATATTAACAAACTAATAATCGTCAGATTGAAATCACCATCTTGATTTATAGTACTTGCATATTTTGTTACATACTTAAAAGGAAATTGTTTAATATAAACCTAGTGATTTCTCTATTGATCTTTCTTGTCTACTGCATTATTGTCTCCCTAAGCTGATCTCAACTAGCATTAATACATAGATGAATATATCTGTTGACATATGAACTGATTTCATGGAATATTCATTGTTGTATGTGTTGTTACATTTACTTTGAAGGTCTTTCATGATACTGATAAAATCTTTTATTCTTGAGAATGGAAATGAAGGAAAGCAAGACTCTTCACTCTCCATCAAGAACAGAACATTGCAATATTCATATAAAAGTTGTGTATCTACATTTTCAAAAGTATCATTATCTTGCAAAGAGAAGTCCTCTGAAATGTGTGGTTTGTCTTTTCTATAAAGCCTTATTGTTACATATGAGGAAAAATTTGAAAGAATTAACCATGTTCTTGTGAACTTTGCAAACCTTTCTGGTTATTTAGATCTGGAAAAATCACTAGTAACAAACCATAAAAATGTGAATTTAGTGTATCAGTATTTTTACATGACACTATGCAAATACACACTGTAGAGAAACCATATTACATGTGCACTACAGTTCAAAAGTTTGAGGCTACATATGGTAATTGTTTAAATTGGCCCCAAAAGTAGTTATTTTGTATGTAAATAAGGTAAAATTATTAAACATATTTAAAAAAGTGAGATGTGATTTTTTTATTAGACAAAAAGGAAAAAAGCATTTCATGATTAGATTTTGATCTCATCAAAATATCCTCCCTTAGTCTATATTACAGCAGCACAAATTTTTGGCATTTATTGCAAAAGTTTCTTGAAGTTTGATAATTGATTCCATTATTTTTTCAATGACTGTTTTATATTTTTTGTCTGTCAAGTTCTTCCCATGATAATTCTGGGAGGAGCTTCAAAATCTTTAACTGTAATTTACATATTGTGTTTCAACCCAGAAGGAAATTATGGAAGATAAACTTACTGATTATTCTATTGATATTGCATTATTGTGTCCTATGCGGAACTCAACTACGACTAATATATAGTTAAATGTCTCTGTTAATATATAAATTGATTTCATGTATTATTCACTGTCTCTGTTAAAATATGTGTTGTTACTTTTACTTTGCAGATCTTTCACTAGAGAGAAACTACTAATATTGATAAAAACTGTTATTCTTGGGAATATACATACAGAAAAGACTCTTCACTCTCCATCAAGAACAGAATGTTGCAATATTCATGTAAAAGTTTTATTGCTACATTTTCAAAAGTATCAAGGTGAACATTAACTTGAAAAAATGTAATTTCAATGTGTAGTTTGTCTTTTCTGTGGAGATTTTTTGTTACTTTTGAAAAAAAATTGAAAGCAGAATTAGAGAAGCCATGTTATTGAAAGGTTTGCGAACATTTTAGGTATTTAGATTTAGTGTACCATATGGAAAAATGCACTAGGAACAAACCATATATGTGTGAATTTAGTGAATCCGCATTTCCACAGCACACTATTCAAACATATACTGTAGAGAAACCATATTTTTGTGAAGTTTATAAATCTGAATTTTCAAAGGACTCAGAATTGAAGGAGCATATACGGGCACACACTGGAGAGAGACCATATACTTGTGAAGTTTGTGGATCTGCATTGTCATTGAACTCCTCTTTGAAAAACTATATCCGACTACACACTGGAGAGAAACCATATTCTCGTGAAGTTTGTGTGATCTGCATTCACACATATGACATCTTTGGAGTGTCATATGTGAACACACACTAAAGATAAACTATATTCTTGTGAAGATTGTCAATCTGCATTTTCATTGAAATCGTTTTTAATGTGTCATATGAGAACACACACTGGAGAGAAACCATATTCTTGTTTAGTTTGTGGATCTGCATTCTCAAGAAAATCACATTTGAAGGAGCATATGTGAACACACACTGGAGAGAAACAATATTCTTGTGAAGTTTGTGAATCTGTATTTTTCTTGAAGGCAGATTTGAAGCGTCATATGAGATTACACCCAAAAGAGAAATCATATTCTTGCGAAGATTGTACATCTGAATTTTCAAAAAAATCATATTTGAAGGATATGTGAACACACAATGGAGAAAAACCATATTCTTGTGAAGTATGTGGATCTGCATTCACACAAGTCACATCTGGAGGATCATGTGCGAACACACACTGGAGAGAATCCATATTCTTGTGAAGTTTGTGGATCTGCATTCTCAAGAAACTCACATTTGAAGGACCATATGCGAACACATACTGGAGAGAAACCATATTCTTGTGAAGTTTGTGGATCTGCGTTCATGCAAATTACATCTTTGCAGAGTCATATGCGATCACACGCTGGAGAGAAACCATATTCTTGTGAAGTTTGTGAATCAGCATTTTCAATGAAGTCACAATTGAGGGACCATATGCAAACACATACTGGGCAAAAAGCACATTCTTGTGGATTTTGTGAATCTGTATTTTCTCTGAAGGCAGATTTGATGTGCCATATGAGATTACACCCAAAAGAGAAACCATATTCTTGTGAAGTTTGTACATCTGCATTTTCAAAGAAATCATGTTTAAAGGATCATATACGTACACACACTGGAGAGAAACCATATTTTTGTGAAGTTTGTGCATCTTCTTTTTCATTGAAGTCATCTTTGAAGAAACATATGCGAATACACACTGGAGAGAAACCATATTCTTGTGAAGTCTGTGGATTAACATTCAGACAAAATACATCTTTAGAGTATCATATCAGGAAACACACTAGAGATAAACCATATTCTTGTGAAGTTTGTAAATCTGCATTTTCAATGAAATCATCATTGGTGTGCCATATACGAATTCATACTGGAGAGAAACCATATTCTTGTGAAGTTTGTGCCTCTGCATTTTCACTGAAGTCACTTTTAAGGTACCATATGAGAACACACACTGGAGAGAAACCATATTCTTGTGAAGTTTGTGGATCTGCATTTTCAATGAAGTCAACTTTGAAGAACCATATGCGAACACACACTGGCGAGAAACCATATTCTTGTGAAGTTTGTGGATCTGCATTCACACAGATATCATCTTTGGAGCATCATGCACGAAAACACACTGGAGAGAAACCATATTGTTGTGATGTTTGTGGATCTGCTTTTTCTAGGAAATCATATTTGAAAGACCATATGCGAACACACACTGGAGAAAAACCATATTCTTGTGAAGTTTGTGGATCTGCATTTTCAATCAAGACAAATTTGAAGAACCATATGCGAACCCACACTGGCGAGAAACCATATTCTTGTGAAGTTTGTGGTTCCTCATTTTCACAAATGTCACATTTGAAGAGCCATATGCGCACGCATACAGGTTAGAAAACATATCTGTGTGAATCCAGTAGATGTCTATTTGTTGAAATGTCAAATTATACTGACTCCTGTTCCAATCTCTACTGATAAGAAGATTTCCTCTGAAATTTCCATATCTGCTTTTTTATACACTGCTGGGATGTGTGTTACTGATATTTTGCATAAGTCATGGATTTAAAAAAAATTATTCCCTATTATAAAGATATCACATGAATGAAATAAGATCATATATTCATGTATCAGGCAAATATGACTTTTATTTTTACTATATGCAAAGTAGAAGGAATATTTCTTTTTCTGGGTCTGTTAATAAAATGTATTAATGTATTTGTGATTCAGTATATGGAATCACTGATGAGAAGTGTGTTAAGTATTTAAAATAGAAAACTTGTTCTAATTCTAAAGATTTTATAAGATACAGTATTACATTTTGTGCAGGTAGGTCACAAATCTATACAAATGCAAAGAAAAATCAAGAAAATTCAGAGAAGTGTTTTTTTTTCGTTTTTTGTACATGAATGAAATAAAGTCATATATTCCTGAATCAGGCTAAGATGGATCTTGATTTATTTTATATAGGCAAAATAGTAGGCAGATTTCTTTTCAGGATGTTTAAATAAAATATACTAAACCATTTCCGATATACCTTTGAATTGGCACAAATTATGTTAATCATTATTTGAACTATGCTCTCCAATTCTATGTTGAACTCTGCTCCATGATTTTACATATGCTTTACCGCTTGGCCTTGAACCCTTTTTTATTTTGTGTGATGAATACAGTCATCTGATTGATTCAAACATGATTTTCCAATTCTATGTTGAACTCTGCTCCATGATTTTACATATGCTTTACCACTTGGCCTTGAACCCTTTTTATTTTGTGTGATGAATACAGTCATCTCGTTGATTCAAACATGATTGTCATTTGGATGTTATTTTCATAAGATTAATATATTTTGGACATTTTGAGATTCATTTATGTTGTAAAATATTGATTTTTATGTGCAGTTGTTAATATTTAATCTCATTGTTATTGAAACGAGATATGAGTAGAATGTTTTCTTTCTGAACTTCTCATCATGTAAAGCCTAAATATGGCCACTATAATGATATATTTGTGTTGAAGTCATTGCTTTTAGTTTTTGCTTATTTTCTTATATGTTATGAACTATATCATTGCACTCAATGTGATCTTTTTTATAACTTGTTCTGAATTTAAGAAAATTAGACTTCCTATAAACAAAATCACTGAAAATATTTGGTAAAGATTTCTTGAATTGATAATATGTTATATACCATACCTATGAACACGAATGGTTATGTCCCAATCCTTATGATTACATTGGACACTATTGTAAGTGCGGGCAATAACACTAGCAGTGATTTACCTCCTTGAGTATTGAATTTTGCCGATGTTATAAAGATTACCATTTCATTTTCAACCTCTGTTTTGGTTATTCCTCAGACTTATGAGTCCTATACACGAACTCAACAAGGTTAATAAACCGTTTATCTGGACGCAAAATGCCGACAGAGACTTAAAAAAAATCAAGGACCGTCTCTCTTCGCCACCCGTCATCTCGTTTCCGGATTTCTCCAAACTTTTCACATTCACCACCGACGCCAGTGACGTCGCATGTGGAGCAATCTTAATGCAAGAAGCTGACAACGGGAAGAAAGATATCATAGCGGTCGCTTCCCAAACATTCATAAGGAACAGAACTGGTCCGCGACGGAACGAGAGGCATATGCAATAAAGTGGGCAATATTGAAATTTGATTATTTCCTTCGCAACCGCCCCGTCGTTATCTTCACCGACCACAGATCGTTGACATATCTGGACCAACGAGAGTTCAATAATGCCAAAAAACGACGATGGCAAGAAGAAATTTCATGTTATAAATTCGTCTCCTGTCGAAGGAGAATCAAATGTATGGGCTGACATGCTCAGCAGAGGTTGCAGAAATAAGAAAACGAAAGCCCGGAACGACCCTACACCGGCAGGCAGCATATTCGAGGTAAGTGGTTCAGAGTTCCGCGTATACACCCCATCTCGGCGAGTTTAACAGTTACAGCTCATTCCCTAAACTCGCACACCAAAACCGCCCGCACCCACAAGCGCGTCACCAACGCATTCTTCGCCTATCACTCTACCACCACTATCCCCACTGAAAGAATCTGCAAGCACCTTGGCATCGCAAATGAACAACAGAAGGACGACGCCCTGGCTAAGTTCATCAACGCCCTTCAGTCACCCACTTCAAACGAACCTCATATCGATACTGACGACCACCGAGCTACGCTTTTCAAAAAACATTTGCACCAATTTTTTCTAGAACCAGGCACCTCCGTTTTCATGATAAGAGACAGTAAACACTCTCCGAGATTGGTTGTACCATACAAATTACGATCCAGATACCTTTACCAGGCACACGCACGAGAGCAACAACCACTCGGGTGTTACCCGTATGCGAGAACTCCTTTCCAGCTACTGGTGGGAATTCAAAAACCTCGACATCAAGGCCTATGTCGATTCTTGCGACACGTGTGCTAAATGCAAGGGCAACTACGGTAGACGTACCCACTGGCCCATTGGCCACTGCAAACGAGGAAAGAGACCATTCGATCTCGTCTTTATAGACTTTGTCACAATGCCCAACTCAAAGGGAAAACGCTACATCCTAACCATATTGGATAGCTTCAGCCGACACTTTACAGCCATACCATGCACGAGAGACCGTGCTATAGACGCCGCCCGCGGATTGTACCAATTCTTCCTTCGACACAGAGAGATTCCACGCATAGTATCCTCTGATTGAGGCACACACTTCACTGGAGAAATCTATCGACAATTCTGTAACCAGATGTCAGTCACGCAAGAACTTCACTGTACTTGGCGCCCGCAAAGCTCAGGAAATATCGAGAGACAACATCGCACGTTATATGTTATGCGAAGACATGAAATATGAATCGACAGACGTCAGTAGTTCACTTTCTGAGCGACTGATCGGTTCAACTCTCTGTCTCCGGACGGAGAGGAACCCGAAAGAGACTCCGCCCTTCGGCGCAGCCTCCTTCGAGGAGGTAAAACCGGGCATATTTTTGGGCCGAGCCCACGGGCTCGGGAATACCCACAATAAACAACCGACCTTGTGTCACATGTTGCCCCAGTGGGGGGGGGGTGAAACTCAATATCGTGAATGGACAGACGTTCTAGAATCTATCGTTTCGTCCATGAATGCCACGACGAACTGCGCCACTGGTGTCTCCCCGCACTATGCCATTACTGGCCGTCACCCCAACATCAACCAAACTACACATACTATTTTTCGACCAATAAAAATACTTCCATCCTAATTATACTCGCGTCGTTTTACGAGCCTATCAAGCCATAAAAAGATTCCATAAAAGGGGTCACACGGAAGTACAAAAGGAGGCCAGGGAAGAGACCTGTCACGGTCAGGTTGAGCGGTCAGCAGCAGTCAACCCAGATCTTCAGCCGGCCTATGAATTATACCACAAGGTAGCTGTGCCAAATCTACACGTTCTTATTGAAATAAATCACGTAAATCTATTTCTGCTGTTGTCGTATTTCTTTCTTGCAACCATACGCTTGTCTATAACAGTTTCAACTTTGACCTTGTTATATGAAAAGGAACAATGTAGAAATAAGGTAAGTCTGGACAAAACTAAAAAAAAATAATCGCATCAAAATCATTTGAACACAAAGAAAGAAACTTAGAAAATTATCCTAAATTATTTCGATAAAACTAAAAGGGAAATGGTTAACTGATGTTTCTGCCACATTTAGGGCTGTGTGTTTTTTTTACTACTAACAAAATTTTTGTTTAGTTTCTTGTATATAATGTAGACATAAATAATCATTGGTGTTTTTAGATTTTTAAATTGTTATTTTTATCCCCCCTACCAGACAATGAATTGTAAATATGGGGACTAGTTTAATACTTCATAGAGTTTCTGAAGCATTATGGTGGTTGAGGTAAGAATGGCAAGTAAGAATATTGTTTGCATATTTCGGTCAGTGATTGCGACTAGCTAAGTTTACTCTTAATACAGTTGATGACCCTCCTTTTCCTCATTTCCCCTTTTTGGCCTTGTGCCACATTTGGACAGTTTTACCGTTACGTACAATAAATATAGTGAGACCTTCCGCTGCCACAGAAATCCACGAAACTTGAAGCTATGCGCCCATCTCCTCACTCAACTTACAAATCACATTCTTTTACAGTACATAATTTTCCTTTTGCACAACAGAACTCTTTAAAACAGAAACTGTTATTTTCTTTCAGAGAACTTCGATTGATTTTTTAGTCAAAGTGAGGCAACTCTCGTCTTACTCTTTGCATGCTTTTTTTTTAGTATACATTCTTTATTGTATGTTTCGTTGAATACAATAATTCATACCTATGCCTTGTTCCTTTCTTTTTGAGTTAAACAAAATTAAATAAATGTGGTAAATGGCCGCCACAAGGTTGATTTTTCACATTTTGAAAAAAACAACAACATTGCACTCGGTTTAATAATCATTAAACCTTAAATGTGATCAGTACTGAAATTGAGTGCAATACCGCGGTGCCAAAATCCAGCAAAAAATTTCCACCTTGTTGTCATAACGAAACATCAAGCATCGACTTTTTAAGAACTCTTTTTCTGTAAATGCCAAAATATCTCAGCATTTTAAGTACAAGGAATCACCTTTTGTATAACACCGTTTATTGGCTTGGATAATCAAGCAAAATATTTTCTCAAAATCATTCAAACCATTTTGTCGCATTTTTCTTTGTGTCATTCGTTTCATTTTCGACATTATTATATGCACTGAATGAACAATACAAAAATCCCCACAAACACATTTATTTTTTTAAGCAGACAGAAATAACCCGTTTTTTTTGTATTTTCTTTTCCTCGATGCATTTTCTGGTCTGAAAGGTAAGTCGAAAAAGACAAATAATTTTGATGAAAAGAAATCCTTAATATTTACTGACTTGCTTCACCATTTTTTTTTTCATTTCTTTTTATTCTCTGTTATAGTGTTAGCAAAATAAAATTAAAAAAATGAAAATAAAATTCAGCTATGATTTCAACATTTCATCATCTCAGTATTTTAAAGAAATAATTTTTTTAAAAATTAGTTGAAGTTGAGTATTGTTATTTTGCTTTGAAGTTTTTATTTTATTTTAATTCAAAAACACTTTGGTTGGACATGTCGACAAGAAAGCATATTTTGACTTCGTCTTATGACGTTTTTTTTTAAATGAAAAATTTCCACGTTACACTTCTTCCTGTTGTTAAAATATATGAAATTAAATGGAAAAGATTATGCAATACAAATGATATTAATTTTTGGTTTGATGGAATTAGGACGATTTTGTTTTTAAAATATCGCTTTTTTTTCTCACTTCATAAAAAAAAGACAAAAAAAATATTATACATGATAAGCCGATTGCAAAAATAACCTTTTTTTTTGTATTTTAGTAGAATTAGAATTTTAATAATTTATTTCATGAAAATAACGAATCATTGAAGTTTGTGATAATCAGTTTGTGATAGAAAGAAAATCACTAATCGTTTTGAAATAATATTTTTGTTTGTTCGTTTGGACGGCCGTTATTTCCACTTGATTCGTTTCACTTCTATTTTGAAATATTTCCTGAGGATATCTCAAATAAATGGCAGAAATTATTCGTCATTTTGAAAGGAAAATAAGCAGCAGATTACAAAAAAAAAAATCTAATTCTACAATTTGGACTTTTTAAAAAACTTAGTAAATAAAAATAACATTGATTGAATCATTGAAGTCGACTGAAAACTTTTTGTTAGAATGAAAATCAAAAATCGTTTTTTAATTTATAAAATTTTTATTCGTTTGTAGAGGCCGTTATTTCAACTTGATTCATTTCTGTGCTATTTTGCTTAGGAATGCAAAACACATGGCAGAACTTAGTCATTTCGCAAGGAAAAACAGAACGTTAGAAAAAATTTTTTAATTTGTTGCATAAAAAAATACATTGTCGAAGTTTCTATGTTAAAATTACAATTTATACCTTTAATTTCCAGTCCCGGCAAGTGCCATCCTAATAACCCTGAAAAACATTTCTTAAAAAAAAAAAACGATACCTAAAGTTTAAAAGAAATTAAAAATCTTTCTTGAAGCTTTTAATTGTAAGCTAATAATGTTTCCAATGAGCAAAATACTTTGCTGTATTTCAAAAAGCTGTTTAAAACTAATTTAAATTGACTTTAAGGATTTTTTTCTTTTGCTAACATAGCAAATTAGCATCCTATTCCAATTGTCTTTCATCGCAATATAATTCTCCTTATTAAAAAATCTTCCAAAAATAAAATATATTTCTCTGAAACTTTATTCGAGGAATATTAGCTGATTTAAAGTATAATAAATCTGAATTTAAACAAATGTTATTTACTTTAAGGAAGCTTAAAGTATCACAGATATTAATTTTTTTGATGTGACTGTAGCCTAGCCATCTATTTAAGCTCTCGTTTTGTTATATATTTATAAAAGCAATTAAAGTCTTTTTGGCATAGAAGTGAAAAAAAAAAAAAAATTTACCAAGATTTAGAAAAGTAAAATTTCAAAAATTATTTCATTCATTTGTGAATAAGTCCTCAAAATCTAATGAAAATCCAATAATTATTTCAAAGAATTTTCAAAACAATGTTTTTTACTGCAAAAATGACACTCAAATTTCCTATACTAATCTTTGCCCATTAACACCAGGAAAAAATTCAAACCTTCTTAAATGGATTATAAAATATGATAAAGAATACTGTTTTTGTTTACTTTTAATACTGAAAAAGTTTGTGACAATAAAACTTGGGTTTTTTTTTTTAACTTCAGAGCATTTTTTTCGTCATGGTATGCTCATTGTTCAGAAAATCAATGATCATATCTTGCTTTAGGCCACATTACTTAAAATAGTACTGAATTTTAGCTTCATAGAAGGCATTTTAAATTATTTAAAATCTTTTTGGGTGGAAGTATTTCTTCTTTGAGAAATTAAATTTACCATGATTAATGTTCATATGAGCTAAAACCAGAATTCCTTGGAGAATTTAAACCCTGTCTTATCAAAAATCTGCATTGAATCTTGAAATAAAAAATGTGATAAAATTAAAATATACCTTTCTCAAAATGTATTTGAAGACGATTAGCTGATTGAAATTTGTATCAATCAGATTTGAAACAAATATTTATTTTTAGTTTAAAATTATCACAGAAAACATTTTTTAACATTGGATGTTTTTATCATGTGTTTTGGAGTGACTTATATTTGGTAATTTTATTTTTCTAAGGGGATATACCTGTAACAATTACTTGACAGATTTGAATGCCATTTTTGATATAATTTTGGCAATCTTAGAATTTTAAGAAAAATTCTAAATCTAATATTTTATTGAATTTAGTTGCTTTATAGTTAACCTATGAAGAAACTTACAAATTAATTTTAACTTTACTTATCTTATTTTTTTGATAATGTTGCATTTGGGCAAAATATTTAAGAAAATCACCTTGTTTATCACAAAAATAAATTCAAAATTCTTTTTAAAATATTAAGGATCATTAAATTTTTGTGAGCTTTTGCATGTTTCATTTCGTAAGTACAATCATAGTACTATTTTAATATAATTTTAAGTTCTCAGTAATCTTAAAAATTTAGAAAAATATTCTCCATAATCTAATGTTTATTGAATTTTAAATATTTTGGCTTTAATTTTATTACAACTATCGCTCTTATTTTCTGATAATATTGTGATAATATTTTTCAAAAAATTTTGAACCATATCATTTGACCGCTAAAACTTAATACAGTATTTTAAACAATTTATAAGTTTATAAATTGTTCTAATTAAAATTTTTGCATAACAAATACAATTCTTATAAAAATACATTATCCATTGAAAAAAAACTTCTTGCAACAATAGTGTCACACTTGATATGATTGATCTTTTAATTTTAAAACATTTTTATCATGAGGTTCTTTTCTGAAAATATTAAATTTTGCCCTTTTCTACAAACTGTTATGTGAATATTTCTTCTCAATATTATATGAATCACCCTTTATGTATATATCCTGGTGTATTTTGTTTGATAAACATTCAGCAGAATCTCTTCAGAGATTTTCCTTTAAAATGTGCCAATTTCAATGAGATTTTGATTTTATAAGTAAATGGATTCACTGATGAAATCACATGTAGCATCTTTCCTTGCAAAATTTAAAATGAAAACTTCTATAAATAATTTTCATCATTTATTAAATACTGTAAATCATATACATAGCCAATACTTAGTTGCTTTGAATCAGATTTTGAAAGCCAGGTTTTTAATGTTACTTTCTTTTAATTCCCTGGTGTATATTATAATAACTATTTGAAGGTAAAGATCTTTTAATAATATTACTTTCAAAAACATCTTTGCTTCTATAGAGTTAATATAGATTGATTTTTATATCAGATATTTTATATTGATGGCAAAAAGATTTTAGGCATTGTGTTGGCCACTAGTTGTAATGTTTAATTCATATTAACAAACTAATAATCGTCAGATTGAAATCACCATCTTGATTTATAGTACTTGCATATTTTGTTACATACTTAAAAGGAAATTGTTTAATATAAACCTAGTGATTTCTCTATTGATCTTTCTTGTCTACTGCATTATTGTCTCCCTAAGCTGATCTCAACTAGCATTAATACATAGATGAATATATCTGTTGACATATGAACTGATTTCATGGAATATTCATTGTTGTATGTGTTGTTACATTTACTTTGAAGGTCTTTCATGATACTGATAAAATCTTTTATTCTTGAGAATGGAAATGAAGGAAAGCAAGACTCTTCACTCTCCATCAAGAACAGAACATTGCAATATTCATATAAAAGTTGTGTATCTACATTTTCAAAAGTATCATTATCTTGCAAAGAGAAGTCCTCTGAAATGTGTGGTTTGTCTTTTCTGTAAAGTCTTATTGTTACATAGGAGGAAAAATTTGAAAGAATTAACCATGTTCTTGTGAAGTTTGAAAACCTTTCTGGTTATTTAGATCTGGAAAAATCACTAGTAACAAACCATATAAATGTGAATTTAGTATCTCAGTATTTTTACATGACACTATGCAAATACACACTGGAGAGAAACCATATTACATGTGCACTACAGTTCAAAAGTTTGAGGCTACATATGGTAATTGTATAATTGGCCCTAAAAGTAGTTATTTTGTATGTAAATAATGTAAAATTATTAAACATAGTTAAAAAAGTGAGATGTGATTTTTTTTATTAGACAAAAAGGAAAAAAACATTTTATGATTAGATTTTGATCTCATCAAAATATCCTCCCTTAGTCTACAGCAGTACAAATTTTTTGGCATTTATTGCAAAAGTTTCTCGAAGTTTGATAATTGATTCCATTATTTTTTCAATGACTCTTTTACATTTTTTCTGTCAAGTTCTTCCCATGATAATTCTGGGAGTGGCTTCAAACTCTTTAACTGTAGTTTACATATTGTGTTTCAACCCAGAAGGAAATTATTGAAGATAAACTTACTGATTATTCTATTGATATTGCATTATTGTGTCCCTATGCTGAACTCAACTATGACTAATATATAGTTAAATGTCTCTGTTAATATATAAATTGATTTCATGTATTATTCACTGTCTCTGTTAAAATATGTGTTGTTACTTTAACTGTTGCAGATCTTCACAAGAGAGAAACTACTAATATTGACAAAAACTGTTATTCTTGGGAATATATATATATATACAGAAAAGACTCTTCCCTGTCCATCAAGAACAGAATGTTGCAATATTCATGTAAAAGTTTTATTGCTACATTTTCAAAAGTATCAAGGTGAACATTAACTTGAAAAAATGTAATTTGAATGTGTAGTTTGCCTTTTCTGTGGAGATTTTTTGTTACTTTTGAAAAAAAATTGAAAGCAGAATTAGAGAAGCCATGTTACTGAAAAGTTTGCGAACATTTTTAGGTATTTAGATTTGGTGTACCATATGGAAAAATGCACTAGGAACAAACCATATATGTGTGAATTTAGTGAATCAACATTTCCACAGCACGCTATTCGAACACATACTGGAGCAAACCATATTTTTGTGGAGTTTGTAAATCTGAATTTTCAAAGGACTCAGATTTGAAGGAGCATATACAGAGACACACTGGTGAGAAACCATATACTTGTGAAGTTTGTGGATCTGCATTGTCATTGAACTCCTCTTTGAAAAACTATATCCGACTACACACTGGAGAGAAACCATATTCTTGTGAAGTTTGTGTGATCTGCATTCACACATATGACATCTTTGGAGTGTCAGATGCGAACACACACTAAAGATAAACCATATTCTTGTGAAGTTTGTGGATCTGCATTCACACAGATGTCATCTTTGGAGCGCCATGCACGAACACACACTGGAGAGAAACCATATTGTTGTGATGTTTGTGGATCTGCTTTTTCTAGGAAGTCATATTTGAAGGATCATATGCGAACACACACTGGAGAAAAACCATATTCTTGTGAAGCTTGTGGATCTTCATTTTCACAGTTGTGTCATTTGAATATCCATATGCGAACACACACTGGCGAGAAACCATATTCTTGTGCAGTTTGTGGATCTGCATTTTCATTGAACTCAACTTTGAAGAACCATATGCGACTACACACTGGAGAGAAACCATATTGTTGTGATGTTTGTGGATCTGCTTTTTCTAGGAAGTCATATTTGAAGGATCATATGCGAACACACACTGGAGAAAAACCATATTCTTGTAAAGTATGTAGATCTGCATTCACACAGAAGTCACATCTGGAGGATCATGTGCGAACACACACTGGCGAGAAACCATATTCTTGTGAAGTTTGTGGATCTGCATTCTCAAGAAAGTCACATTTGAAGGACCATATGCGAACACATACTGGAGAGAAACCTTATTCTTGTGAAGTTTGTGGATCTGCTTTTTCAATGAAGTCACATTTGAAGAACCATATGCGAACACATACTGGAGAGAAACCATATTCTTGTGAAGTTTGTGGATCTGCATTCATGGAAATTACATTTTTGCAGAGTCATATGCGATCACACACTGGAGAGAAACCATATTCTTGTGAAGTTTGTGAATCAGCATTTTCAATGAAGTCACAATTGAAGGACCATATGCAAACACATACTGGGCAGAAAGCACTTTCTTGTGGATTTTGTGAATCTGTATTTTCCTTGAAGGCAGATTTGACATGCCATATGAGATTACACCCAAAAGAGAAACCATATTCTTGCGAAGTTTGTACATCTGCATTTTCAAAGAAATCATATTTAAAGGATCATATACGTACACACACTGGAGAGAAACCATATTCTTGTGAAGTTTGTGCATCTTCCTTTTCATTGAAGTCATCTTTGAAGAAACATATGCGAATACACACTGGAGAGAAACCATATTCTTGTGAAGTCTGTGGATCAGCATTCCGACAAAAGACATCTTTAGAGTGTCATATCAGAAAACACACTAGAGATAAACCATATTCTTGTGAAGTTTGTAAATCTGCATTTTCAATGAAATCATCATTGGTGTGCCATATGCGAATTCATACTGGAGAAAAACCATATTCTTGTGAAGTTTGTGCCTCTGCATTTTCACTGAAGTCACATTTAAGGTACCATATGCGAACACACACTGGAGAGAAACCATATTCTTGTGAAATTTGTGGATCTGCATTTTCAGTGAAGTCAAATTTGAAGAACCATATGCGAACACACACTGGCGAGAAACCATATTCTTGTGAAGTTTGTGGATCTGCATTCACACAGATGTCATCTTTGGAGCGTCATGCACGAACACACACGGGAGAGAAACCATATTGTTGTGATGTTTGTGGATCTGCTTTTTCTAGGAAATCATATTTGAAGGACCATATGCGAACACACACTGGAGAAAAACCATATTCTTGTGAAATTTGTGGATCTGCATTTTCACAGTTGTGTCATTTGAATAACCATATGCGAACACACACTGGCGAGAAACCATATTCTTGTGAAGTTTGTGGTTCCTCATTTTCACAAATGTCACATTTGAAGAGCCATATGCGCACACACACAGGTTAGAAAACATATCTGTATGCATCCTGTACATGTCTATTTGTTGAAAAGTCAAATTATACTGACGCCTGTTCCAATCTCTACTGATAAGATTCCCTCTGAAATTTCCATATCTGCTTTTTTATACACTGCGGGGGATGTGTGTTACTGATATTTTGCATAAGTCATGGATTTAAAAAAAATTATTCCCTTATATAAAGATATCACATGAATGAAATAAGACCATATATTCATGTATCAGGCAAATTTGAATTTTATTTTTACTATATGTAAAATAGAATGAATATTCCTTTTTCTGGGTCTGTTAATAAAATGTATTAAAGTATTTGTGATTCAGTATATTGAAACACTGATGAGAAGTGTGTTAAGGATTTAAAATAGAAAACTTGTTCTAATTCTAAAGATTTCATAAGATGCAATATTACATTTTGTGCAGATCGGTCACAAATCTACACAAATGCAAAGAAAAATCAAGAAAATTCGGAGAAGTGTTTTTTTTTTGTTTTTTTTTTTGTACATGAATGAAATAATGTCATATATTCCTGAATCAGCTTAAGATGGATTTTGATTTATTTTATGTAGGCAAAATAGTAGGCAGATTCCTTTTCAGGGTGTCATAATAAAATATATTAAACCATTTTAAATATACATTTCAGTTGGCACAAATTATGTTAATCCTTATTTGAACTATGCTCTCCAATTCTATGTTGAACTCTGCTCCAAGATTTTACATATGCTTTACCACTTGGCCTTGAACCCTTTTTTTATTTTGTGTGATGAATATAGTCATCTGATTGATTCAAGCATGATTGTCTTTTGGATGTTATTTTCATAAGATTCATATATTTTGAACATTTTGACATTCATTTATGTTGTAAAATATTGATTTTTATGTGCAGTTGTTAATATTTAATCTCATTGTTATTGAAACGAGATATGAGTAGAATGTTTTCTTTCTGAACTTCTCATCATCTAAAGACTAAATATGGCCACTATAATGATATATTTGAGCATCTGATGGTGATGATTGTGTGAAGACTTTAGGTGTGTTGCAGATATATTTGTTGATTTATGCTTAAAACTGAATTTGCCGAGTTTGATATTTCCATCTACAGAATTCAGTCGAACTCTTTCAACGGTGGAGTACACCTAATTACTTTGTTTCACAGTCATTACATTAATCATTACGTTTTAATGTTTTTTTTTTCAAAGAATATAAAAGAAATTACTGACTTTACTATTTTTGCTTGGTGCTAAATTTTCCCATTTGACAGCACGTAGCTGCTGATAACTCCTTTTTTGGAAATGAAAATACAGGGCAGGCGCGTCTTACCCTCGACCTTCTGACATTTTTTTTCAGCACTATTTTATGGCCATCCGCAATTTTTGAAAAATTATTTTTAAACTGACGTTACATTGTGAATCACTAACTTACGCATCTTATATCTGTTGAGGTTGGAGCCCAAAAACGGCTATTTTCACCAGCGTTTTTGTACATTTTGTACATTGAACTTCTCATCATCTAAAGACTAAATATGGTCACTATAATGATATATTTGTGTTGAAGTCATTGCTTTTAGTTTTTGCTTATTTTCTTATATGTTATGAACTATATTATTGCACTCAATCTGATCCTTTTTATAACTTGTTCCGAATTTAAGAAAATGTATTTAAAAAATTAGACATCCTATTAACAAAACCACTGAAAACATTTAGTAAAGATTTCTTGAATTGATAATATGTTATATACCATACCTATGAACACTAATGGTTATGTCCCAGTCCTCATGAATACATTGGACAATATTGTAAGTCCGGGTAATAAAACTAGCAGTGATTTACCTTCCTTCATGCCACCGGCGAGTATTGAATTTTGCCGATGTTATAAAGATTACCATTTCATTTTCAACCTCTGTTTTGGTTATTCCTCATTCAGTAACCTTTCTTAGGTAATAACATTCATTTTGAGTTTTTTCTTAATTATTCCTTCTCAATCAAGTGATGCCTTTATTTTTATTTTGTTCATAAAAATATTATACTCCAATATATCCAATAGTTTAAGAATAGAATTGTTTATTCTATATTTATTTATGAATCTTTGCAAAAGTATCATAAATGTAGTATTATGGGTATTGTTTTATATCTTCATGGTCATCGTATGTTGAATTCAGCATGCTGGCAGATAATAGAAATTTACGGGGTTTTTCACCGAGTGCATGTGGTGACGATGATTGTGCAAAGACTTCAAGTGTGTTAGCATCTTTGTTGCAGATATATTTGTTGATTTGTGCTTAAAAATGATAAAGTTAATATATCTGCAACAAATTTATATATATTGTTTACATAGAAAGAAAAAAAGTTAGTATCAATGAAATTTACATTAACCAGAAAGAGGCTTACGCAGAAGATTCTCTCTTTTTCAAATTTCGATTTTGTAATGTAACTATAAGTTAAAAGTTTTTTTGTCCAGTTGTCATACCAATTTGTCTTGTCCACAGAATTGATCTGGGAATTTAACTACATTCATATTTGCTGACATTTTTTCTGGAAATATGTTTTTTACAATAAAAATTTGAAACGTTTGTTTTTAAATGTTTATTAGAAATTATAAAAATTTTCCGAGTTTGATATTTCCATCTACAGAATTCAGTCGAACTCTTTCAACGGTGGAGGACACCTGATTACTTTGTTTCACAGTCATTAAATTAATCATTACGTTTTAATGCTCTTTTTTACAAAGAATATAAAAGAAAATAATAGAAAAGAAATTACTGACTTTACTATTTTTGCTTGGTGCTAAATTTTCCCATTTGACAGCACGTATATGGGCACAGGCCTATATCGCCGCAACGAATGATAATATACAAACCATAAATGATGTGGAACAGGATTTTCACTTCGGGCAGGACGAGATGTGATGCCTCGTTCGCCGTGCCCCTACGTCAGCCATCACACCTTCAACTTTCAAGGACTCGCTCACCATTCACCGCTCGTCCAGTCCACCTTCAACTTCAGGGACATCACCTTCTCTGGCGTCGCAATGCTAGACTCTGGATGCTCCACCTGCATCTTACCAATATCTCAGTTACCCAGAGAAGCCAAGAAACGCATAACCCGCTCCGACGTCGCAGTAAAAGGAATCAACTGCAGCACCACCACCCTTGGCGAACTGACTTGCGACATCAGCATCGGCAGTCGAGACTCACCCACATTCAAAAAGGTTAACGTGCTGGTAACTACCCAAATCTCACCGATCCTCATCGGCCAAAATATCCTATAGGATATATCCTATATCCTATCTAATCGACAACAAAAATGCGACTATAGAATTCAGACGCACACTTTCTTCAGGATACACAACACACACAGCCGCAATCATATCACCGCCAGCGTCAACCAACGATCCAGTATATGGCGCCCAAGATGACGTCATCCAAAACCAGCCTGCTATGGAACTGCAGCCCAACATCCAGACACTGGATCAAAAGCTAACCTGGCTAAAGCATAATACGGGGCTATCGCTACCAAACCACCCGAACCGAGACGAACTAGAGGCCACTGCAAACTTACTCATTCGCTACGCTGACGTTATCGGCACCGAAAGCATCAGCAAAGGCACATTCAGCCGACCCATCCGCATACCAACCAACGGCCAGTCTCGCAGCCAGAAACCACACCCGATAGCCCAGGCTTTGGAAGCAGACGTAGATACCGAAATTAAGCGTATGGCTGATGAAGGTATCATTGAAAACTGCAGCGACCCCAAAGGCTTCAACAGCCCTGTATTTGCCGTACGCAAGAAAAACGGATCGATTCGCGTCGTCGCTATCTTTAAAAGAACTCTCAACAAGGTCTTAATCGATCTTGACCCTTACCGAATGCCAAGGATCGACCACTTGTTCAACAAAATCGACAAGGGCAATAGATATTTCACTACCCTCGATTTACGCAGCGGCTACTGGCAAATTGAGTTAGACAAGCGAGACCGATACAAACAGCATTTACGTGTAAGGACCAATGCTATCAATACACGCGACTGGCCTTCGGCCTTACATCTGCCGGACAAATCTTCTCCCGTTGCATAGCAGAAGCCCTAGACACGGTCACATCCCGTGACAACATTTCTTCCTATATCGACGACAACGTGGACCACGTTAGGACATTTAGGGAGTACATACTCTCCCTCGAACATTTTTTACTGCCCTCCGAAAATTCGGTATCAAGTGAAATCCAGATAAATGTTCCTTCCTCGCATCAGAGGCAAAATTCCTCGGACGCATAGTAAACAGCGAAGGATTCAAGGCTGATCCAGAATACATTCGTGCCATCAGGGAAATGAACCCCCAAACATCAAAAAAGGAATTACAAAGCCTTATCGGCCGTTTAGTGTGGATCAGACACGTCTTCACGAACAAATCAGGTCAGATATGTTTTCAAAACTTATGGGTCCCATAAACGAACTCAACACGGTTAATAAACCGTTTATCTGGGCGCAAAATGCCGACAGAGCCTTCAAGAAAAAAATCAAGGACCGTCTTTCTTCGCCACCCGTCATCTCGTTTCCAGATTTCTCCAAACTTTTCACACTCACCACCGACGCCAGTGACGTCGCATGTGGAGCAATCTTAATGCAAGAAGCCGACAACGGGAAGAAAGATATCATAGCAGTCGCTTCCCAAACATTCATAAGGAACAGAACTGATCCGCGACGGAACGAGAGGCATATGCAATAAAGTGTGCAATATTGAAATTTGATTATTTCCTTCGCAACCGCCCCTTCGTTATCTTCACCGACCACAGATCGTTGACATATCTGGACCAACGAGAGTTCAATAATGCCAAAATACGACGATGGCAAGATGAAATTTCATGTTATAAATTCGTTTTAGAATATGTCGAAGGCGAATCAAATGTATGGGCTGACATGCTCAGCAGAAGTTGCGGACATAAAAAAAACGAAAGCCCGGAACGACCCTACACCGGCAGGCAGGACATTCGAGGTAAGTGGTTCAGACCTCCGCGTATACACCCCATCTCGGCGAGTTTAACGGTTTACAGCTCATTCTCTAAACTCATACATCACAAAACGCCCGCACCCACAAGCGCGTCACCAACGCATTCTTCGCCTATCACTCTACCACCACCATCCCCACTGAGAGTATCTGCAACCACCTCGGCATCGCAAATGAACAACAGAAGGACGACGCCCTGGCTAAGTTCATCAGCGCCCTCCAGTCACCCACTTCAAACGAACCTCATATCGATCCTGACGACCACCGAGCTACGCTTTTCAAAAAACATTTGCACCAAGTTTTTCTAGAACCAGGCACCTCCGTTTTGATGATAAGAGACAGTAATCACTCTCCGAGATTGGTTGTACCATACAAACTACGATACAGATACCTCTACCAGGCACACGAGGGCAACAACCACTTAAGTGTTACCCGTATGCGATAACTCCTTTCCAGCTACTGGTGGGAATTCAAAAACCGCGACATCAAGGCCTATGTCGATTCTTGCGATACGTGTGCTAAATGCAATGGCAACGACGGTAGACGTACCCACTGGCCCATTGGCCACTGCAAACAAGGAAAGAGAGCATTCGATCTCGTCTTTATAAACTTTGTCACAATGCCCAACTCAAAGGGAAAACGCTACATCCTAACCATCTTGGATAGCTTCAGCCGACATTTTACAGCCATACCATGCGCGAGAGACCGTGCTATCGACGCCGCCCGCGGATTGTGCCAATTCTTCCTTCGACACAGAGAGATTCCACGCATAGTATCCTCTGATCATGGCACACGCTTCACTGGAGAAGTCTATCGACAATTCTGTAACCAGATGTCAGTCACGCAAGAACTTCCCTGTCCTTCGCGCCCGCAAAGCTAAGGAAATATTGAGAGACAACGTCGCACGAGGAAGAACTCATTTTATATGTTATGCGAAGACATGAACTGTGAATGGACAGACGATCTGTCGTTTTTACTGGCCGTCACCTCAACATCGGTCTACCCAAACTACACATACTATTTTTCGACCAATAAAAATACTTCCATCCTAATTATACTCGCGTCGTTTTACGAGCCTATCAAGCCATAAAAAAATTCCATAAAAGGGGTCACACGGAAGTACAAAAGGAGGCCAGGGAAGAGAACTGTCACGGTCAGGTTGAGCGGTCAGCAGCAGTCAACCCAGATCTTCAGCCGGCCTATGAATTATACCACAAGGTAGTTGTCCCAAACCCACACGTTCTTTTTTAAATAAATCACGTAAATCTATTTCTGCTGTTGTATTTCTTTCTTGCAGCCATACGCTTGTCTATAACAGTTTCAACTTTGACCTTGTTATATGAAAAGGAACAATGTAGAAATAAGGTAAGCCTGGACAAAACTAAAAAAAAAAGTAATCGCATCAAAATCATTTGAACACAAAGAAAGAAACTTAGAAAATTATCCTAAATTATTTCGATAAAACTAAAAGTGAAATCGTTATATTTAACTGATGTTTCTGCCACATTTAGGGCTGTGGTTTTTTTACTACTAACAAAATTTTAGTTTTGATGCTTGTATATAATGTAGACATAAACAATCATTGGGGTTTTTAGATTTTTAAATTATTTTTATGAAGACAATGACTTGTAAATATGGGGACTAGTTTAGGACTTCATAGAGTTTCTGAAGCATTATGGTGGTTGAATTAAGAATGGCAAGGAATAATGCGTTGTTTTGGTGAAAGGAATATTGTTTGCATGTTTCGGTCAGTGATTGCGACTAGCTAAGTTTACTCTTAATACAGTTGATGACCTTCCTTTTCCTCATTTCCCCTTTTTGGCCTTGTGCCACATTTGGACAGTTTTACCGTTACGTACAATAAATATAGTGAGATCTTCCGCTGCCACAGAAATTAACGAAACTTGAAGCTATGCGCCCATCTCCTCACTCAACTTGCAAATCACATTCTTTTACAGTACACTTACATGATTTTCCTTTTGCACAACAGAACACTTTAAAACATTTATAACAGACTAAAAAGTCACTAAACTCTTTATTTTCTTTCAGAGAACTTGATTGACTTTAGTCAAAGAGATGCAACTCTCGTCTTACTCTTTGCATGTTTTTTTTTTGTACATTCTTTATTGTATGTTTCGTTGAATACAATATAATTCATACCTATGCCTTGTTCCTTTCTTTTTGAGTTAAAAAAATTAAATAAATGTAGTAAAAATGGCCGCCACAAGGTTGATTTTTCACGTTTTGAAAACAACAACATTGCACTCGGTTTAATAATCATTAAACCTTAATGTGATCAGTACTGAAATTGAGTGCAATACCGCGGTGCCAAAATCCACCAAAAAATTTCCACCTAGTTGTCATAATGAAACATCAAGCATCGACTTTTTAAGAACTCTTTTTCTGTAAATGCCAAAATATCTCAGCATTTTAAGTACAAGGAATCACCTTTTGTATAACACCGTTTATTGGCTTGGATAATCAAGCAAAATATTTTCTTAAAATCATTCAAACCATTTTGTTGCATTTTTCACTTTTTCTTTGTGTCATTCGTTTCATTTTCGACATTATATGAACTGAATGAACAATACAAAAATCCCCACAAACACATTTATTTTAAGCAGTAAGAAATAATCCGGTTTTTTTTGTTTTTTTTTTCTTTTTCTCGATGAATTTTCTGGTCTGAAAGGTAAGTCGAAAAAGAAAAATAATTTTGATGAAAAGAAATCGTTAATATTTATTTACTGTCTTGATTCACCATTATTTTTAATTTCTTTTTATTCTCTGTTAGACTGTTAGCAAAATAAAATAAAAAAAATGAAAATAAAATTCAGCTATGATTTCAACATTTCATCATCTCAGTATTTTAAAGAAATAATTTTAAAAAAATTAGTTGAATATTGTTATTTCGCTTTGAAGTTTTTATTTTATTTTAATTCAAAAGCACTTTGGTTGGACATGTCGACAAGAAAGCATATTTTGACTTCGTTTTATGACGTTTTTAAATTAAAAATTTCCACGTTACAATTAATGAAATTAAATGGGAAAGATTATGCAATACAATAATTTTTGGTTTGATGGAGGACGATTTTGTTTTTAAAATATCGCTTTTTTTCTCACTTCATAAAAAAACTAAAAGAAAAGATAAAAAATATTATACATGATAAGCCGATTGCAAAAATAACCTTTTTTTTTGTATTTTAGTAGAATTAGAATTTTAATAATTTATTTCATGAAAATAACGAATCATTGTAGTTTGTCATAATCAGTTTGTGCTAGAAAGAAAATCACTAATCGTTTTGAAATAATATTTTTGTTCGTTTGGACGGCCGTTGTTTCCACTTTATTCGTTTCACTTCTATTTTGAAATATTGAATGTTAGCTGATTTAAAGTATAATTTAACAAATGTTATTTACTTTAAGGAAGCTTAAAGTATCACAGAAATTAATTTTTTTGATGTGACTGTAGCCTAGCCATCTATTTAAGCTCTCGTTGTGTTATATATTTATAAAAGCAACTAAAATCTTTTTGGCGGGGGGTGGGGGACGGAGAAGTAAAAAAAAAAAATTTACCAAGATTTAGAAAAGTAAAATTTCAAAAATTATTTCATTCATTTGTGAAAATCCAATAATTATTTCAAAAAATTTTCAAAACAATGTTTTTTACTGCAAAAATGACACTCAAATTTCCTATACTAATCTTTGCTTCCGAACCCCATGAACACTAGAAAAAAATTCAAACCTTCTTAAATGGATTATAAAATATGATAAAGAATCCTTTTTTTGTTTCCTTTTAAAAAGATTGTGACAATGAAACTTTGGGGTTTTTTTTTAAGTTCAGAGCATTTTTTTTCATCATGGTATGCTCATTGTTCAGAAAATCAATGATCATATCTTGCTTTAGGCCACAGTATTTAAAATAGGACTGAATTTTAGCTTCATAGAAGGCATTTTAAATTATTTAAAATCTTTTGGGTGGGGGGGTATTTCTTTGAGAAATTAAATTTACCATGATTAATGTTCATATGAGCTAAAAGCAGAATTCCTTGGAGAATTTAAACCCTGTCTTATCAAAAATCTGCTTTGAATCTTGAAATAAAAAATGTGATAAAATTAAAATATACCTTTCTCAAAATGTATTTGAAGATGATTAGCTGATTGAAATTTGTATCAATCAGATTTGAAACAAATATTACTTTTCGTTTAAAATTATCACAGAAACATTTTTTACCATGGAAGTGGATGTTTTTATCATATGTTAACAGCTCTTGAGAGACTTATATTTGGTGATTTTATTTTTTCTAAGGGGGATCTACCTGTAACAATTACTTGACAGATTTGAATGCCATTTTTGATGTAATTTTGTTTGCATCATAATCTTAAAATTTGAAGAAAATATTCTAAGCAATCTAATATTTTATTGAATTTTAGTTACTGTGGCTTTATAGTTAACCTATGAAGAAACTTACCAATTAATTTTAACTTTACTTATCACACTTATTTTTTGATAATGTTGCATTTGAGCATCCATATTTATGAAAATCACCATGTTTATGCACACATAAAATAAATTCAAAATTCTTTTTAAAATATTAAGGATCATTGAATTTTTGTGAGCTTTTGCATGTTTCATTACGTAAGTACAGTACTGTTTTAATATAATTTTTAAGTTCTCAGTAATCTTAAAAATTTAGAAAAATATTCTCCATCATCTAATGATTATTGAATTTTAAATATTTTGGCTTTAATTTTATTATAGCTATCGCTCTTATTTTCTGATAATATTGTGATAATATTTTTCAAAAACTTTTGAACAATATCATTTGACCATTAAAACTTAATACTGTACTTTAAACAATTTATAAGTTTATAAATTGTTCTAATTAAAATTTTTGCATAATGAATACAATTCTTATAAAAATACATTATCCATTGAAAAAAAACTTCTTGCAACAATAGTGTCACACTTGATATGATTGATCTTTTAATTTTAAAACATTTTTATCATGAGGTTCTTTTCTGAAAATATTAAATTTTGCCATTTTCTACAAACTGTTATGTGAATATTTCTTCTCAATATTATATGAATCACCCTTTATGTATATATCCTGGTGTATTTTGTTTGATAAACATTCAGCAGAATCTCTTCTGAGATTTACCTTTAAAATGTGCCAATTTCAATGAGATTTGGATTTTATAAGTAAATGAATTCACTGATGAAATCACATGTAGCATCTTTCCTTGCAAAATTTAAAATGGAAACTTCTATAAATAATTTTCATCGTTTATTGCATATAAATTTACTTAGTTGATTTGTAAACAGGTTTTTAATGTTTCTTTTTAACTATAAATTATTTATCAGTTAATATAAATTGATTTTATATCAGACAATTATGTTACTAGTTGATTTGATTGAAATCAGACTTTTGTTTAATATAATTTTAGTGATTTCTCTATTGAGATTTTTATGTTTCAACTTTACATTTTATATCTGTTGGCATCTTTCCTTGCAAAATTTAAAATGGAAACTTCTATAAATAATTTTCATCATTTATTAAACACTGTAAATTATATGCATAGACAATACTTAGTTGATTTGTATCAGATTTTGAAAGCCAGATTTTTAATGTTTCTTTCTTTTAATTCCCTGGTGTATATTATGATATGTATTTGAAGGTAAAGATCTTTTCATAATAATACTTTCAAAAACATCTTTGCTTCTATAGAGTTAATATAGATTGATTTTTATATGTGAAATTTCATATTCATGTCAAAAAGATTTTACGCATTGTGTTGGCCACTAGTTGTAATGTTTAATTCATATTAACAAACTAATAATTGTCAGATTGAAATCACCATCTTGATTTATAGTACTTGCATATTTTGCTTCATGCTTAAAAGGAAATTGTTTAAGATAAACTTAGTGATTTCTCTATTGATCTTTCTTGTCTACTGCATTATTGTCTCCCTATGCTGAATTCAACTAGCATTAATACATAGCTAAATATATGTGAAGTGATTTCATGTATTAGTCACTGTTGTATACGTTGTTACTTTTACTTTGCAGGTCTTTCATCGTATTAATAAAAACTCTTATTCTTGAGAATGGACATGAAGAAAAACAAGACTCTTCACTCTCCATCAAGAACAAAATGTTGCAATATTCATATAAAAGTTGTGTATTTACATTTTCAAAAATATCAAAGGGAGCATTAACTTGCAAACAGAAGTACTTTGAAATGTTTGTTTTGTCTTTTCTGTAGAGTCGTATTGTTACATATGAGTAAAAGATTTTAATGACGAATTAACCATGTTCTTTTGAAGAACCTTTCCTGTTATTTAGATTTTGAAAAAACCACCTCCATATACTGAATTTAGTATATCAGTATTGTTAGAGAACACTATGCAATTATACACTCCAGAGAAACCATATTACATGTGCCTTACAGTTCAAAAGTTTGAGGCTACATATGGTAATTGTTTAAATTGGCCCCAAAAGTAGTTATTTTGTATGTAAATACGGTAAAATTATTAAACATAGTTAAAAAAGTGAGATGTGATTTTTTTATTAGACAAAAAGGAAAAAAGCATTTTATGATTAGATTTTGATTTCATCAAAATATCCTCCCTTAGTCTACAGCAGTACAAATTTTTTGGCATTTATTGCAAAAGTTTCTCGAAGTTTGATAATTGATTCCATTATTTTTTCAATGACTCTTTTACATTTTTTCTGTCAAGTTCTTCCCATGATAATTCTGGGAGTGGCTTCAAACTCTTTAACTGTAGTTTACATATTGTGTTTCAACCCAGAAGGAAATTATTGAAGATAAACTTACTGATTATTCTATTAATATTGCATTATTGTGTTCCTATGCTGAACTCAAGTACCACTAATATATAGTTAAATGTCTCTGTTAATAAATGAACTGATTTCATGTATTATTCACTGTCTCTGTTAAAATATGTGTTGTTACTTTTACTTTGCAGGTCTTTCACTAGAGAGGAACTCCAAATATTGATAAAAAAACACCTTATTCTTGGGAATATAAATAAAGAAAAGACTCTTCCCTGTCCATCAAGAACAGAATGTAAAAGTTTTATAGCTACATTTTCAAAAGTATCAAGGTGAACATTAACTTAAAATAATGTAATTTGAAATGTGTAGTTTTTCTTTTGTGTAGAGATTTGTTATATTTGAAAAAAAAATTGAAAGCAGAATTAGAGAAGCCATGTTACTGAGAAGTTTGCAAACATTTGTAGGTATTTAGATTTAGTGTACCATATGGGAAAAATGCACTAGGAACAAACCATATATGTGTGAATTTAGTGAATCAGCATTTCCACAGCACACTATGCAAACACATACTGGAGAGAAACCATATTCTTGTGAAGTTTGTAAATCTGCATTCACACAGATGACATCTTTGGAGTGTCATAGGCGAACACACACGAAAGATAAACCATATTCTTGTGAAGTTTGCCAATCTGTATTTTCAATGAAATCAGCTTTAATGTGTCATATGCGAACACACACTGGAGAAAAACCATATTCTTGTGAAGTATGTGGAACTGCATTCACACAGAAGGTACACATGAAGGATCATATGCGAACACACACTGGAGAGAAACCATATTCTTGTGAAATTTGTGGATCTGCATTTTCAGTGAAGTCACATTTGAAGGGCCATATGCGAACACACACTGGAGAGAAACCATATTCTTGTGAAGTTTGTGGATCTGCATTTTCAATGAAGTCACATTTGAAGGGCCATATGCGAACACACACTGGAGAGAAACCATATTCTTGTGAAGTTTGTGGATATGCAGTTTCAAAGAAGTCAAATTTGAAGAGCCATATGCGAACACACACTGGGGAAAAACCATATTCTTGTGAAGTTTGTGGATCTGCATTCACACAGATGTCATGTTTGGAGCGTCATGCACGAACACACACTGGAGAGAAACCATACTGTTGTGATGTTTGCGGATCTGCTTTTTCTAGGAAGTCATATTTGAAGGACCATATGCGAACACACACTGGGGAAAAACCATATTCTTGTGAAGTTTGTGGATCTTCATTTTCAATGTTGTGTCATTTGAATGACCATATGCGAACACACACTGGCGAGAAACCATATTCTTGTGAAGTTTGTGGGTCCTCATTTTCACAAATATCACATTTGAAGAGCCATATGCGCACACACACAGGTTAGAAAAACATATTTGTGAATCCTGAGGATGTGTATTTTTTGAAAAGTCAAATTATACTGACTTCTGTTCTAATCTCTACTAATAAGAAGATTCCCTCTCAAATTTGCATATCTGCATTTTTATACACTGCTGAAATGTGCGTGACTGATATTTTACATGAATCATGGATTTTAAAAAAAATATTCCCTAATATAAAGATATCGCATGAATGAAATAAGGTCATATATTCATGTATCAGGCAAATATGAATTTTATTTTTACTATATGCAAAATAGAAGGAATATTTCTTTTTCTGGGTCTGTTATAAAATGTATTAAAATATTTGTGATTCAGTATATGGAAACACTGATGAGAAGCGTGTCAATGATGTTTTATAATTGTTAAGGATTTAAAATAGAAAACTTGTTCTAATTGTAAAGATTTCATAAGATGCAATATTACATTTTATGCAGGTCTGTCACAAATCTACACAAATGCAAAGAAAAATCAAGAAAATTCAGAGAAGTGTTTTTTTTTTTTATAGTTTTTTGTACATGAATGAAATAAAGTCATATATTCCTGAATCAGGTTAAGTTGGATTTTGATTTATTTTATATAGGTAAAATAGTAGGCAGATTCCTTTTCAGGGTGTTTTAATAAAATATATTAAACCATTTCAGATATACATTTAATTGGCACAAATTATGTTAATCATTATTTGAATTATACTCTCTAATTCTATGTTGAACTCTGCTCCATGATTTTACATATGCTTTACCACTTGGCCTTGATCCCTTTTTTATTTTGTGTGATGAATACAGTCATCTCGTTGATTCAAACATGATTGTCCAATTCTATGTTGAACTCTGCTCCATGATTTTACATATTTTTTTACTGGTTGGACTTGAACTCTTTTTTTATTGTGTGATGAATGCAGTCCAGTTGTTTCATTTTAATCTGATTGATTCAAACATGACCGACTTTTGGATGTTATTTTCATAAGATTCATATATTTTGGACATTTTGAGATTCATTTATGTTGTAAAGTATTGATTTTTATGTTCAGTTGTTAATATTTAATCTCATTGTTATTGAAAAGATGTATGAGTAGAATGTTTTCTTTCTGAACTCCTCATCATGTAAAGACTAAATATGGCCACTATAATGATATATTTGTGTTGAAGTCATTGCTTTTAGTTTTTGCTAATTTTCTTATACGTTATGAACTATATCATTGCACTCAATGTGATCCTTTTTATAACTTGTTCTGAATTTAAAAAATTATTTAAAGAAATTAGACTTCCTATTAACAAAAACATTGAAAATATTTGGTAAAGATTTCTTGAATTGATAATATCTTATGTACCATTTCACCGAGTGCATGTGGTGGTGATGATTGTGTGAAGAGTTTAGGTGTGTTGCAGATATATTTGTTGACTTATGCTTAAAACTGATTTTCAGCAATGTTCATATATCTGCAACAAATATGTTTAAAAAGATTTGTAATGTAACTATAACAGCAAAAACTTTTCGATTTCAGTTTTGCCTTAAAAAAAAAGTCAGAAGGCGAAACGCGTCAGCAAGAAAATAATTTTTTTCCAATTGTCATCTTACACCAATGGTTTTTTTTGTCCACAGAATTGATCTGGAAATTTACCAATATTGTTGGCATAGAAAGAAAAAAAAATAGTAATAATGAAATTTACATTAGCCAGAAAGAGGCTTATGCAGAAGTATCCCTCTTTTTTAAATTTGTATTTTGTAATGTAAATATAACAACAAAAACATTTTGATTTCAATTTTGCCCTGAAAAAGTTGGACGACGAAACGTGTCAGAAAAAGTTTTTTTCCAATTGTCATACCAATTTGTCTTGTCCACAGAATTGATCTGGGAATTTAACTACATTCATATTTGTGGAAATTTTTATGGAAATATTATTTCTACAAATAAAAAATTAAAACGTTTGTTTTTAAATGTTTATTAGAAATTATAAAAATTCACCGAGTTTAATATTTTCATCTACAGAATTCAGTAGAACTCTTTCAACGGTGGAGGACACCTGATTACTTTGTTTCACAGTCATTAAATTAATCATTACGTTTTAATGCTTTTTTTACAAAGAATATAAAAGAAAATAATAGAAAAGAAATTACTGACTTTACTATTTTTGTAATTCCAGAAATAAGTTTTGTTTTTTTTTCTCTTAATAATTGTTTCTGGGGTTGAGTTATTAGTTAATTAAATGTAATAATTCCAAAGTGATTAAGAGACGGATTCTTTAAAGTAAAGTTTGTGATAAATGGCAAATTGAATTTTTGGGTGGTCTGAATAGCGAAATTCAATCTGTGGCCTAAATAGGGCTCTTTGTACAGGAACAGGAGTTGCTTATTTTTTCTTTTTCATGTGTTTGCGGCTACGACAAGAAACTTTTGCTGCATGAATAGTGATTTCCTTTCAGCGAAATACCCAGCCATTTCCTCCCCTTCCCACCGGATCGTTCTGGGGAGATTGATACACTGCTGTTCGGATCAAGATTTCACAACGTGGCGAATAGTGGTGGTTCCTTCAGTTCACCGGAGGAAGATCGGGTGGATTTCTTTTTGATCAGAACCACCGGGGAGACAGGACAGAACTAACACAGGCAGGGTTATTACGTTAGAAGCAGACCTCTCCGTATAGATGTATTCATCCATTTTGCAGGTAAGTAGAAAAGAAAAAGATTCCAATCCATTTAAATTTGGTTTGAAATGCACCAAAGTATTTTTTCTTATTGAGAACGTTAAATGAATGACTACCAAAAACATCGTCAAGAATAACTGTAGAGATGTATGCTGTAATTTCTCCCTATTCAATAAAAATGGACCAATTCTCAGTCCCGTCTACCATATATTTGAACTGGTCTTAAAATCAGAACAGTGCAATAACTTATTTTGTTCTGTTCTTTTTCTTCATTTCTTTATTGTTAAATATTTCAGTAGACTACTGCAGGATTTTTATTACTTAAAAACGAATGTATAGTACATTTTTATAACTGAAATTTTGTCTCTAATTTTAAGGAACTATAAGGTTTTGTCAGCTTTTCAATGTACATTAGTGTGTGGAGTCAATCTATCCGGATGTCATGTCCGAAAATGCAACACAAAATTACTAACAACGCAAAGATATGATCTTCACATAAAAGTTGTTGTCATGTTTGACTTGGTCAAAAATGACAATAACATTTATACAGGCAGGTACATATATTTACAAGATGAAAATCAATGTTCTTTGTTGTAGCCATGAAGAGACCAGTAGTTGGATTGTTCGAATTGATTTATCCCAAGTGAGTTTGCAAGATTTCGAAGTGTTTTTGTTACATGTGATTAAATCAATATGGTACTACAATATGTGCCTGAAAAATACGCTAATGAGACATGTGTATGACTGCTGACTGCAATAGCAGTAATTTTTAAAAAACAGTAAACAAAGAGAGCTAAGACAAGACTTACATTCGTTGGAGCATTGTAGAAAAATCATCGCCCACAGACGCGTTGTCATGATAACGTGTGTATAAGTTGTCGATTGAGGCTAGTCTTGGTCGCTGACTGTCCTTCGCCGACTGTATCGTTGCACATCTTATACTGACTGTTACTGACGATCGGTTTTCATGGTTTATGCCGACGAATCCTATCTGGGTTTTGCGTATGAATATACGCAGTAACCTATTCCCTGACCTATTTCCATGTCATATGGAGTTCAATCGCGCTGACGTCGTAGAGAGCACATTTCTAGTCCTATCCACTCAGGTTCTAGAAACGGAATATTTAATTTTGGAGCCGTGTTTGTTTAGAAATGTAAAAAAAAAAATTTCGGATCTACTGAATTTAGTAAGATTTATCTGTAGGCGTCTCTTACTTGTTTTAGCTTCACTTATTGGCCATAAAATAGAGGAGTTTATATTCTATAGTGCACACTGGTTGAGAAACGTTGTTCTAAATGGAGCACAATCCGGACTTTTACTTATCATATTTTTCTTCCCCAGTTCTTATTCATTTGTGATATAAAAAAAATCTATATCATGTCAAAAAAGAAGATTGAGCTTTAAAAAAAAAAAGGAAAAATAGAAATGAAGATATAAAAAAATGTTAAAATTGGAAACCAAAATTTGTGAAAATAAAAAAAAAATTTTGTGGTATTTACAGATTAAAGATATAAAAAAATAAAGAATGCAAATACAGGGTGCGACGAATAAATTGTCGCCAAAATTACGTAAAAATAAAGATAACACGCATATCTAATTTTAACAGATATATTTACCAAAATTACATAAAAACATCTTGAAATATTAAAAGGTAAATTTATTCAATAAATCGCCATTGGCCTTAACCACGGACTTCAGATTACTTCAGAATACCTTGCAACTCTTTTAGTCTGTTTCCTTGTTTAAGTTGGTGAATGCTGCCATAATCCTTGCATTCATTTCATTTTTGGTGTTTCAAGGAGTCTTGATTGTTATGTGTGAGACGCAGTTGAACGAAAAACAATCAAGAGGATTGAAGTCTAAGGAGTTAAGTTGCCAGATGTAAAGGGCTGCATAAATTGTCTGACAGCCATGGCTGGGTTCTCAGGTTTGTGTGGTATGATGCAGAGTATTGTTGCCAGACAATACGTCTTCCAGCAGTCACCCTCTTGACCCAGGGCAGCACTACATCCTCAAAGATTTTGATGTAGGCCTTCGTGTTGTGTCTGAGGCACTGTGAGATGATGAATGGAGGCATAACTTCGCCATCACTAGTGATAACTTCAAACAACATAACGTTGACTGGATATATCATCAAACTCTTTCCGAATCCTCTACACTGTCCTCATATTGTCATTGAAACACTCAGAAATATTCATATCGGAGCTTCTGTTGTGAATACCAAGCAGTATAGCAAGCCATTTACAAATATCTGACAAAGTGAATTGCAGCATGGAGCTTGTAGTAGATGGGTTAATTATGTGGTAATATTTGTTGAGAATAGGTTGCGTGTCAATTAACTATTTCCACTAACATCAGAATAAAATACAAAATTCAACTGAATTGTTTTATAACGTAACAATAGATTTATTTAGGTTGACGTACAATATGCATAAAAGGATAGGACAGAGTCGTGTCCCTTTAACTTGGAATATTTGTACCAGAGTTCATATTAAGAACAAGACATATTATATTAGAAACTGATAAAACATTTATATACAATTCAAAACGATATACAAGCAGAATATTAAGTATATGTTATGTTGGCAAATGTGTATGATGTTTTAGATTTCAGAATGTCTTTCTTGTAAGCGTTCAGAAAGTTCTTAAGAAGTAATTTACCTTTCACTGTAATATTTTTAAGGTCGTTCGCACATGAATGTTTACTTAATAGATAGTAAATGTAATTTACTTTAGATAAGCAATATCTGAGAATTAGTGTCCACAGAATTGGTTGAGTTGAATTGTTAGTGAGTCAGCGTTGAGGTGTTTCTTTGGCGGTAAAGTCTGGTTTCGAACGACGTGGAGTAAGTTAGCAAATTCTCTGTGGTGCTGTCACTGACTTGGGCGGTAATTATCTTTAACGTCTGGTCAGCAATGACTAAGACGGGAGTCGGTGAAGGTTACATCTTGGCACTTGGTAACTACTCTCGTCTTCCAAAAAGTTCACACGTGTTCGGTTTATATAATGGCCGAGTGCCTCCCAGCATATGAGCGGGAAACAGATTGGTCGCGTGCAGGCGGTTTGATTGGTCGGAACTGACCAATCAGCAAGCTAGATTGACCAATGAATACTTGTTATATTGTATGAAAGTAAAATTTGGCTTACCAGATAGGAAGAGTGCATTTCCTAAAAAGAGGTAAGGCTGGTTGTGTTGTGGATGATTCCACAAGCTCTTTTTCTTATGGACAGTGCCCAACTGACCCAACTATACTGTGCAATCGATACAATCATGCTCAAAATAGAAATATAAAATGGTGACAATATACACATCTCACCCTGTAAAATTGTAAATCTTTATACGTAGTTTGTTTACATTTATTGTCTCCCTCTATAGAGTGGGAGATAAGAGCAGGAAAATTAGTGCATTCATTCATTTAATTACAGTTGAGGGGATGTTGAATTCAATCGCTGTCGGAATTACTGCTAAAAATATCCGCAAAAGAAATGACTGCTAAAAACATCCGTTGAAAAATGTCAGGTAAATTTGAGTTCTGAAAGAAAAATGGTAAATAAAATATTCACCCTCGGCACAGGACCTCCGAGTATCACATGCGACCCACAAATGAAATCATCTCAAATATCTAAACTATAATATAAAAGGAGCCGGTCATGACAATGCCACCAAGATGAGATGAGAAGACATCAAATTTGCTTTGAAATAAGATGACAGGAACACCGAGAACATGTCTAACAGACCAGTTCTTGACAGCTGGGTGAGCTCTCGACCACAATCAAGCTTTGGTCAACCAACCTGAAACAAGTATCCAGTTGAGAGCAATCCTCCTCCAAACACCGACACATCATTTTCATAAAGATGTTTCAGTCACATCTGCTGTATCGGCAATACAACAACATTTTTATAATTACGTTTCCTGTGTTCTTTTTCTTTCACCTCTTCAGCAGTCAGTGGCGTAGCTAGAGTAAACGTCACCCGGAGCGGTCCGCTCAAATGTCACCCCAATGACCCCGATTCACCTTATGCTAAATGGTTAGCTGTAGCTAAATTTTCATACATGCTCTACCTCTACTTTACTCTACTGACCGGTACGTTACTGTTTACATGTATGATCCAAGACAAAATCCAGTACCACAAAATAATCAGTTCAAATCAAAAGATTTTTAAAATGCAACTGTTTACTTTCAGAACAACTAAACACAAAACACGGCAATACACAAAAGAATGACATTCGATACTATCGTCTTAGAATGAATGTTTTCTTGTTTTCATTGTGGCAAAATGGTCAATGACATCGTCAAAATCTGTTTGTCTTGTAAGCTCGTTTTCAATGGACAGCACAGCCAGATCCGACAGTCTCGACTGGTTCATGGTTGATGTAATTTTCTGTTGCTAATTTTCAGGTGTCCAATTTTCCGTTGTATCATTTTCTGGGTACTATTAATTATCAATGATGTTTGAAAGTATTTTTCTTGACAAAAATGTTCTATTTAATTTTTAAGCATTTTTCGGAACATTGTAAATCAACTGCATTCTTTTGAAGGTTACCTAGAGAATTTATGCAAAGTTTATTTTTCTGTTTTTCTTTATACAAGTAAAATAAATGTACATCGTATTTTGATGTTATAGTGATTTTAGTTTTAGTGATAATTTAAAAACGATAAATATTATCATTAGTACCAATAATGGAAAATTAAGCTAAAAATTTAAAAGAATCCTTTTTGGAATCGGAAAATAGGCACAAATTTTTCCGATTCCGATACCCACAAAAGTTCCGATTTTTCGGAAAATTGTATCTCAGCGAATTGATACACAGGCAAGACTGAAATTGTTGCACTTTTGGCTTCATATTTCACTTTGTTGTTATTAATGATACAGAGTTAAAACACCATATCATCCGATAAAAATAAAATGTTACAACAATGTCTCTTGTTAGTAACCAAGATTGTAGCAACTGAAACACATGAAAGCTGAAAACACTGCTATTTTTCCTACTCACAAATTTCCCGACAATTTATTAGAAAATTTCTGACGGGGGACAAAACTGGGGGGTCATAAATTATTTCGGGGGGGGTCATATGCCCGTCAGCGAAACACTGTGTTTCCACCACTGTTTTCAGACTAATTTTGGCACCTTAGCCTGGTTGAAAAATTTTGTATTTCGTGTTCTAAATGAACTTTCTGTAACATTATATTTCAAAGTCCTTACAGCATGTTAATATCTTGGTTATTCTCTTTCGTTTGGCATTTTCTGTTTTACAGTATATCCTTCTTTATTATCATAATTATTATTATTTCAGGAATTATATCACCCCTGCCACAATTGTACTTGCATAATGTGTTTCATACTTGAAAGGAAATTATTTAACATAAACTTATTGAGTTTTCTATTGATCTTTCCTGGTTGCTGCATTATTGTGTCCATGTAATGATCTCAGACTACCTGAATATTTAACTAAATATATCTATTTAAATATAAACTGATTTCATCTATTCTTCACAGTCTCTGTTAAAAAGTGTCATTACTTTTACTTCACAGGTCTTTTGCTGAACAGAAAATCATTATAGTCAGAAAAAAAATTATTCTTGGGAATTTAAAAGGAGGAAAACAAGACTCTTAACTGTCCATCAAGAATGGAGAAATATACGCTGCAATAGTTACGTAAAAGTTGTGTACAAATATTTTCAAAAGTATTAAAGAACTGTACTTTGTGTTTTGTCTTTTCTGCATATGCATAAAAATTCAAAAGAAGAATTAGAGAAAAGCCATGTTTTTGTGAAGTTTGCGAACTTTTGTCATGATTTAGAGTTAGCGAACCATATGGTAAAAAGCATGAGAAACAAACCATATACATGTGAATTTAGTGAATCATAATTTTCGTGGAACACTATGCGGACACACACTGGAGAGTAACTGTACTCTTGTCATGTTTGTGGATCTGTATTTTCACAGAAGTCAGATTTTATGTGCCATATACAAACGTACACTGGAGGGAAACCGTATTCTTGTGAAGTTTGTTGATCTGCATTTTCATAGAAGTCAAATTTGGAGTGTCACCTATGAATACACTCTGGAGAGAAACCACTTTCTTGTGAAATTTGTGAATCTGCATTTTCGCAAAGTCAAATTTGGTGCACCATATACAAACACACACTGCAGAAAAACTGCATTCTTTTGAAGTTTGTCGATCTGCATTTTCACAGAAATCAAATTTGGAGCACCATATGTAAATACACACAGGGGAGAAACCATATTCTTGTGAAGTTTGTGGATCTACATTTTCACAGATGTCACATTTGAAGAACCATATCCAAATGCACACGGGATAGAAAAAACAATATGAATTTTGTATAAAAGTCAAATATACTGAATCATGTTCAAATCTGTACCAGAAAGAAACACTTTCTTTGTGAAATTTGTATATCTGCATTTTTACACACTGGTGGGAAGTGCGTGAATGATGTTTTGCATGTGTTATGAATTTAAAAAAATCCTTTTTCACTTACTGTAATGATATCACATCAATGAAATAAAGTCATATATTCAAGTATCGGAAATATGTATTTTGATTCATTTTTGCTATATACAAAATATAAGGAACATTCCTTTTTCCAGGTCTGTTAATAAAATGTATTAAAACATTTCAGATTCAGTATATGGGAACTCACACTAATGAGATTTTTGTGAATGACGTTTTACAATTGTAAAAAAGCAAATTTATTCTAATTGAAAACATTTCATCAGAGTAAATAACATGATACTAATTTTGTGCAAGGTAGTCAAAAATTTATTCAACCACAAGAAATCTGAAAAATTCGGGTATTTTTTTTTTTTTTTTTTGTATGTGAAAAAAAAATAAAGTCATATATTCCTGAATCAGGTTAATATGGATTTTGATTCATTTTATGTGTGTAAAACATTAGGTAGATTCTTTTTCAGGGTATTTTAATAAAAGGTATTAAAAATTGAAGATAGTTTTTTATGCAGTTGGGATACTAGGACATTGAAGGAAATGAATTTCCTGTTGCAGTAACTCCTGATTAAATTGTTGCGGACTGGTGATTGGGTTTAAATTGATCAGAAGGAATTTCGAGGCCGTCTTCTACGACATTCGTCCACAACAATTATTTAGAACAAATACTTGGAACAAATCATGCAAATAAAGTTGAATACAAGACAATGACATCAATTTATATACAATTTATACAAATATTCAAAGTTGTTCAAAGTTGCGTACCTTTATCTGCTTGAGAAAAATGGATTGTTAGTTACTGATACTTGTTATGTAGTGAGAAATATCACTTTGAAAGTATAGTAAGTGAAGTTTGAGAAAATGTTCTAGAGAGAGATAGAGTGTGCTCGAAGGTTACCGAGTCAGTGAATATTTTAACGCGGCAAAGTCAGAGTTTAAACTGGCGTGGAGTTGATGGGCATCTCTTTAGGTGTGGAGGTCTGACTGTCTAAAGTTGGTAATTGTCTTTAACGTCTGGTCAGCAATGACTAAGACGGGAGTCGGTGAAAGTTACATCTTGAAACTTGGTAATTACTACTCTGAGTGGCTCCCAGCATACGAGCGGGAAAACAGATTGGTCGCGTGCAGGCGGTTTGATTGGTCGGAACTGACCAATCAGCAAGCCAGATTGGAGGTGATTGACCAATGAATACTTGTTATATTGTCTGAAAGTAGAATTTGGCTTACCAGATAGGAAGAGTGCATTTCCTACAAAGAGGTAAGGCTGGTTGTGTTGTGGGAGATTCTATAAAATAATATCTTCTTTCCTTCCTTTTTCATTTCTTAAACTAATAGTAAAGCTAACATTGCTATAGAAATATACCCCTCATAGCCAAAATAACATTTTCATCATATATTGAGCTGTGTCAGTGATAATGCTTTAAGTTTTACTCAAACCTAATTTCAAGAAATCATCACTTCTGGTTAATTTTGCTCAATGCTTGTGATAAACTTGTCAAGATTACTGGTTATGAGTATGCCATGCTATAATACCAGAATAAGGAGTCAACAGTACAGTAAGCACTATTGTATGTTTTAGTCTACAGTTTGTGATAAAGTTGTCAAATTAATGAGGATTTTAGGCTGAAATAATGTTAGGTTTCAGTGGTATTATGCACTATTACTGTTGCAGTTTTTTGTGTATATCTATGTACTAGTGAGTTAGCTCAAATGACTTGACTCACTATATAGAAGGTTAACCAATCAGAAGACGTAGAACATTCAATCCGTCGTGTATAAAGGGGGCCATTTTGTTTACTCTACCCGAATGTCCAGTTCCAGCTTGTCAGGCGAAGAGAAACAGAAGGACGAACTACGCTCTGCTACTTTTACCAAAATATCCACTGCTAACCTGAACAACACTTTCCTACTGTCTTCCAAATATTCACTGCTAACCTCTGGATTCTATACTCGAAGACGACCGTCATCATGAACAACAATTCTTCTAATTATTACATTCTAAAGAGGTACCATGAATTTGGTAGTTCTTTTGAGTCTGGGATGAAGTTGACATTATTAGTCAGATTATCTTACTGAAATATACAACTCTGTATGTATAATTGGCATAGTGGTGAGGACTATGAAGTACAAAAAAAAATAATTTTTTCTGATTTCTCTTATCAATTCTTTTGCTTTTTAGAGGGGACAGATTTACATGAGGGATTTCCTCCCACTGGCAATAATTATAAGCAGTACAATGTTTTAAAAGCTTTTTTAGATGTTTTGACCTGTATTGGATTTCCTTTACAAAGACAAATTAGGTCCAATAGAAAAGAGGATTTTACTCTGATGTTTAAGTAATTAAATCTGTTTTCTTGGGGATTACCACCTCCCCTTGTTGATAATCACAGGTGGTGCAATATTTCAAATTGTCTTCCTCTTTTACCTTTGACTTTGGTAGCAGCAAGACATGTTTCTTTTCACTTCGATAGAGATGAGTGAAAATTGTATTGAACTGTTCATAACTTCAACTTTGTTTTTTTTTTTTATCCTTCTGTAACATGACTTGTGAATACATTTATTATTTTATTATTACTTGTTTGAATTCTGTGTTTAGTGACCTTTCTTTTACCCAGACTCACATGAGTCTGATAATATTTTTTGCTGAACAATTGTGCTAGGAGTCACATAATGATGATACTTTCCGCAACATTTTCTAAATGTTTTTTCATTTGTAAAGCAAAAAAAGCCTGCATTTTGTAATAAAATGCAGGCTTTTTTTTTTGTTGGAACCTAAAGAAAAGTAAACATAGCAATGAGCAATGTCTTCCTTTTATTTTTTTACATTGGTCATGTTTATTTTTTTTTTATTTATGTCAGAAATGATTCTCGATATTATTTATGATTTGGATGTTTATTATTGTACCAATGTACAACATTTGTTTTCAATAGAATTTCTATTTAATATAAAATTCATAAAAATGTCATGTTGGGCACCGAATCATTAACAATGGCAGAGTCTGTGGGCTATGAAGAAACGTGACGCATCGACTTTTGAATAACTTGTCTTCTGTAAATGCCAAGAATGCTTAGGATTTTAAACAGAAGGAACCAAATCTTGGCTTACACCGTTTAACTTTTTTCTTTTTCGATAACAGTACAAAATATTTTCTAAAAAGTAATTTCCTGTTTCTAAGGTGTTTTTTTTTTCTATTCTTAATTCATTATTTGTGACATTTCGTTTCAACCTCGTTACATGAACTGAACGGACAATGTAAAAATGGGTAGGTTGACCGAGAAATTCAGTTTTGTTTTTTTTATTTTTCTCATTGCATTTTTTAATTTGAAAAAAAAGTGGAAGAAGAGAAATAATTTTGATAAAAAAAGAAATCGTTATTTATTGACTTGTTACTTGCCTCACCTTATTTTCTTTTTATTCCCGGTCAGTGTTACTGTTAACAAAAAAAATATAAAATAAATTGAAATAAAAAATAAAAATAAATGCAGTATGATTTCATCCTGATAGATATTTTGAAGAAAGAATAATTTGAAAAGAAACTAAGTTTGTTATTTCGCTTTCTTTAAAGTTCTTATTTTATTTTAAATTCTATCACAGTAGCACAACATTTGACTTCGTTTTATGACCATTTTAAATTAAAAATTACCAAGTTAATCTTTTAAAATTTATTTAGGTGTTATAAATTGGAAAGTGTATGGAATAGGAAAATAATAGAAATAATTTTGGTTTGAGAGACTTAGGATTTGGATTTTCGTTAGAAACAAAAAACAAAAACTTTTTTCTTACTTGATAAATAGAAAAAATCAAATAAGTTAGTTAAAATTAAAATTATCAACGGAATTTTAGATTTTAAAATATTTTTTTACTTCACAAAATAAGCAGCTGATTGTAAAAATGTCTTTTTTAGTAGAATTAGAATTTTATTTTTACGTTGAATCATTGCAGTCGACTGAAAAACTCAGTTTTTCTTAGAAAATCAAAAATTGTTTTTATATTTAAAATTTATAAAATTATTGTTCGTTTGGACAGTCGTTATTATTTTCACTTGATTCGTTTCATCGCCATTTTGAAAAGTTTGTTAAAGAAATCTCGGATCTAATGTCTGACAAAAAAAAATCCTCAAATTATGTTTCAGAAAATTATATTTTTGAAATATTTTTTTTAATAAATTAGAATTACATTGTGATGACAGGTGGCTAAAATGGCACTAAATCAATGATGTTATTGATTTTCAAAACAATAAATGCCTCCCAATCAATTTAAATTAGTTTTTTTTTCAAATATCAATGTATTTTGCTTATTGGAATTTTTTGTTTTTCTTTCCTTCTTCACTAGAGCAGATAACCTCCTTTTATACACCACAATACCACCCACTACCCATTTTTCTTTTTTGCGACACTCTTGGAAAGGTGCTGGTAAATTGAAAAAAGAACTAAAAGACAGAAACACTAATTTTCGATAGACTGAAGATGACAAGATGAAGGGAAATAGAAAACAGAAAAAGAATGGTAATTAAATATTTTGTCTGCTGGAGACATAAAACAACGTGACCATCTGATTTTCGTCAGGACGGAGATTAAATGATAGCATATACTTGGAGGTCCAAAGACCTCCTGGAAAGAAATAGATAATATTTTTATGACCATTGAGTAATGAGAAGGAAGACAGACCTCTGGCCATGAATCTGGTCGATTGATAAGGATTGACTTTTAAAAGTAGACAGGTTTCCAAAAGAGAATAAGAAAAAAATAGTAATTAAATTTTTTTGTCTGCCAAAACGTGATAAAACTTCCCAAATCAAGGATTGTCTCCTTTTCGTCACTTGTTGTCCAAAGAGTTAACGAAGAGATAAAAAATGATAAATCCCAGATGTGAAAACGACCACACACAAAAGTATGATGAGAAATAATTTTGAACAATAATTAAAATTTGGCCTTTTGGGCTAGACCACACCTAGGTTTAATCCGGTGATCCAAAGTAGAAGAGGCCCAGGTGGAATTTCAGGGAAGGCGAAGGACTTTCTATGCCTCTCAGGCAGTGATGGTGAGAAGCACTCACACAAAGCAGAAAGGAGACAGGTTTGATCAGATGACCAAAAGAAGGAGAAGGCCCAGGTAGAATTCCAAGGAGGGAGGAGGGGCTCCCCCATATTTGGACATTTGCAGGGAGAGCCTTGATTCGTTGTTTGGGGAATATCTAGTATTCCCAGAGCACGTCATGCCCCACCCCAGCCTTTGCGCAGATGTCCATCAAAACAGAATGCCAAGTAGATGCAGACAGAGACACTGCTGTGACAAGACTGAATAGAAAGACAAGAACCACCATTTTGCCTGATCTGATGTGATTCGCTGACCTGCAGAAAAACCTCCAACTTAAAGACTTGTTCCAAAAGTCTCATTCAAAACTATAACAACAATGTGTCATGATAAATCAAGAAGAGTCGATAGTTATTGCATGAAGAATATAGGTCTACTGAAGCTATCAATAACTGTACTATAAACATTGTATGAAGGAATTGTATATAAATACCTTTTTCTTTTTTATCCGATTTAGTTTTTTGTTTGACTTTACTCTAACCAGACCAAACCAAGTCATCGATTCCATTTGACCATTCAGACTCAGCCAGTCTTATGATCAATTAACACAATGTGGGGGTGAGATAAGACTTGGGCCAAAGCAATCAATTCTATGCTCATCCAAGGGGATCAAGCTTGAAGATGGAACAGCCAGGGTAGACGTCATATTTTTTTCACATAACAATCCCTGCACCACAATGGTGGATATCAATTTCTGGTGAGACATCACAATTATTGTTGTTGACTACTATTTGTGAATCCAGAAATGTCATTCTCTCCTTCCAAGATTACACTGTCATATTTGTCATCCAAATCAGTGTCAACCTTCTTGAAACTTGGAATTTGTTTTGTCACACCATTTACATGTTGAGTGTACATGCCAGGTTTACACCACTTCTGAACAGGCTAAGCTTTTTCCATCAATAACAGTAGAATAGGTTGAATAGAAAATTGTGTAGAAAATTTATTGTTTCTTTTTCCCCATAAGAGCACATTGAACCCTTGCAAAATATCATACGTTTTTGTGTTGATTTATCATCAGTTTATTTTGCCTGTTTATTTTGATTTCTAACAGTCATGGTTAACATTTCTAACAGTACAGTGGTCGACCAAAAAGTAGTTTAGCTGGAAAAACCTAAGTAGACACGTGCAGCATATTACAATATGCAAGTAAAACTTAGAAAATTTGTCTTTTCTAGTCTTGTCCTTTGGTATGCAATTATTTAATGGCTTTACCAAGCATTCTATGAAATCTTTCTATCTCTGAATTTCCTTGAATGTGGTAGGGTATCAATCATGGGTGCCGGTTACTACTTTGCTTGCAAAACTGTTTAATGTCTATATTATTTAAATAATTTTTGAGTGTGTTGTGCTGATTATATAGATTTCAGACCACCAAGTGCACCTAACAATTATACCCCAAATATTTTCACCTGTCAGGAATGGCTTGTAGGGGGACTGAATTTTAGTGAGAAACTGTAACAATATATAAATTTTATTAAAACAAGAAAATAAAGGAAGATGAAAAATTTTACAAGCTGGAATATCTACCCATATGATAAGTTACTCTAGCTTGATAGGGTTTCGTACTTCATACTTCTGCCTTTAATCTAACTTGATAAGTTTCTAGGACAATCCTTGCAAAAAATGCTACAATCCTAAATAAGAATTAAATGAATGTGGCAAAACGTACAGAAAAGTAGCACCACAAAGTCATCTAGACAAAAAGCGACATTATCATTTGGTCACTTTATTGAAAGTATTAAGTAACATTTTTGAAAAAGTCTAATTCATAAAATTTAGCTTTCTAAAATGATAATCTGTTCATCACCATGTGATAGAAAATGTGTCTGTGAGTGTTCTAGCACAAAGTCACAAGTCATAGTGACTGAGGGTTTGATTGTGCTGGCCTTGTTTAGATTGCTGATCATGTTAGATAACACACTCTCTCCCAGAAACTTGAATACAATCTTCAGGCTTGGGCACCTCCAGGTGGTGTAATGGTTAGCAAGCTTGTCTCACTAGAACGATTACAACTAAGTAGCGAGTTCGATCCTTACTGGGTGCCCCTTTCTTTCGGCCTTGTGCCACATCCAAGCTATGCTTGGAAAATCACTACAATCTTCAGGCTTGTGTTCATTTTTATATTTACATATGTAAAGGTACCAATTTTTTGTTTCAAATTTTCCTTAATTTCATTCCAGGTTTTAATGAATTCTATTTTTAGTATAGAATTTCTGTTTTCTCCCCCATTTTCACTATAGATTTCTGTTTTTGCTTCTTTAAAATACTCAGTGAGAAAGTGTAACAATATATAAATGTTATTATAACAAGAAAATAAAAATAAAATGAAAAATTTTACAATATCCTTTTTACTTTTTACAATATGCTGCTGAATCAGTTACAAATACAGTAATATCATTAAATTCAATGTCAACATTAGTAACAGCGTGGATGCAAGTCTGACTTGCATTCTTTGATGATAACAACATCAATAAGAAATGGCTCCCCTTAAATGCTTGCAATCACATTCATAATGCTGTGGTCACAGAAGTCACTTGTTTCATCTGCTATGATACTTATAGCAAGCTTCCTATTTAGTGCAGCAAAATGACTATCAAGCAATTTTTTCCTTACAAAAATGGTCTTGTCAATTTTTGTTGAAGGATATGTCCCATGTTAATGTTTTTGGTCTTAAGGTCTGGATTAAATTGAGCCATAACACTGTCATTCATGACAACATCTTTTAGTTTAATAAAAGCTTCCTTTTTAGTATCAGTCTATACCCACTTGCCTCCTTTTCATAGCAATTTTCCAAGTATTTCTGTTTCATATGATAAAATCCTTATGAATTTACCAAAATAATTTATGAATCCAAGAAAACTGTCAACTCTGTAGTTGAACTAGGTTCCTAGAATTCCTTAATTACTCAAATTTCATTCTCAGCTGGTTGAATATCCTTATTAGAAAGACTATGCCCAAAAAATGTGATTTGTGGAACATGAAAGTCCGCAATTCTCAAAGTTTGCTATGAGGTTATTTTCTTGCCAAATTCTCAAATTGGATTTTCAGATTTCAATCATGACCCTCTTGATTTACGTGCCACCAATTAAAATATTATCTGAAATATTCACTTTTTGGAAATGTCTGAAACAACTCGTGCAATTTTGATATTCTTGAAATAATGACATAGCTTCTTTTATAATGGAATGAGCCAAATAAAGCAAACAATAATAAAGGTAGTAATCTAATGAGATGTCTCATCCAATTCAATCTGATGATATCCATGTTTCAAATCAGTTTTGCTAAATGCCATACAGCCATTGTACTTTTAAAGTAAATCCTGGAGTGTGGATACATGGTAGTAATTTCTTTTTATGGAAGTGTTAGTTTTTTTGCATATCAACTACTAATCTGAGATCATTGCCTTTAGGTACTTCGATTAATAGCGAAACCCATGAAGTCGGTTCTATAATTGGTTCTGTGATGTCTAAGTCAAGGAATTCTGTTAAATTATTTTCATCATTTTTCAAACATGGAAAGGAATAGAGCACAAATGTTGGGACACTGGTTTTATTGTTTGGTCAACATTTAATTTGATTATGACATTTTCCAGTCTGCCCAGTCCTTTAAATACTGAAGCAAATTTGACTAGAATGGGCTCCCATGCTGAAGAAATTTTATTCACTGTATTAATAGTGCCTGGCATATATAAGAGTTTGCCAGTTTTCCTATACAGGATGTTACCAATATTACATGAACAGACAACAATAAAATATTTCTTGAAGCTTTTAATTTAATTTCAATTCCAAGCTAATAGATTAAATTTAATATTTCCACTAAGCAAACATGGACATGGGTGTTTCTATGTGATCTTTGACATGATCTCTGAATCATTATTTTCGCTGAAATACCGAGAGTTCCCCATATAGGATCCTCTTAGGGAGACAGTCTTCAGGCATTTTGATAATATAACCAATCCACCTGAGCTATTGCTAGATGATAACTGTCTCAATGCTTTTGCTGTTGGTACACTGGAGAATATTGATATGCAATATTCGGTCTTGAGACGACAATCCCATGATGCATGGAAAAATATGGATGTAGAAGGTTTCATATGTGAGTTCTATATGGAGTCCAATATTCAGAGCCATACTGAAGGAGAGATATGCTTATAGCATTGTACATTGAGACCTTTGTGGATGTGAACAAGTTCCTGTTTAGAAAGATTTGATCATAAAGTTGCCAAAAAGACTTAGATAAGCAGCATCATCAGCATAATGAAAATCAAACAAAATTGTTGTACTACACTTTGTAGGAGATTGAAGCCAATGAAGACTGAAGACTCTACAATCCAGTCTGTAGTGGAGATAGATGCTATCTTCCAGTTCTAAACTTTGATGGCTGGGGACAGTGTCACAGCAGCAAGATATTGAATAAGGTTCATTAACTTTAAAAGCATCCAAGACAATGCCTGCAGATACATCATATGCATACATGTTTGTATGAAAATCTTTGTTAAGGGCTGTGATGTTGGGTGGGCAACCACATTTAGCAAGAATGCACCAGCGCATATCCCTTTTAATTGTATCAAAGGCTTTCGGCAAATTGACAAAAAAGAATACTGGCAAGAATTTTGCCTGCCACTGCAAGTGAGATCCCACAGTAGTTGCCACAATCATCTTTGGCCACTTTTTGTTTTGTAGATCATGACAATGTTTACACCCTTCCATTGCTGAGACACACTCTGTGCATTCCACTCATCAGTGATAGAACAAGGTGATATTTGAACCCTCATATTTGAATATTTCTCCTGGAAGACAATTGGGTCCGACAGTTTTATTGTCCTTAAGATGCTTCATGGTGCTACTCACCTCCTCAAAGGATAGCTGCATGTCAAGATCAGGCTTTAGGTGTAGTATTGACATATGATCAGGAAACTCAGGATCATTTGGGTTAGCATAGTTGTGCAACTCCTTTAAGTGTTTTGCCCATTAAGTCAATATTCTATGGCAATCTTTGATGATGGTACTACCTCCTGTAGAGTGGTGTCGAGTGCAACAGAGACACAAATTGGACCATACACGATGTTGATGCTATCATAGAATTTATGAGGCTCATTTGCATCAGCATAGCTTTGTATTTCTGCAAACTTGTTGTACCACTATTCATTTCAAATGTGTCACAGAGCAGTTTGGACTTTGAACATAATTTGGAGAAGTGTTCTTTTGATTTGCTGGAATAGCCTTTACCAAGTGAGGCATTGTGTGCTGTATTCTTTAAGGCAATCAGATCATGGATTGCGATATTGTCAAACCAGTCTTCATGACAGTGATGAGATGTGGCAAAAATCGACTTGGGGGTAGTGCATAAGAAATAGAAGGTACAATTTCATTCTTCAGTCAACTTGGCATCTGTTATTGCACCAGCTGCTATACAAGGAGGTTCCATATCAATAGCACTAGTGAGAGCTGCTTGAAGCTCAAAGACACAGGAGGTATTTTGAAAGGAGCACTGTTTAATTGCTTTTTTTCCCTTGTTTCCAAAATGGGGGACTTCATCATTATTTACATTTGGACTCTTTTCCCCATCATTGTTGCTATTAAGAGCATTAGTGCAAAGTGAACAGAGCAGACTTGTTTAGAATTTAAATTTTTCACACCGATACCATTTTCTGCATTGAAATTTCATGTCACATTTAGATAACATCTCAAGGCACCTTCCACCCGTGAGTCTTCTCTCAAAATCTGTGACTGTGTGAAATATATACACTTTGACTGGAGTCAGTCATAAATGTTGAAAATGCTAGACTTCAGCCACTCAAACCAGAAGGTAAACTCAGCACTGCTATCTACACAGTCACACATGACATGATATACCATTTCATTTTAATTATAAAGCACTTTTATAATGAGATGCTTTTGCAAAAATATTAGCAGTTTGTAATAAAGAATAATATTTATATGAACATTTTTTCCCCATATTATATGAATCACCCTTTATGTAGATCCTATAGTATTAATTTGATAAAAATTTTAACAGAATTTTTGCTGTGATCTATCTTTAGATGTGTCAAGAATTTTATAAGTAACGGAAATCACTGATGTAATCATATGAGAAATCTTGTAAAATTTCAAATGAAAACCGCTGTAAATAATTTTTGTACTTTCTTAAATACTGCAAATATTATGCATAGTCAATACTTAGTTGATTTATTTATTTTTTTGAAATAGTCAATACTTAGTTGATTTATTTATTTATTAATTTTTTTGAAATAGTCAATACTTAGTTGATTTATTTATTTATTTATTTATTTTTTTGAAATAGTCAATACTTAGTTGATTTATTTATTTATTTATTTTTTTGAAATAGTCAATACTTAGTTGATTTATTTATTTTTTTTTTTTTTGAAATAGTCAATACTTAGTTGATTTATTTATTTATTTATTTATTTTTTTTGAAATAGTCAATACTTAGTTGATTTATTTATTTATTTTTTTTTGAAATAGTCAATACTTAGTTGATTTATTTATTTTTTTGAAATAGTCAATACTAAGCTGATTTATTTATTTATTTTTTTGAAATAGTCAATACTTAGTTGATTTATTTATTTTTTTGAAATAGTCAATACTTAGTTGATTTATATTTTTTTTTGTTTTTTTTTTTACTGGAAAAACAATCAATAAAATTTATTAAAACAAAACAAGTACAGTTGACCACTGATGACAATTCCAGAACAACGTAACAATAAACAATTTTTTCTATCCTCTGCTAGCCGCAGTGATGGAGAAAGCATTACCTCGAACCATGGCCAGTGAGACACGCTGCAAGAGCCACTCTGTTTCGCGAGGCTCGTCCCTTAAATGAGACGTAATCGTGCCACTCCTCTGAAGGAACACCATCAAACAAGGGCCAATAACCCCTGAAGTCTCCACTGCCACAGAAGTAAAAAAAAAAAAAAAAGTTGATTTATATCAGATATTGAAAGCCAGGTTGTTATCTTTTGTAGTTCTTTATTTACCTAAAAGATTTCCAGCTATATATTGTAATAACTATTTGAAGGTAAAAATAATTATTCATAATATCACTTTCAAAAACCTCTTTGATTCTGTAGAATTTATATAGACTGATTTTATATAAGAATTTTCTTATTAATGGCACAAAACTTACTTGATATTTGAAATTGCTTCCTCATTCTCTGCTCCTTAAAGAAAAACACAAAAAAAACAAAGCTTCCCTTAGTGATTGTGTTTTAAATTTACTGCTGCTTTTTTCAACTCGCATTACTATATAGCTAACTGTATCTGTTAAAATATGAACTGATTTCATGTATTATTTAATGTCTCTGTTAAGATATATGTCATTACTTTTACTTCACTGTCTCTGTTAAGATATATGTCATTACTTTTACTTCACAGGTCCTTCGCTGGAGAGAAAATCATGATATTCATAAAAACTGTTATTCTTGGGAATTTAAATGAAAGAAAACACAGCTCTTTACTCTCCAAGAACAGAGAAATATATATTGCAATCATCATATAAATGTTGTGTATCTACATTTTCAAAAGTATCAAGGTGAACATTAACTTGCAAAAAATATACTTTGAAATGTGTGTTTTTTCTTTTCTGTAGAGCATTAGTGTTATATGAAAGTAAAAATTTGAAAGAGGAATTAGAAGCAATGTTCTTGTGAAGTTTACAAACCTTTGTCATTAGAGTTAGTGTACTATATGGAAAAACAGAAACCATATACTTGTGAATTTAGTGAATCTTGTCAAAGTACACCATACAGACACACACTGCTGGGAAAACATATTCTTCTCACATTTGTGGATATGCATTTTCAAAGCAGTCACATTTGATGCACCATATGAACCATATACACACAAGGGAAAGAAACCACATTCATGTGGAGTTTGTGAATCTGCATTTTAATTGAAGTCAAATTTGGAGTGCCATATGTGAACCTCACGTTGGACATAAACCATGTTCTTGTGAAGTTTGTGAATCTAAATTTTCAAAAAATCACATTTGAGGGACCATATGTGAACTCGAATTTGTGGATCTGAATTTACACAGAAGTTACATTTGGAGTGTCATTTGAACACACACTGGAGAGAAACCATATTCTTGTGAAGTTTGTGGATCTACATTTATAAAGTTAGATTTGGAGTGCCATATGCATACACACCCTGGAATGAAACCATACCCTTGTGAAGTTTGTGGTTTTGCATTCTCAAAAAATTTGCATTTGAAGGACCATATGCGAATGCACACTGGAGAGAAACCACATTCTTGTGAAGTGTGTGGATATGCATTTTCAAAGAAATCAAATTTGCAATGTCATATGCGAACACACACTGGAGAGAAACCATATTCTTGTGAAGTTTGTGGATGTGCATTTTCAATGAAGTCATCTTTGAAGTGTCATATGCGAACACACACTGGAGAGAAACCATATTCTTGCAAAGTTTGTGGATCTGCATTTTCAAGGACTTCATCTTTGGAATGTCATATGCGAATACACACTGGAGAGAGACCTTATTCTTGTGAAGTTTGTAGTCATGCATTTTCACAGAAGTCATATTTGGTGCGCCATATACGAACACACACTGGAGAGAAACTACATTCTTGTAAAGTTTGTAGTAATTCATTTACACAGAAGTCATATTTGGTGCGCCATATGCAAACACACAGTGGAGAGAAACCATATTCTTGTGAATATCGTAGATCTGCATTTTCAAAGTTAAATTTGGAGTGCCATGTGCATACACACCCTGGAAGGAAACCATATCCTTGTGAAGTTTGTGGTTCTGGATTTTCAAAAAGTTCGCACTTGAAGGACCATATGCAAACACACACTGGAGAAACCATATGCTTGTGAAGTTTGTGAATCTGCATTTTCAAAGAAATCAAATTTGCAATGTCATATGCGAACACACACTGGAGAGAAACCATATTCTTGTGAAGTTTGTGGATGTGCATTTTCAATGAAGTCATCTTTGAAGTGTCATATGCGAACACACACTGGAGAGAAACCATATTCTTGCAAAGTTTGTGGATCTGCATTTTCAAGGACGTCATCTTTGGAATGTCATATGCGAACACACACTGGAGAGAAGCCATATTCTTGTGAAGTTTGTAGTCGTGCATTTTCACAGAAGTCAAATTTGCGATGTCATATGCAAACACACACTCAATAGAAACCATATAGTTGTGAAGCTTGTAGATCTGCATTTTCAATGAAGTCATCTTGTATGTGTCGTATGGGGACACACACTCAAGAGAACCATATTCTTGTGAACTTTGTTGATTTGCATTTTTACAGAAGTCACACTGCAGAGAAACCATATTCTTGGGAAATTCATGGATCTCTAATTTGACACTCCATATACAAACACACACTGCGGAGAAACCATATTCTTGTGATGTTTCTAGATCTGCATTGTCATGTATCTTACCTATGAAGAATCATCTGTGAACATACACAGTTTAGTAAAACATCCATGGGAATTTTGTAGATGTCTCTAGCAAAGTCACATACACTGCATCATGTTCAAATCTCTAACAGAAAGAAACACTTTTTTTCCTTTTTTAGTGTCTATTAATAAAATCTATTAAAACATTTGGGATTGAATATATGGAAACACACACTGATAAGATGTGTGTGAATGATGTTTTACAATTTTTAAGGATTTAAAAAAGAAAATTTGTTCTGATTCTAAAGATGGTTAATTTGCAGATTAGGACCCGTGCTCAATCTACATTAAAAATTTCCCGAATACTTACACTTAGGTGTAAATGTACATGCTTCATTCACTTGATAATTTCATAAAATCTACAGTTTTTAGAGTTATTGATAATAAAAGTTTGGATTCATTCACATCGTTGGCAGCAGCCATTACTGGCATTGTTTGCATACATTTGCTGTGGAAAGCTAAGTGTGGAAGAGAATGTATTTAACAGCCTTGTTTACTGATCTAACTTGTCTCAGTTACTGCACAAAAGAACTATATTGCATGCGCAATAATCAAGACAAGTGAATAGGTGTTCTGCATTGTAAATATTTCATTTTAAACATTTCATTTAAAGATTTCATTATAAACATTTCATAATCTGTTCTGTTTGTAAACATTTCATTTGAGTAAATAATATTAATTTTGTACATGTCGGTCAAAATTCTATACATACAAATGCAAACAGAACAAATCAAGAAAGTTGGGGACGTGCATTTTTGTACATGAATGAAATAAAGTCATGTATGCCTGAATCAGATTAATATGGTTTTTGATTCATTTTATATGTGTAAAATAGGCAGATTCATTTTCATCATTTTTTAATGTACTAAGACATTGGCAATAGAAGTGAACACAAATTATCTCAATATTTGAACTCTGCTCCCTAATTTTGCATATTTTTTACAGGTTCATCATGAATCTTTCTTTTCTGTAATGTCAGCTGTCCACTTGTTAATTTTCACCTGATTGATTTAAACATGAGTGTCTTTTAAATGTTATTTTCTAAGATTCATACATTATGTACCTTTTGAGCTTCACTCATGTTGTAAAATATTGATGTTTATGTGCATTTGTTAATTTTAATCTGATTGTAAATAAAATAAGGTATGTTTAGAGTGTTCTATTTCTGAACTTCACATCAACTATAGATTCAATATGACCAGTAATAAACAATTCAGAAGAGATGGCACATGCAAATAAACATATTTCCATATACATAGATAGGCTGGAATTATGTATGATGCTTATCCCATTACAGATGAAAAATGCAAATAACAAATTTAAAATCTTTTAAACATTCAGTATTTTTCCTAGGAATGTCTTTCAAATGCATTTAATAAATTTAAGGATTAATTAGCAGGATCTTGTAAAAGAAATGTTTATGTTTTACTTAAAAATTAAAGAAAATAACATTTATTTATGTATGGTAGCCCATTAACTCAGATTAAAAATCAAGACTTTATAATGCAATCCATGATTGAAACATGTACAAAATATTAAAGCAATATGGAATACCAGCAGTCCAACAATCAACTAGTTTAAGAATATCATTTTTTTTATTCTATAAGCTTTTATTAAAACATGAATAATTTTATTTTTTTTATATATTAAAAGTAGCTATTTCTGTTTTTAGTGAAATTATATTTAATTCATTGCTTTTAATTTTGATTATTTACTTAACTATACCATACCATAAAATATCAGTGCACTCAATATGATCATTTTAAAAATTATTCTAAATTTAAGAAAATGTATTAAAATAGCCCACTAGCTTCCTGCTAACAAAAAATCTATAGAATTCATATAGTGTTATTGGATTGATAATGTTAATATATATTCGCTTTCATTTTTTTCTTAATTATTCATCAAAATCCTAATGATGCCTTTATTCTTATTTTGTTCTTAAAATAATTTTAATTCTATATAAGCAATAGTTTAAAAATACAACAATTTATTCTATATACTTTTATGAAACTTTGTAGAAGTATCAAAAATGTAATATTCTGTGCATTGCTTTTGATCTTCACAGTCATCACATGTTGAAATATAAGCATGCTTGCAGATAGAATTCTATGGAGATTTTATGCTGTGATGTGGTTGCGTGGAAATTTCATGTGCGAAATCTTTGCATTAACTTCTTCACTGAAACCAGTTTTAAGCACAAATCAACAAACTCGATAAAAAGAAAGAAAATAGTTAATAAATAGAATATATCCACAAAATGTTTAATAATTTATTTCATAAAAATAATGTTGAATCATTGCACAGACTGAAAAACTACTAGTTTTTGTTAGAAAGAAAATCACAAGTTGTTTTTAAATATAAATTAGGTATCTACAAAAGAACATACCATGATAAAAAAAAAACACCTCAAAATTGATAAATTCAAAGTTTTATTGTTAAAAAATGTTTGTTAAAAATGGTCATTATTTACACAAAACTAAGAGGAAACACCAATAGATTTTTTATTATTTCTAAATTCTTTCTAGCATGTTTGAAATTTTGGTTAAAAATCTTGTTTTTCTTGCATCAGTGGGTTAGCCAAAGATTAGTATTGGAAACTTTGACTTTAAAAACACATTTGTTTTGGAAATTCTTGCAAAATTCAAATAATTATCAGATTTTAATGACATTTTCAGAACTGATTCAGAAATGAATGTATGTTTTAAGAAAATCTTGGTAAAAATATTTTTGTTATTTTTTTTTACATCAGTTCTCCCCACCCCAACACTTAATTTCTTTTCAAGAAATTAAGATTTCAGAGTCTTCTTATCTAGTTAAAGGTTCCTTCAGGAATTTTAATGCCAACTTTTTTACTAAAAAATCCGCATACTATGATGAAAAAAGGCACCAAATTTGATGAAAACCAAATTTTATCATGAAAGACCACAGTATTTTTTTAATCCAGTCTACTATGGTCGAAATTTTGGTTGAAAATCTTGTTTTTTTTTATCAGCACTACTAATCAGATTACTATGGGTATTTTAGTGCTTTTTTCCATCAAAAAAACATTGATTTGGAAATTCCTGCAAAAATCAAATAATTGTCAGATTTTAATGAGATTTTCAGGTCTTATTCACAAATGAATTATTTTTTAATTTTTTTTTTTTTACATCTGTTACCCCAAATTTTATGAAATCTTTTGATCGCAAAATTCTTTTTATTAGTTAAAGTATGACTTATCCATTCATGAAACTTTGTAGAAGTATCAAAACGTAGCATTATTTTTGATCTTCATGGTCATCATATGTTGTCATCAGCATGCTGGCAGATAAAAGAATCCTATGGGGATTTCACCCAGTGGTGGTGGTGTTGATGAATATGCAGACAGTTCAGTTGTGTTAACTTTTTTGCTGAAAACCAGTTTTAAGCACAAATCAACAAACTGTGTTTATCTAACAAAGGGTTTAATAATAACAAATTCAAGAAATTATATAGCCTGGTTGACAGGGTTTCAGTGGAAAATTGTTCTAACGGTAATTTCATTTTAAACCTCATGTATCAAAAATTTAGTGGAGGTCACTATACCAAGTGAAAACTATATTTACTAAGCATAGGTACCTCCACTAATTTTCGATAACTATGGTTTACTTTAAAATGAATTTTTATAAATGAAAAAACTTTCTTGATGCTTTAATTGATGCTAAAGGATTGAATTTACCTTTTCCACTAAGCAAAATCCTTTGGTATATTTCAAACAGAAATTATATTGACTAGAATCAAATTCTTTTTTCTAAAATAGCTGATTAGTCCCTTCTTTTGTTGTCTCTCATCACAATATAATTCTCTATATTAAAAAATCTTCCAAAAATAAAATATATCTTCTGAAACTTTATTTGAGGAATATTAGCTGATATAATTAATATAAGTATAATTAATCTGATTTGAAAAAAAAAAATTATTTACTTTAACAGAGAAATATATTTTAAAAACAAAACTGTAGCTGTTTCTTTAACCAACATTGCCATGTTTTATGTAATTGACGTGGTGTTTATAGATGATGACAGTGATTGTTGTTCTATGGAGAATTTATCTTTAAAACATAATTTTAAAAAATGACGTGAACACCTTTTTTTTATATAATTTTTTTTTAAGTACTCAGTAATCTTAAAAATGTTGGAAAATATTCTCCGTAATCCAATTGTTTAATTTGCATTATAATCCCCAAAAACCAATTGTAGTGAAAATTTTCCATTATGGTGTGAAATTGCCTGATTATTTCAAAAATAATAAGTTTGCAGAAGATAACCATTTATGAGTTACCAACAATGTAAGTTCGACCTTATTTGTGTTGCAGCTACAGCCCAGCTGCTATTAATGACTTTGTTCGCTTACGTTTGCCTTGAGTAGTAATGCATGGAAGCTTCACTTGTCTTGATTACTGTGCAATGCGCGAACTTTCAAATGAATGTGCAAAATTTTAAAAGTAACCCAACAGAAAAGTCCTCACTATTCCAAATATATCAATAAAAATGAAAAATAGCTTTCAATTGGTTTCTAAATTTAAAAAAAAATAAAATTATTTATTAAAGCTTCACTTTTACAAAAAAACAAAACTGTTTGGTTAACCTGTGGACTCGTCCAATATCCTTACCTTTCCCAACCTAACAAAAGCAGAGTCCACATCGTACGCCTACGTACCTAGAAAACTTCAACCAATAAAAACGACAAGAAACGAAGCAAACAACCCTATTGGTCAATCACTTGAAGTTCACGTGCAAAACAGAAATTGCGCCAAAACCAAGTGAGCCACCCGGTGGATATATAAACAGAGAACGTTTGAACCTTCAGAGAGAATAGCAGCAGTAATTACAAAGTTTCAAGATGTAACATTCACCGACTCCCGTCTTAGTCATTGCTGACCAGACGTTAAAGACAATTACCAACTCCACGCCAGTCAGTCTCACGAATTCGCAGAGTAATTTCCAATATCCTCCACGCCGCTACAAACCACAATTTTGCCGCGCACGAAGACATAACTGACTCACATTCGAACATTCATCAATCAACTCTGTGAACACTTTTTTCTACTTTGCTTATGTACAGTGAATCAAATTCACTACTAAAAGTCTAAAAGATAAGTAAACATCAAATACGTTTAAGGGTAGACCACTCTAAAAAAAACTGTTTCCAAAAACTCTTATTATTCATAATTACGATATTTGACACAAACAAAAAGATAGCGAACTAACGAACAATATCAACAAAGAGACATTCACAAATCTAACAATTACACACACAATTTTGTCCCCACGACACACACTGATTACCCAATCTGTATATTGATAAATTGTATAAATGTTGCATTGTTTTCTAAATTGCATATGTCTCGTTTTTTATTGCATTTGAAAGTTCGTTTATTTATTTGTCTGGGGATGCAGTGAGACACGCAACCACTAAAAAATCCTTCTGGTTCTTTCTTAAATAACTAACAATCCTGCACGTCCCCAACAAACCAATTTAAATAAAATTTAATTGGAAAAAGAGATTTATACCATTTAAAAAAAAACAATTCATTTAATGTTTCATTTTTACAAAAAAATTGAGCATTTAAACAAAACGCACGCATTTTAAATTAAATTTTGCTAAAATTGCACAGTAATCGAGACGTGTAAGAAGAAGCTCAGTAAAAAGGCTGCTAACTAAGGAAGCTTCTACCCATTACTTAGACTACTTGAGGCAAAAGTATGTAAACAATGCCAGTAATAACAGCCAGGCTATCGACGTGACGCAAATAAGACTGAACTATTGTCAATAAATTCTAAATTTTTATTGTTATTTTCAAAATAATCAGTCAATTTCATGCCATAATGGAAAGTTTTAATTACAATCGGTTTTTTGGGGGGATTATAATGCAAATATTTGCAGATTAAATTCCGGAAACCAGTTGTAATGAAAATTTCCATCCTGATGTAAATTTGCATGATTATCTCGAAAATAACAATAAAAGTTTGTGGAAATGTACCATTTAAAAAGTTATCAGCAATATAAGTTTAGCCTTATTCAAGTCACGGCTACAGCCCAACCACCATTACTGGCTTTGTTTACATACGTTTGCCTCGATTAGTATTGTACGGAAGCATCGTCTTGATTACTGTGTGTATGTAATATACAGTGTAACCCGGATATAAGAGAGTTGCCGGGACCGGAGAAGAAGTCTCTTATATCCGGGTTTGGTCTATTTTGTTTAGGTAAGTATGGGAACACTTTGGAACCAGAGAAAATCTCTCTTATATCCGGGTTACACTGTATTTTATTTTTAAAAGAGTTTTATTTTAGATTTCCCTTTTAACAACAGTTAGATTATTTTTGTATGATTGTACAAAGGACATAATCCTTATTTCTCATCTTTGACCATTCTACTAAGTTTCCTAAAAGAATATACAGTGTAACCCGGATATAAGAGAGTTGTCGGGACCGGAGAAGAAGTCTCTTATATCCGGGTTTCTCTTATATCCGGGTTTGGTCTATTTTATATACATTAACACAGGCTCTAATTTGGCACCAGAGAAAATCTCTCTTATATCCGGGTCACACTGTACAAACAAATACAGTGTAACCCGGATATAAGAGAGTTGTTGGGACCGGAGAAGAAGTCTCTTATATCCGGGTTTCTCTTATATCCAGGTTTGGTCTATTTTGTTTAGGTAAGTATGGGCTTTAATTTGGGACCAGAGAAAATCTCTCTTATATCCGGGTTTCTCTTATATCAGGGTCTCTTATATCCGGGTTACACTGTAGAATAAAAAAATTGTATTGTTAAACTATTGGTTGTATAAATAATTTTATGGACAAAATAAGAACAAAGGCATCAATTGGATGCCAATGAATAAGTAAGAAAGAACTCAAAGTGAACACGATATAAATTAACATCAATTTTCAACTCTACCTGTTTCCTCCTTTCGTTTACTATGCTATTTTAATTTAATACATTTTCTTAAATTCAGAATTATTTTTAAAAGACACATATTAGGTACAATTATATATTTTGTGGCATGAAATATGTAAGAAATGATCGAAAAATATCATTTAACTAAAAAAAAAAAACAAAAAAATCTACTACAGTGTAACCCGGATATAAGAGAGTTATCGGGGCCGGAGAAGAAGTCTCTTATATCCGGGTTTGGTCTATTTTGTTTAGGTAAGTATGGGCTCTAATTTGGGACCAGAGAAAATCTCTCTTATATCCGGGTTTCTCTTATATCCGGGTTACACTGTACTAATAATAATACAAAAAAATAAAATTATTCATTTTACTAACTTTAATGAAAGTGTATAAAATAAAAAATTATATTCTTAAACTATAGGATTAAAGTAGAGTATTTATTTTAATTATAAATACCAATTTCTTGATTATTAGCACAATAATACTAAGGTTCCATATTCCTTTCTTTACTCTTTCACATGCTTTTTAAGTTCAAAGGGTATCATTATACAGGTTTTGTTTTTAACCTTTGACTCTACAGACTGTTGTAAAAATGCTATTGTCATTAGGCATAGAGTAGGTACCTACCTCCAACAAGAAAATAAGGTTTAAAATGCATTTGAGAAATTAAAAATCTTTCTTGAAGCTTTTATTTTATTTATATTCCATGCTAATATATTTAATATTTCCAATACACAAAATATTTTGTTGTATTTCAATGCAAATTTAAATTGATTGGGATGATCACTCTCTTTTTTTTTTTTTTTTTTTTAAATCAAAATCAACATGTTTATATATACATATAAAATAAATTCAAGATTTTTTTAAACTACTGTGGTGGTAGGAGTTGAATTATAGTGAGCTTTTCCATTTTGTAAATATAGTTTTAATTTAATATCACTATCACATTACTGATATGAATTAATATAAAATTAAAAATTTATAAATTGTAGTTAAAATTTTTAAAAGACGAAAAACAATTCTTGTAAAAATTTATTATATAACTATTTTGCCTGGACATCGTTGTTGATGGAAGTCATTGCTGAGTATTGGGGTGCTCAGCAATATTTCCTTTCATGCGAAAGGAGTCGTGTGTTGGATCTGAAGTGACATCTGTAGTCACTGCATATTAGGGCAGGTGGGTTCAGGGGATTGAGAGCTCTAAGCCTTTCTTTGGGCTCTTTTCACACAGGCATACAGGTGTGTTGTGATTACAACAGCTCGATAGATCATGAGCTTGGTAGAAGGCTAGAAAAAAAGAAAATACTTTGAGCACAAAATTCTTGGCTGCAACTTGTTTGAAGAGGTCCAGGGGTTACAATTCCGTGGTACACACACATCAACTGACAACTTCTACTGTTGCAAACCTGAGTTTGACAGGCAGGATCTTGATGACAGTTTGTATCAGGCTGCCAACTTGTTCCTGTACATAGAACATTGCCTTGACGGCCTAACCACTGGGCATCAGATCGTGCTTTGTCTGGTCCATTACCTGAAATCTTACTACTACCAGGAGACAGAGTTCCTGACGGCATTGCATTCAAGTCCGTTGAGGCATGAACACTTCTCCATAACCATAGGTGATGATCCATGTAGGAGCCTATATAACCTTTTACTTTTGCTGGTCTCCAAATACAGCAAACCTGCCAGGGTCTTGAATATCATACTGGATGATGGAGGGGGTATACTTCAGTGAACATGGGTTTGGTGCAATAAATCTTGCTTCAACAGGATGTACCCTCTAGTGGACTCAGTTCCTTGAATTTACTCGTCCACTGCAACATGGTAATGATCCACATAGGGGACTCTCTGCCTGATACCAAATATAGGACCCCCTTTGCATGTGTGCGTGTGTATATAAATATTTTATATTGTGACGTCATGATCACTGTACCAATTTTAACCTGTCACTTGTGCTAGTCCCCAAATACAGCACACCTGCCAGGCTCTTGAATACCATACAATGCTCATGGGCCCAGTTCTTTGTATTTACTCATTTTGTTTGACTGGGTGAGTTTTCAATCAGCTGTAAAAGGATAAATGTGCTTACTAGAAAAAAATTACACTCTTGCAAAATTTAATTAGAGATGAAATGTAAAATTAAACAATAGCCATAAAATTTCTTCATCTCAGTCATCCTTTAGGTACTGAGAGACATCTCTTAGCAGTGTATTACTTTCACAGTGGACATCTTAGGTTCAATGTTTAAAGAGGTCCTCTTTCTGCAGGTGCCGGATTCCTGTTCTGGAAATAGACAAGATTAATTAGCACTGGAAATTGGCAGGTTTGGTCTGGATTTTTATGTTTCAAAAATTAGACTGAAATTAATAAATTCAAAGTAGATATTTTTTTTAGTTGAGGGGTCCTGTTTGACTAAAAAGAGTTTGATGATTAAAATTCCCCAAGGACTTGTTCTTATAACATACAAATATTAAGTGATACAAAAAAGAATTTCTTGAAATTAAATGAGTGGGTGTGTAACAGATGTAAATAAATATGTTTTTTCTTATATTAATTCACCTTATTTATTTCATAATCGCATTGCTGTTGTACACTTTTATTTTATGAAAACTCTGTTCATAAGTGGAATCTCTAAAGAATAATGTTTTAAACATTTGAAAACTTTCCAGAAAATACCTTTGTAATTTTATATTGTGCATTTTTTTTTCAGCTCATAATGAAATCTTTTAAGATAAATGTATTCATTTTTCTATTGATGTTTCCTGGCTGTTACTGCTTTGTCTCTCTGTGCTGGTTTAAACTAGCCATAATATGTAGATAAATGAATCTGTTGCAGTAAGAACTGATTTCATAACCGGTGTAACCTATATTCTTTCACTCCCATGCAAAACATCCTCCCCCAATCAACATTTGGACACTACCAAACAAAAACAAAAAAAAGCCTACAAGATGCACAAACAGGCATATTCACACACATTAAAAATAATTTGTGCATAGTGTTAATTGTAACAAATAAAAAAAATGATTTACCACAACACAGAGCTAAATCACAAACAAATATTTAATTTAATTTTCTAAAACAGAACATAAAATATATACAGGATAAACAATTGTGGCCAACAAAACAGAAAACACAGAGTTACTGGCGGAGTGTTATGAGAAAGAAGGAAAGGGAGTCAAATATCTTTATCACTTTCGGGCTAGTGAAATAATCTAAGTTCTATATTTGGAAATCCACAAAGGTGTGTAAATAAATATTCGTTTTTAGTTTGGTCAATGAAAATTAGTCAAAATTCTATTTACCAAATTTGTTCCATGAAATTCTCTTTTGGGTTTTGGTCGGTCGGCAACTTTTTATAGAGATTCTTTCGGCTGGATATAATAGTCCTTGAATCAAAAGCCGGAGTTGATAACAGCAAAAATTTCCATTCATCAACTGACAACCCTTTTCCAAAATCCCATTTTTATAGGGGCTAACACCTAATTTACATATTTCTAGATGTTTCTCGAATCATCTAGATTTTTCTCGAATATACTAGAATGATCTAGAATCTTCCAAACATTCTATTTCTAATTTCTCTATTTTACATCTACTTCATGAATGAAAACTTTTTTGTAATAACAAGTAGAACTCAGGGGAATCCCTTATTATAGAAATGCATCCTCGTAACACTAGACCAACCAGAAGTATGATACACAAACATGCTTGAATTATACATATGAACACTACCTGGCTAGACAAATACATGTGAGGTCTCCTTAACCAATAAAAAACAACTTAAAAATAAGAAATAGCAGCACTTCATTTTCTCCTCCATATTTAATTCCTGATGATGCTTAAATAAAAGCAGAACATGTTAAATTTATAAACATTTCCTGCTTGGCACTTATATATATATACTATTATTCTGTCTGATTTATTTTCTATATCTAATCCTAATTCAAAATTAACTGTCTCTATCAACATGTTTATTTTTCTTCACAGATGTTTTGGCTGAACAGAAAATGATAATATTCATAAAAATTGTTATTATTGGAAATTTAAATGAAAGAAAACAAGACACTTGACTTTCCATCAAGAACAGAGAAATAAATGCTGCAATATTCATGTAAAAGTTGTGCATCTATATTTTCAAAAGCAATACAATAAACAGGAGCTGGCAAGAAATCATGTACTATAAAATGTGTGCTTTATCTTTTCTGTAGATTCTTGCAAAGTTTGTGGATCATTTCACAGACATCACATTTGAAGCATCATATGCAAGGAAACACAGAAGAGAAACCATATTCTAGTGAGTTTTTTTTATTTGCATTTTAATACATGTCTCATTTGAAGCTCCATGTGCAGAAACACACCTGAGAGAAACCATATTCTTGTGAAGTTTGTGGATCTGCATTTTCATGTAAGTCAAATTTGAACTGCCATATGTGAACACACACTAGAGAGAAACCATATTTTGTGATGATTATGAATGTGCCTTTTCAGTGCAGTCGGTTTTGAAGTGCCATATGCAAATGCACACTGGAGAGAAATCTTATTCTTGTGAAGTTTGTGGATTTCATTTTCAGAGAAGTCATCTTTGGAGAGCATTTTCATTGACATCTCATTTAAAGCTCCATATGTGAAGACACACTGGAGAGAAACACTATTCTTGTGGATCTGATTTTTCACAGAATTCACATTTGAAGCATCATATTCGTAGGCACACAGGAGAAAAAATATATGCTTGTGAATTTTGTGAATCTGCATTTTCACAGAAGATACATTTGCAGTGCCATATGCAAACACATACTGGGGAGAAATCATATTTTTGTCATATTTTTAAATCTGCATTCTCACTGAAACACCACATGCAAATGCAGTCTAGAGAGAAATCACATTCTTGTGAAGTTTATTGATCAGCATCTTCACTGAAATTGCATTTGATGTGTCATATACAAGCACACATTGGAGAGAAACCAAATTCTTATGAAGTTTGACTTAAGTGAAAATACAGATTGAAAATTGAAGTGAAATATGCAAACACACCCTGGTATCAAGCCATATACTTGTGGATCTGCATTTTCAATGAAGTCACATTTGAAGTGCCATATGCAAGCTCACACTGTCGAGAAACCACAATGAATTTTTAGAGATGTTGCATTTGAAGTGCTGTATGCAAAAATATACTGAAGAGAAACAATATTCTTGTGATGTTTGTGCATCACATGATAGAAAACATATCGATGCATATCTTGTAGATTTCTGTTTGCAGAAAAGTCAAGTATCCAGCATCATGTTCTCTACCAGAAAGAAACACTGTTCCTGTCAAATTGGCATATCCGTATTTTAAAAGATATCAACTTGGTTGAGCTGCATGTAAACAAACAAAGAAATTACATTCATATTAGGTGTTGGGGTCTGCATTTCCACAGTTGTCATATATGATATGACATTTAATATGACTGGTGAGAAATGTATGAATAACACTTTGTAAATGTTATGAATTTTAAAAAAAAATTATCACCAGAGAAAATAATATTCATTTTAAGGAAGACAGTCAAGTATTTATACATACAGATGCAAACAAGACAAATGAAGAAAATTGGGGGTGTATTTTTTGTACTTGAATGAAATAAAGTCATATATTCATGTAAGGTTAATGTAAATTTTAATTTATTTTATGTGTGCATAATGTTAGGTACATTGCTTTTCAAGGCCTTTTAATAAAACGTTGATTTTAGTCTGATTGTCAATGGAACAAGATACAAGATAAGCGGTCTTCTTTTTGAGTCTTTTCCATCATCTAAAGACTCAAATTGACCAGAAATAGACAATTCGAAAGCAGGCAGAACAAGAATAAGCATATTTGCATGTACAGGGTGCAGTAGAAATACCTCCAATATATACCTCCACATAATGATAAGATATTAGCTAGATGAAGATGCCATTGTGTAGTGGGTATTTCTGCCACACCCTGTACCATGTTAGAAATGTACATATATACACATGATGTCACTTAAGTTAGAGATTGTCATCAACACAATTTTATTTCATTTTTAAAACACACTCTTTAGGTTAATGAAACAATTAAATTTTTTTTTCTTTTCAATAGTGAAATAACATTTTCACCAATTGACTTTTTATGGTTAGAAAAAAAATCATTGTGCTGAAAATTTTCATTTTATTTAGAATGCCTTTAAAACTTTGTTGTTCACATGAAGAAAACTAAGTAAACTCTTGTTGTGGTCATCGTGTCCACAGTTAACGAATTCATCGATGCACATTACCAGGTCTGACAAAAGATAAACCCTGCCAATGACACCCTACCCGTATACCTTGTGAACTCACACTGGTAAATCTACACCAGATAAATGATTTCACACTACTAATTATGCTAGCATTGACTATTATGTATATTCTGAAAATTGATCCATGCACGCTTGTTGAAATTTTAATCTTTGTTTGTTCTTTCTTTTGCGACCATACACTTGTTATAATGGTAAGAATTTATTCACTGCAACATTTTAAGTCTATACATATACACCATATACACAACCAGTGGAGTTATATTTTAAACATGTTTAAATATTTACAAATGCATTTGATAATTGATAGGTAAGAATTTATTTGCTACTGTATTTAAAGTCTGTATGTACAGAGTTCCGGAGTGTATAATCGTTGTGTGCAGGAGCCCAATTTGATTTCCAGTGATTATGAAGATATTCTGTCAAAGGTGTTTCAGCAAAGAAACACCTCTGGAGCGACTATCAAAGTCACTCCAGAGGTGTTTCTTTGCTCAGATCATAGACTCATGCAGGTTTGGGTAAACTTAGAGAAGCCTATGCCTAAATTTCAATGTTTATTGGAAATTCAACAGGTCATTATTTGAAGTGGAGGATTTTTGTGACCAGTATTTACTAATGCTAATGAGGGACTTGACAAGCAATATAGTCAGGAATAAGTGGTGGAGAAACCTTAAGTCTATGATGAGGTTGTTTGCTGCTGAATCTGGATAGATTAGCAGAGCAAATGGCAAATCTAAACTAGAGAGTGTTATGAAATTGGGGGATAGTAGAGATGTAGCTGTAGGTAGTACTGAGATGGCCTCTTTGCTTTTCAAGATGGGCCACAGTCTGTTAGTTTAGGCTCATTTAAAAAGGAAATTTTCCTAGGTGATGAATATGGCTACTGAACTGTAAGAGGAATTGAGTAGTGCCTCAGTTCATCCTATCTCATGCATCACATCATCTATTTAGCCAATTTTTCCTAAAAATGAGCAAAACCAAAGTTCCCCACCCTATCCATTTCCTGCTGATTAAGGAATAAGGACTGAAAATTTTCTTTAGAATTGGACAATTCCCTGACTTTTGGTAAATATTTTGATATGTCCTGGAAAGGAATATATTTGAACGAAGTAGCTAAGTGGTTTTGGTTACTATAACCAAGTAGAATAGGGTAGCAGTAATCGACTGGTACACATTGTAGTCGCAGGTAAGAAGTGTAGATCAATGGCATAGTCCAATGGGTGTCATTATAGACTTAGCTCTCAGACTAATGCTCTGACTCTCCTACATGTCTGTCAGTATTTATGATGGACACCAGCTAATCATATTCCAGTGAGGGGGAACACAGGTGTATGCATATTCCATTATATCATATTTTAAAACAATGGATAGTGATATTTTACTTTTAATTTTAGAAAAAAAAAAGCATCCATTTTTGTGGGACCTAAATTTATTCATTTTGGTGGTACCTTAAATTTACAATAAACACCAGAAAAAAAGAATTTTAACCAAAATTTCCAAGGTTATAAAAAGTATTAAAAGAATTTACGTGAAAAAACAATTTGATCTTTCATCTTAAGAAAATGAATATTTTGTTATACTACTTAATCAAGATCTCATTCTGATTTACAACTACATTTCACCAGATATGTCAGCCAGATGTGAGCATTAAGAAATCAAAATACAAAATAAAAAAGTCGTCTTCTGCCCAGGTCTCCAAACATCGCAACCATTCCATGAAACAAATCCATTCGAAATATCCAAAAATGCAATAACCAATCACAAACATTCTCACCAAAAAAATGGATATCTCTGAGAGACTTCCCCTGTTGAATGAAAGATATAAAAACAGCACTACTCGCTAATGAAAGCAATTTGGCTTTGTTGCATCATTGGTGTTGATTTCAACCCTGAAAAAAAAGGGTATATCAAATGTCACTTTTGACACCAGTTGTTATAACAAGCATTTGGTTGCAAGGAAAGAACAAAGACTAAGATTTCAAAATCTCTATTGGTCAAAATTCAGAATATGTGCAGAGTTGTGAGAAAGTTGGTAAGAATTGTTCATATGGGATTCCTTAGTTGCTGTTGGTAAGTAAAGTGATTAGGCATAAAGGTGTTGTCAGTAGGACTATGAGTTGACAGATTTCTTGGGTTGGTTGATTGACCGAGGTCACAGTTGGTGTCAGGAGAGAGGCCTGATGAAGGCAAGTGGGTGTCATTAATGGGGTTTAACTTACACTATCTTATGTGAAATGAAGCCTTTATATAGAAACTATCTCAGCCAGTATTTGAACTATATTCACTGATTCAATTTTCTATATTGTTTGCTGTTAAGCCATGACGCCCTCCTACAAACAAAATATTTTCTGGTGAATACATTTAAGATATTAATACAAATAGAATAGAAATTACCTTAGCCAGGATTTCAACTTTATTCACTGATTCAATTTTTCATATTCCATACTGTTAAGCCATGAAGCCCTCATACATATGGTGTAAGGAAGTCTTTGTATAAAGAAAATATTTTTTGGTGAACATTCCTTTTTAGGGTTTTTAATGCCATAATATATTTAAGATATTAATGCAAAATGAATACAAACTATCTTGGTCAGGATTTCAACTTTATTCACTGATTGAATTTTCCATATTGTTTACTGTTAAGCCATGAAGCCTTTCTACAAGCAAAATATTTTTTGGTGAATATTCCTTTTCAGTGTTTTAATGTCTGAATACATTTAAGATATTAATGCAAAGAGAATAGAAACTATCTTAGCCAGGATTTCAACTTTATTCACTGATTCAATTTTCCATATGGTTTACTGTTAGGCCACAATGTCTTCCTATATTCAATGTAAGGAAGTTACAACTATTAATTTTAGTCTGATTGCATCAAAGACTCTTTTTCACTTGATGATATTTTAAGAGGTTTTATATATTTTAAATTTATTTCTTTATTCATGACTGTTATATAATATGTTTTTACTTAGTTTTCTTCATGTGAACAACAAAGTTTTAAAGGTATTCTAAATAAGACAAAAATTTTCAGCACAATGATTTTTTCTAAAATAGGTCAGTTGGTGAAAATGTTAATCACAGTGATGTTGTCAAGAGCTTGCCAGTGTTGACACCATCCCCGTCAGCTGAATTTGGTGTGTGAAGAGTCAAGATTATTGAAAGTTCATCAAGTGGAAGTATGTGTGTTGGAATCCAGTTGCCATTACAGTGGATTGACCTAGGTCATTGTGGTGTTGATGAGAGATTGCTGTTGTCAACAGCTGGCCTGTTGGCCTAGTACTGTGTCAGTCTCTTTATGAGGGGCTTTCTTTTCAGCTAATCTGGTGGTTCATTGTTTCTTAAGTTTTTATTCAGCAGCAATGATTGTGATTGACTATTTTATTTATATTTTTGTGGGAATTTGTTTTGTGTCCAGGATGTGATGTTTGGAGCCCCTGCGCAAAAGAAAACTTTTTTTTTGGTGGCAAGCGGGGGGATGCTTTCTTAGTTCCCACATTTTTTAAAATGCATTTTAAACTTAAGTATCATTTTAAAGTTTTTTTTTTAAAATAAAATTAGCATTTTCAATGACAATGTTCTTTCTGTAAGATTAACAGGTCATTTTGTGAAAAACTTTCTTCAATTTGTGACATTATTACAGACATAAGCATAAAGAGCTTTTTTTTTAAATTAAGTAAAAAAAACAAAAGTTTGTAAGACATTTTTTTTTCCTTTTCCAAATCCACTTTCAGCACCAAGGTTTGTACCATTCCAAGTAGATGGAAGAAATTGGTCTAGTCACAGTCTATATAAGTAACATCAAAACAGCTTGTATGTGACAAGATAATAGTAAGTACACTAAAAGAGATATAGGACTTTGATCGGGATATATTTTCAAACCAGATTTATTTAACTAACAGAAAGACCATTCTGAGAGAATGAGAGGACCTGCCAGGACTTATTATCATCAGATATTACATTAACAACAAACATAATGAAGATGACACTGTCTTGAAGGCAGATTCAGCTGAAAAATTGAAATGTGGAAATATTCTTTTCATCCATCATACTGCTAACTTTTGATACATCATGAACACTTTAACATTGGAGCATGATTACTGATATTTTTTATATGTTTAAAAAGAAAAATTTCCAAAGATGTTATTGCTGTAAAAAATTACACAATGTGAAGTCAGAAAATCTTGAATATTTGTCCTAATAAATTGCATATACAATTCAATAAAACTTTAAAATAACTTTTGCATAACTTAATAAAATATTATTTCTGATTTGATATAGAGAAAATCTACAATGAATAAATTTTAAATATTTATTACTAATCTTTCATTGCAATTTTGAAATTCTTACACATGCTCATGGCAAAGGAGATTGAATAAACATAAGCTTGAAGTATAAAATGTTAAGTTTAATACCATTTTCAGGTCAGAAATAGTATTAAAATAATTTTATTTTATTTTTTTAAAATGTTAGATTATTTTTTTTATGGGATATCAAATAAGAAATAATCCAATAATTCTGATTTACCTCCTTTGATTTCTGTTTGTACCTTTGTTCTTTATTTAGTTAGATACTACATAAGTTATGCCCTGTCAGTACCTTATAAATAACTGACTATGCAGTTTTGATTGTGAGGAAAGATGGAAAAAAGACGCTGATGTCAGTATAAAAAATTTTCAGACATGAAGAAGAGAGAAGGAAGATAAAGAAATAAAGCTCTCCAATATTTAACGTCTGCTTCAGTGAAATGGAAACCTATATTCCTACTTATGGTTGTTATTGTAATATTTTGTTAAATATGTTAAGAGAAAAAATTTAGCAATGTAGTAGGGAAAACTACATGGGTATTTAATAGTCAAAGAGCATGTAAGGAGTTTATTCTATTGGTAATTGGAATTATGATCAATAGATTAAAATAGCAAAACCGTGAAATTTCTACAGGTACTACGTTCCTATTAATATGGAAAACAAAATTCTACAAAGTCATAAAGGCCTATAGAATAAAATATATTCTTAGCTTGTTGGTTATATAATGTTAAAATGATTCTTTTAAAGCATAAACCAAACCATTGTCTGTTTTTGGGTAGTTCTGGTCTTCTATACTTGATTAAATTTAAGCCAAGTGTTTCCCTTTAAGTGAATGAAACAGTGGTAATTGTTACTGTTTGAGCTATGAATTTGTTGACTTAGTTTGTTCAGATGTGCTTTATGTGTAAAATCAATAATATTTTTCCAATTATTCTGTTAATTCATCCTAAGAATTTACTAATCTTGTTTGAAACAAATATCTATTTATTTGATTATTAATTGATTTTTAAAAAATTTTATTTTGTGACAGTTTTCCAATTAAAATGGCGAATCGTTGATTAAATTGAAGTGATGTGATACTGTTTTGAAAATATCTTTTAAGACCTTCATGAAATACATAAAATTAATGTTTTTTCTTTTTCGATGGATTAGCTTTATGCTATTATCATCTTTCAAATAAACCCGTCATTTCCCTAAGACATTAAATCATTTAAAATTTGTTTTTCAATTTTGAAGTTTTTTGCTTTTTTTTCACAGTACCTTGTTTATATTGTGAGATTGACAAGGTGACTCTAGTTATACCTTGACAGCCACTTGTCAACAAAATCCTGACAGTTGAAAATATCAGTGACTTTGAAAACATGCTCTGCTTTTTGAATGACTTTGCTCCGTCAAAGCCAAGAAGACTTAGGATTTTAAACACAAGAAATCAATTCTTGTCTAACATTGATTTGTTGTGGAGGAGTAGGTTATTAGGGAAAATATGTATATATCAGGTATTATTTGTCTCCACAAAACATTTAACTTTGGGTATGGCACATGGCTATCAAATGCAAAATATAAAACAACGATATGTTTTCTAGAAAAAAAAAAAAAAAAAATTATCTACAATATACAAAAAAACTGAAGAATGAATTTACTCAAGTAATTTAAATTGAGTTGCAAATTGTTAGCAAATTTAAAGTTAAATTAATCTGATTTGAAATAAATATTCTGACGTTTTAATCGATTTATTGAAAGTCATAGTTCAGTATGGTAAAGCAGACGATAATTTTTTCACAGTAAAGTGGTTGGGGACAACCCTTAAAGCACGTGACGTTTAAATGCTAGGATTATCGATTTGTACATCAGAAATTCTGCACGTAATTACACATACAAAAACAATATTTCCTAAGAATTATCTCATTGAAAAATAAATGTTAAAAATAAAATTGTTAAATTTGCTTTTTAAGCCCCGCGCTAAATATCTATAAAAATTTTCCCAAATCGTCATATTTCCGTGTAAATGTACATGCTGAACACGAATTAACAATTAAATTATGAAAAAAACCTACCGTTTTTGAGGTATCGACAAGAACAAATAGGATTTTGTCTCGGTCATTCTTCCGCCATTACAGGCATTGTTTTTACTGATTAACCGCGGAGTACTTCCGGGTATTTTTGTTGGCGTAAGCATAAATTTGGGCCTATTTACTTCTTTTACAGAATTTCGTTGCAGAAATCACTACGCACTGCCGTAAAGCAACGTATTTTTATTTATTTATTTTTGTTTTGTTTTTTTTTATAAGTGTTTTATAACATAAAACTTTAAACAAAATCAAATTAAATAATACAATGGAACCTTTTTTCCGTGTAGAACAGCAATAACAAAGTAAAAGAACAAATAATATAACAAAGCATTTAAAAAAAAAATGTAAAACAAACAAAAAAAAATAAAAGTAAACGAATAATGCGCAAACTTTGCATGAAGTTTGAAAAGAATTTACAAAATTAAACAAAATGCTCCTTCCTAGCATTTTTTTATTTTGTAAATCATGCTCTTTACAAAGATCGCGCATTATTTCGTTTCTAACATTATTTTTATTTTGTAATTTTATTTTGTAAAATAAATTTATTAAAAACAGTTTTATCCTCAAAAATCAAAATCTTTGTTATTAAGAGGCAAGATATGAAAGATTTTCAGTAGAGATGAGGCATTATGTACATTATTTACATTATTCGGACAATTGTTCTCATCTTTGTTGCCATATTTATCACAACGTTTCGGCCGTTGTACACTCCAGCCTTCTTCAGGTGGTTGGAATGTCGAACTAAACCCTTTATTTCGTCCTAGTTCCACGTGCCATGTCTAATGGATGTCAGTTATCAGTTATCTCCTGTTAATTCCCCTCTCCAAGTTCTCCTTAACCAGATATTGAACTCACACTCTTTGTGTCCTGTCTGACTGGACCTAACTAATGTCTTTATCCACTGTGCCATGTATCCTTGAGGATATCTGTGAGTGAATTTCTGGGTATTATAAACGGAATGTCTTCAGCAATCATTTCTACCAGTGCTCATATTGCAATTTTTCCTGTTATCATTGCATGTTTTTTACCAGAGCATATATTGCAATCTTCGTTGTTATTATAGCTTTTCTCTGGCACTCCTTATTACTGGTTCCCATATTGTATTCATTTCTATGCTTGGTCGGCTCAGGAGATTTTTGTGGCCTAGCATATGTGCTGATTCCTTAAGTTTACGAATTTTCCAATGATGTTCTTTGTCTGTGATTTCAACCTGATCCCACAGAGGGTGGTGATTCCCCTTTTCTCTCCATATGTAGTCAGCCACGCCTGATTTTTCTACTTCCCCTCCTGTTACAGCTTTCTGGTGTTCTTGAAGCCTCACCTGAAGGGGGCAGCCTGTCTCCCCTTTATATTTCTTTCCGCGGTCCATATAACATCAGACAAACTTCAAAATCTGGATGATACTTTGTAGATATATCCCCCAACCCCCCATAGAGGAGAATGTGACTAAAGACTGTGTGTACACCATCCCGTGCAGCTGCATCTAATGATTCTGTAACATGTAGAAAAATGTCTTTCTTTATTTATATAATAGAAGTTTCTCCAACATTTCTTAGTAATGGCACAAGGATTTTGATGAAAAATTACCTATTGTGCAAGTATGTTTTTTTTTTATGTTTGTTTCTTTCTTTGTGTTGGTTTGTATCCAAAATATTTGGTTCATATCAACAAATAATTGCCAGATTCAAATTACGATCTGTATTTAAACAGTTTGTAGTTTTCTAAAGAAGTAATAGATTGTTTTTTTATTAATGACAGATTTTTGTCACTTTAAATTTTATTTTTAAGGGATACTCTTATTTGAATAGACATTCCATTTATTTATTAAACAGTATATTTATTTATCCAAAATATGCTATATTTTCATTTGTTTTCTCCTTCTTCATTTGAAAAATATCAAAATATGCAATATTTCCATTTGTTTTCTAGCTTTTTATTTGAAAAATATCAAAATATGCTATATTTCCATTTATTTCCTATCAATTTATGTGAAAATTATCAAAATATGTTATATTTCAAATTGTTTTCTGTTTTACACTTGAAAAATATTGAAATATAATATATTTCCATTTGTTTTCTGCTTTTTCATTTGGAAAATATCAAAATATGCAATATTTCTGTTTTTCTGTATTTTCATTTGAAAAATGTCAAAATATGCAATATTTACATTTGTTTTGTGCCGTTTTCATTTTTCATATGAAAATATGCAATATTTCCATTTGTTTTATGCTTTTTCATTTGAAAAATATACTATATTTACTTTTATTTTCTGCTTTTTCATTTGGAAAATATCAAAATATACTACATTTAATTTTGTTTTATGCTTTTTCATACATTTGAATCTGTGTTCTCCTGGACAGGAAGGGAACTGTTGTTAAATTTGATGTGGTCTACAGCAACTGAGCTCCAGAGAACTTAGTCAATCAGGCAAGGCTGAATAGTGCCTTTAAGCAAAATCTTTCCTGTCATAGATTCTTGAAATTTTTATATCCAAATTTAAACAAAGCAATTTTCTAAAGAGGCAATAGATTTTTATTTATTTATTAATCTGACAGATTTTTATCACTTTAAATACTATTTTTAGTCAATATTTGTATCTGAGTAGATGTTCTGTTTATTTATTAAACAATATATTTATTTATCCACTGGCCTGCAAAGGCTTGATAAGCCATAAAAAAATCAATCAAGGAAATACTGATTAGCTACACTGGCACATCTTTTTATTTACATTCTCTGGAATATAAATGTATAAAAACTTACCTGGTCACAAAGTGAGGGATCAGTTTATATAGTGAGTGTAATGCAGAACCGATCCCCCCACACTTTATATCATAATTTCTGGTTTGTTTATCAAATTTTAATTAGATATGAATCCAACTCTTCTACCCCCCCCCAGCTATAGGTTAATTAGTAAAACTTATATCACTAAAACCATTAAAAAATTCTTACAATGTAAAAATATTTCCTGGCTTTAAATAACCTGCAAAGAGTTGATAGGTTGTAGAAAATGAATCATTCAAGTTGATTTACACAGCTTTTGATTATTATTTGATATTCTAAATCGATTCATTTTCTTTTCTTTAATGTAAAAGGCAAAGCATTAATTATTTGAATCTGAAATGAAAATAAAGGACATTACACAGAATAATTAGAACCTAACAAAGTTGTTGCGATATTGTGCAAGCCAGCTGGGAAAACTTTTATCAAAATCAATTCACAGAAAACTGAGAAATCCTAAATTTCAAAAACAACCTATTAGAATGGTTCAGAGTGTAGTTATTCTTTTTCAGACTGAGTTTTGTATAGGGTACAAGTGTAGACTTCAAATATTGCAATGAATATAACCTATCATTTATCAGAGGCATTTAATAATTATTCAAACATTCTTTTAATTGCTATTATATAAGATAAACCAGAGTCAAGAATTCTTCATCACCCTCTTGTGTAGTGGAAGACAAAAGCAGCTTTACATAGATTTAATCTGTCATTTATTTTGTATTTTGTACATTTTCCATATTTCTTTTTTTTCTTTACTAGCAACAGTCAGGACTTGACATTCTATGAACATAAAGCATGAGACTGTAGGTCAGAAAAAAAGAAAGAAAAAATGTGGAGGTAATCTGCAGAAACCAAAATGTTTTCAAATATTTATATTCATTGTGCACTCTGAAATTTTTATTTTCAGTATTATTCAGAAAACCTAAGGGTCATTATATGGAATCTTTAAATATTAACATTGATATTGTATTTTTCAACATTATTCATAAGACAGACAGACCTAAGTGACATTAAATGGAATTTTCAAATATTAACATTGATATTGCATTTTCAGTATTAGTCATACAATATAAGTAACACTATAAAGAATATTTAAATATTGATATAGTATTTTCAGTATTATTTTTATGACCTAAGTTTCATTAAATGGAATCTTTAAATATTGACATTCATATTGTATTTTTCAATATTATTCATAAGACCTAAGTATCATTAAATTGTATCTTTAAATCTTGACATTGGTATTATATTTTCAGTATTATTCATAAGACTTAAGTGTAATTATAGTGAATATTGAAATATTAGCATAGATAATCTATTTTCAGTACCATTCATAAATGAAATCTTTAAATATTGACATTGATATGGTATTTTCAGTATTATTCATAAAATATAAGTGTCACTATAGGAAATATTGAAATATTAATATTAACATTGATATTGTACTGTCAGTAAGACCTAAGTGTAATGACAAAAGTCCACAGGTGTAAGCTTTAAGAAACCTTTATTCAATTGAGAATACAAGGTTCTCGTATAGTGTACTTTTATAGTCCCAATAAACAAAAATAGCTCTCTTAAAGAGGAGAGTAACAAAACAAGGGGAGATCACTCTTGATTATTCATAACACTAGGTACCATTAAATGGAAGCTTTAAATATTAACATTCATATAGTATTTTCAGTATTATTCATAAAATATGTCATTATAGGCAATATTTAAATATTAACATTGGTATTGTATTTTCAGTGTAATTCATAAGACCTAAATACCATTAAATGAAATCTTTGAATATTAATATTGATATTATATTTTCTGTATTATTTATAAGACTTAAGTATCATTAAATGGAATCTTTAAATATTAACATTGATATTGTATTTTCAGTATTATTCATAACATATAAATCTCTTCAGTAATATTTTTAAGACATAAGTCTTAAATGGAATCTATAAAAATTGATATATATTTCGAATATTATTCATGCGACCTAAGTGTCATTATAGAGAATATTGAAGTATTAACATTCATATTGTATTATATATAAGACCTAAGTATCATTAAATGGAATCTTTAAATATTAACATTGATATTGTATTTTCTGTATTATTCATAAAATATAAGTGACCATATACAGAATGTTAAAAAATTAACATTGATATTGTATTTTCAGTGTTATTTATAAGATCTATAATGGTCCAAAAAAGATTTCACATAGGCTCACAAATTCCTTTCCTTTGTTTTCTTCAGGCCTTCAAATTTGAAGGAAGTGGATGAAAGGATTATATTATTCTGCAATCACCAGACTGGTAGTGAAGATATTTCTGCAAGAGAAGGTCACCCCTAGATATTTTAAAACATATCCAGTTCACTACAGTTTGACAGACAAAGTCTAGAAAGAACTTCACAGACTACAGGGAAATGGAATCATGTCTCCAGTGGAGTTTTGTATACCTGGTAACCCCAATTGTGCTGATTATGAAGATGGATGATACAATTCAAATCTGTGATGATTATAAATAGATCAACTATGTTATTTGTGGTTCACCTTAACAACATAGTTCATCATTTATAATCATCATAGCTTCAAATATAACACAGTACATTGTACAATCTAATCTTCACCTAGGAGTTTGAGAAGACAGAGCCAACAGTAGCAGAAAATTTTTTTTTACCATTGATTTTATATTCCTGAGATTAAATACTAATTTAATAAATATATTTTGTAAGTTTAAGTTTTTTTTGCAAGTTTATCTCCACGAATAAAATATTTGTCAGAAGATGCTTTAAAATTAATTTATTAATTTAAACTGAAACTTAGAATTAAACATCTAAAATTTATAATTTTTGTCAGAATTTCTGGGATGAGGACTTACCATTATTTACATACATTATTTATTCTATGGGTGTTTTTAGAATGTTCTTCTTCCACTGCAATTGTCTCTGGGGAATATCAACTAGTTCTTATCTTTTATTTAGTACTGTTCAGTTATTGCTCGCTCATTTCCACTGAGTGCAAGTATACACTGCCCAACACAGGAATTATTAAAGTAAATTTTCATTAAATTCAATTCGAATAAAGGTTTCAGTTCAGAATCCCCTGTACGTTACCCAGATGGATACACACACTTGAGGAAAAATGGAGGTCACAGCGACTGAAACGCAATGATAGCAATAAAGATGAGTACAATAATCCGAATAGTGTAAATAAAATCTATAAACTTTATTAAAAACTCCCTTAAAAAAATTTATGCTTTGAAATTTTAAGAATAAAAATATTAAAAATTATAGTTGAAGAAATCTTTTCATTAAGTTTGCTAAAAAATTATTGAAAAATAAAAGTAAAACAAAGATGGTCGAAAATAAAGTAACGAAAATACATAGCAATGTCTTTTTTTTATTATTTTACTACACTGGTAACGTTTATTTTTTGTTTTACCCATGTTTGAAATGATTCACAATTTACATTTAGAGCCATCAGTGGAGAAACGCATCTACTTCTGAATAACTTTTTACTCCGTAAATGCCAAGAAATCTAATTATTTTAAACACAAGGAACCAAATCTGGCTTGTCACCGTTTAATTTTTTCGGTTGAATTTCTCATTACATTATCATATGAAATATTTTCTCAAAAGTAATTTTACTTTTCTATCGTGTTTTTCCATTTCTTACTTCTTTCTATGTGTCATTCGTTTCAACTTCGACATTATTATATGAACTGAACGAATAATAATTGGGGAGGTTGACAGAGAAATCTTAAGAAAATCATTTGAACACAAAGAAATCATCCCGTATTTTTTTTTTCTTTTCACGCCTGACAGGTAAGTGGAGAAGACAAATAATTTTGATACAAAAATAGAAATCGTTGTTTATTGACTTGCCTCGTCATTTTTTTTTAAATTTCTTTTTATTGTCTGTTAGGGTTAACAAAATAATAAAAAAAAAGAAATAAATTCAACTATGATTTCATCGTCTCAGATATTTTTGAGGAAATAAATTTTTTTTTACGTACTAAAAAAGGAAATTAGTTGGATTTTATTTCGCTTTCAAGTTTTTATTTTGTTCGGCGCATCGATAAAAATAGCATCTCTTATTAAATTTGGTTTCATATGACCTTTTTAAATTAAAAATTTAGAATAAATTGGAAAGATGGAATTACAAATGATAATTTTAGTTTGATGGAATAATTAGGACGATTTTGATTGGAATGTTTTTAAACTCAAACCATTTTATTTTTGTCACTCGGTAAAAAGTAAGAAAAACAATTAATTATCCACGAAATGTTAGATTTTAAAATTATAACATTTTTTTTACTTCACAAAATAACCAGCGGATTACAAAAATATCCTTTTTAGGATTTTAATTTATTTTTATTTTATTTTAATTTAAGCAGTAGGATCATAATTATTAAAATATAAATGTCGATAAAAAGGACGTTTTAAATATGTTTTTTCTTAAATATAATCTTTTCAAATAAAAATTTCCGTGTTAATCTTAAAAATGTTAGGTTAGGTGAAAAAGTGGAAATTACGGAAAAAATAATAATATTTTTAATTTAAGTTAATCATAAAAGAAAACGCACTGAAAATATTAGTTATTATTTATTTATTTATTTATTTTTTTTTTTTTTTCGTAAAAGGGGGTACCATAAATTTAGGTACTCCTACTGATTTGCTAAAAATTAGAATATAATGGAGGAAAATGTTCCATTAAACTTAATAAGACAGAAAAGTTTTATTGTCAATTTTATATTGATCTTTCTTGGAATGTCACTAGGATTGACGTTGATTAGGAAGATTGAATAACAAGAGCTTTGAACAATTGAGTTTGAGCCCAGCTGTGGACAAAAGAAGTTAGCAACTCTGTTTTGGGACATAATTTCAGATTGGCCGTTTCTTCTCTCTACACCAGTTTCTTAGTATTTATTGTTGCTCTCTTCTGTATCCACTTTGTTGTTCGTTCCTGTACATATGGTATACTCATCCCAACAGAAAACCTCTCTCATCTCCACATTGGTCTACTTATAATGAGGAATCCCCAATCACTTGCCCAAATGATAGACATACGGGCACCTCAGAATGGAGCACGAACACACCTGGGTGTCCCGCCTCAGTTCCGTCCAAACACACTAATATTATACACAATTGCTAATGAACCAATTTCTTGTGGGACAACAAAGAAGAATGGTCTCTTTTGATGGGATGGTGTACTCACCTTCTCTCAGATTGAAGTCCTACATGCCAGAAAAAGACAAACTCTCTTTCGTCTATAATAAGGCAAGTCCTGTTCACCATTTCTGCCATTCGACTCTAGCTCTGGTTTGCTATGTCTGCCACACTCCCCCTTGGTTTCATGATCACACAAATAACAGTGCAGATGTGGTCTTTTGTTTCATGTTCCTCCAAAGGGGGATTGTCTGAACATTCTTGGAGGAGCTCTCAGAAGTGTTGTCAGAGCTGTCAAGATTATTAGTTGGGTTCTCATGTGAATTGTCGATCTCACATCATATGGGCTCAATCAGCAACTTGCTTTCAGACAATTCATTCTCACTGTCACTCGTCAATAGTGTTGTTTCAAGTGCAGGATGGAGATCACTTACATGGTGCGGGATTCTGTCAACCAATGCAGAATGCTCACTGAGGATATTGGCGAAATGCCCTTTTTTGAAGTTGGTGGTGCACCAGCTATTGGGAGGCTTTACCCCGGGAGGCTTTACCCCGATGGGGTCCCCCATCCTATGTGGTCCCCCATCTTATGTGGTCCCCCATCTTATGCGGTCTGTGCACTTTTATTCGATCAGACATACACACTGCCGATCCCTTTTACTTGTACCAAGTAGGTGTAGATCACATTAGCAGGTGCACTTGTAGTAGACATGTTGTCCTTTGGTTTTGTGTTATATCTATACACCACTTCCATGACTGTAAACTGCTTTCTGATGGCAATCCTCTTTACATTTCGGTGGCACTTTTCCGCTATTCCATTGCTACTTGGCGCATGCACACATCGCAGTCAAAGCTGTATCCCCAGTCATCCAGGAAGCACTTAAACTGTCTGCTGCAGAAGGCAGTATTGTTGTCAGTAAGGATTTCCCCTGGGGTTCCTTCCTCATTCATAAAATACTGACTCTAACTGACAGATGACGCTTGAAGTGTCCTGTCTCAGCAATGGTTGCCAGACAGCAAATCTGGTGGGCCTGTCATCTATAAATGTGAGGAAATGCTGGCTGCCATGATGGGTTACATCCATACTCAGCCTGCTCCAAATCTTGCTTACCCCTAGTTTCCCCTTTTTACCATTTGACTGGTATGTTTGGTACACCTTGACTGCAGCCCTGACAGCACTTGTGGATACCGACAGATTGGCCAACCATACGAAATAGCACATCCTTCTTACACTGTGGTGCCTGCTGTGATGGTGTATTTTCGTTACCTTGTCTGGCTCTTATTTTTTTTATGGCTTTGTACCATCTTTGTGGCACATGGGTCAATCTGTCAGCAAGGTTGCAGTTTGATGTTACCAGTGTTACATTCACAGACAGATCATATTCAGTGACTAGTTTCTTGATAGTCTCCAACCTCCTTCTAATAAGCATCTCGCTTGCTGCCTTAGTGTGCACTCTGGCCTTAGCTGTCATGGTATCTGATACTCAATGGTATAGGCATAAGGAGTCTGTATATGCAACTTTTTAACCCTCCAGTGGAGCACCAAGTTGATGCCCTTCAGTTCAGTGTCCAGCTCTGCCAGGTTAATATGTGCAGCGGCATTTATTGGTCACAACCAACATGCAGTTCCGTCCTTCTCCAACAAGGCTCCAGTTTCCAGAGAGCTTGCATTGACCCACATGTTCATTTCTTCTCCAGGCGTACACCAATCTCCTCTGGCAGGGTCATTCTTCTTTACTCTTGCTATGATCTCCATCACCATGTGAATAATCAGAGGGTCAGTTGTCTCATTATCCCAGCCCTTGGTGACTGCACTTGCCCTGCACTTCACAGTGCCTGCTGCTACACAGAGCCTTCCACATAAAGAAAAAATTGCTCATCTTTTTAAGATGTCAGGTACTACTAGAACTGCAGTTCTACGTCTCTACTGCAAGGTTCCTTGCTCGCCTCGAACATCCAAGCCCAATATACAGGCGCCATCTTCCAGTCATTTCAGGTCCTTGTAGATTAAAGTAAACTTGGCCAGTTTAGGTCTTACCTGCTGTGATGACACAATGTCTTTGTTTACATAAATGTCATCAATGTTTGCTGACATCCCTTCTTTAACTGTCTCTTCTTGAGATAACACAGCACTAATAATTGCCTTCATTATCTGTGGTGCCACATTTAATCCAAAGTCTAGTTTGCTAAGGCAGTACCTTCTGCTGGCAACCATCACTGTCTGAAACGGCCACAATGACTCACTGGAATGGACTTGCAAATAGGCCTTTCTCAAATCCAACAAGGAGACATTAGATCCATGCTTATGCCATTCCTGTAGTTTGCTGGCATCAACATCAGCCGTGAATGTGTTAACATATTGGTTCAGCTCCCAGTAATCCATTACGGGCATCACTTTTTACTTGTTTGGTTGCATAATCACCATCAAAGGGATCAAGCCTTTAGGAGGTCCAAGCTTTTCAATGAGGATATGGAATCACCCAACCATTTTCAATCCATGCGCAGAGCTCCTTTTCATACGCAGGTCTTATTTGGATGGGCATGGTATCTTCAGCTATGTGGTTTTGTAGCATGGCTGGTTCCCATTCTCCTGTCAACTTCCATGAGGTGGTCCACATCTTCTGATGCTGGTTGAATTCAACATTGAAGTCGGGTTGGTCAATTTTGAGTGCTGCACACATGGAGCCCTCCTTCCGAAACATCACTGTCCCAGTCTGCATGATGAGAATACCACCTAAGGCTTTGATGGTGTCATAACTTGGCAGCAGGTCAAAGTTTAATGGCTTCTCACACATCATCAGCGCTTCAACGTCAGCAAAATTTCTAGTCTCTGCACAGATACTGACTACCCCTATCCTATTCACCACTTATAGTGGGGTCACTCTCTTCTCCCAAGTCCCATACTTACTAGAGTGCGAGAGCAGACAGAATCGAAGAGTGCTGTCCCCTGCATGTCATTCATGTAAATTGACTGGCAGCACCTCATTTATACTTTGATGAAGAAATCTGTGCCATCTTGTCCCTGGTCTTGTTTCCTGGGCAATCCTGAGCAATATGTCCAGCCTCATTGCATTGATAACATCATGCATGTACTCCTCGTTCTAACCATGCAATTTCTTGCCATGTGGCCCCTGACAATTATATTTATAGCAGACTATTCCAGTGCGTCAGCCCGAATCTGGAGAAACTCTAACACTACTTTGATTTGCTTGTGAAGCCATAACAATAGATTCCACTAAGGCAGAGTCATCTTCCAAGATTGTCCTGGCCCGGTCCAATTATTCATTGAATGCTAGCGAGTGTTTGCCTATAAAAGTTGCCAGGAGCCCTCCTAAGAACACATATGCTAACGCTTGTTCAGTTAGTCTGCTAAACAGGATTGACAGCTTCTTTGCAGCCATATAAATGTCCACAGTTTCATTTGGTCGCAGATTCTGTGCCGCAAACTGTCCATAGACAATGCAGGGGTCAATGCCTTGTAGAGTACCACCTTGATTCTAGCTGGATCTTCCTTCTCCTTATCACGAAGCTGTTGATATGCAACAAATGCACCCCGGTCAGTCATAGAGGAATCACATGCTCGACGCATTCAGCCCCACACAGGTGACAAATTAGTTAGACTTTTTCCACCCATTCCAACACAGGAGTAGAGTCATCGAACTCTAGGATGAATTTGAAAATGACTTTGTCTCCTATTTTGCTGAAATAGCTTGTGGTCAAAAGAAGTTAGCAACTCTGTTTTGGGACGTAATTTCAGATTAGGCGTTTCCTCCCTCTGCACAGGTTTCTTGGTACTTATCGTTGTTCTCTTCCCTGTATCCATTTTATCGTTCGTTCCTCTTATCACAAGTGTACATATAGTATGATGTACCCCAACAGAAGACCTCTCTCATCTCCACATTGGTCTACTTATAATGGGGAATCCCCACTCACTCGCCCAGATGACAGATATAGTAGATATACAGGCACCTCAGAATGGAGCACTAACACACTCAGATGTCCTACCTCAGTTCTGTCCAACCACACTAATATTATACACATTTGCTAATGAACCAATTTCTTGTAGGACAACAAAGAATGGTCTCTTTTGATGGGATGGTGTACTCGCCTTCTCTCAAATAGAAGTCCGACATGCTAGACAAAGACAAGATCTCTTTCGTCAAGAATAAGGAAAGTCTTGTTCACCATTTCTGCCATTTGAATCTGGTTCATTATGTCTGCTAACTGCAAAACTGATTCTTTATTCTTGATATTATAATTGTTATTAAGATGAAAGACCAAATGATTTTTTTGTTATTAAATTAAATTATACTTCTGATTCTTTTTAGAACATTAAAAATCTTTTTTTTTGTGTGTCTCAGCAGCACAAAGGTGGAGCAACCAAAGAATAGTATAGGAAATTTTGGTGTCTTTTTGCGGTGAAAAATATTGCTTTGGGTATTCTTGCAAAATCAAATAATTCTTTGATTTTAATGAAACTTTCAGGACTTATTTGTAAATGAATGAAAATATTTTAGAAATCTTTTTTTTTTCTTTTTTGTAAATCTTAGTAAAAATATTTTTCTTTTTCTTTACATCCTCACTTATTTAATTTTATGAAATTTCGAAAAATTAAATTTTGTCCCAAATGTTTAAATTAGTTAAAAGCAGAACTCCTTGGTGAATTTAAATCCTCAATTTCTTTTTGTAAAACAGTACCTGCCTTTGAATCGTAAAACAAAAAAAAAATTAAAAAAAACAAAGACATTAAATAATGTCTTTGTTTTTTTTTTTTGCATTTTTTTTTATTAAATAATTATAAAGCTTTTAATTGCTTTTGTAAATAAAATATATTATGAACACTAGTTTTTATGAAAATTTTTTCAATAAATAATGAATTTTAACAAGAATTGTTTGTATTTTTTAAAAATTTTGATTTGAATAATTTATAAAGTTTTTAAATCTTTTAAAATTCTCTATTGATTTGTACCAGTTAAGTGATATTATTATTAAGTAAAAACTATATTCACTAATCATAAATGGAAAGCTTACTACACTTCAGTGCCCCCCACACACACACACTCCCCCATATTTTTTTTGGTCTGTGTGTGTACAAACTTTCCAATTTTTGTAAATGCATTTGCACAAAATTATCAGAAAATAAGAGTAGTAACCATGTTAAAATCTATTGATACTTTTCTAACATTTCCTCAACAAGCATTTTCATAAGTAAGACTTTTAAGCCAAAGTTCCTAAAATATATTTTAAATTTTAAAGATTACTGGGTATAAAAATATATAAAAAAGACATTATGTTGTATTCATCATATAATTCACCGTTAATTTTCCAAACATCAGGCTGTTAACACCTCATAAAAATATCCACTTCAATGTATAAAAAAATGATTTTTATTCATATTTTGAACCAAAAGTAAATAATATTTGCTTTAATTCAAATCAATTAAACTTTAAATCGGCTATTTTTTTCAAATAACATTTCAGAAAAGTATATTTTATTTTTGAAAGATTTTCTTTTAATAAAGAGATTTATGCTGTGTTGACAGATTTGTCAATATAAATGATTTTATAGATCCTATTGATCATAAAAAAAAAGTAAATTGTTCCAGTCAATTAAATTCAGTTTGAAATACAGAAAAAATTATTTTGCTTGCTGGAAATATTAAATTTAATCCATTAGCTTGGAATTGAAAGCTAAAATTAAAACTTCAAGAAAGATTATTTGTGTTTAAACCTTAGATATCGTTTTTTTTTTTTTTTTTTTTAAATCATTTCACCCCAACCAAAATATAAAATTAAGATGAGTTTTAAGAATTGAAAAATGTAATATTTAATGCAATCTTCAATTAGGAAAATTTTATTTTACAACCGTTTGATGATTTTAATCTATGGATGACCAAAATATACCAAAATAAAAATGAGAATTATTCCACTCAATAAATACATTACATTAATAAGAGCTTGCAAGTATACACGGTCAGATGCAGTGACTGAACTCACAACCACCAAATTCACAAATCAACGTTTTCATCTACTAGGCCATTATCCTATAGGGCACTTGCTTAAACTTAGAAGCTTTAAACCCAGCCCCCTCTTAATTAGTGTTATTGCCAGATACCCCCCATGACACAGAAATTGTCAGACAGCCATCACTGGGTTCTCCTACTTATGTGGCATGGTACAGTATCCTGTTGCCAGACATAGGGTCTTCCAGCAGTCACTCTATTGACTACCTCCTCAAGGCACTTGATATAGGCCTCCATATTGAGCCTGAAGCCCTTTGGGAAGATGAATGGAAAACACAATGTTACCTTCACTAGTGGTCATAGCAAACACCATGATGTTGACTGGATATGTTATCCAATTTTTCCGAATCCTCTGCACTGTCCCCAGATTGATACCCAAACACACTGAAATGTTTGTAATGTAGCTTCCAGGATGAATGCCAAGCAGTACAGCATGCTGTTGCCAAATTTCTGGCAGAGTGGATTGTGTCATTGTGCTCTTTTTTCACACAGACATTACCCAACTGACCCTACTATACTGTGCAGTTAACAAAATCAAAAACAAACAACACATATGCAGAAATTAAAAATATAAAATGGTTACAATTTACCCATCACACTGTACATCAGACTGTTAGTCAATCAGAAGTGGTACTTTTGATATATATATAAAACAAGATTGAAAATCAATCTAAATCAAAATTGATGAATTTTGACCATTTACTGATGCAGCAGTCATCATAACATACTCAGTACCAAAATATGACACTTGCACAGCCTACTGGCAACCTTAGATGGCTACATCATTCTGCTAAATTTAAGATCCACACATCGTTTCCTTCACCCACATTGTTAAGTAGACAGATACTCCTGAACTCTCTAATTTGCGCCAGGACTTTTATACTTGAACTCTTAAAACTTCAACTTTCACCTCATCCTTATATATTACTATGTTTACGTTTTTCAATTTTGTCATAAGTTTAGGATTTACTTCACTTTTTAAAACCATAAATATTGCCAAAGAGTGAGGTAGTTAAAATAAAAATGGTATTGTAGGAGACACACTGTTTTTTTGCAGGCATGAAGGTCCATGTTTGCACTTATTTTATTACATGATATTTTAAAATGATTCCTCATTTTCTACTCTTTAACCTTTACCATGCTGGAGTGAAAATTGTTGCCATAGAATTCTCTCCCTTTACTGCTGTCGGCACATTCTGTCACCTTGAGATGGTTGCTATAAATAAACACTTGTTAACTGTTATTTCTGGCATTTTAAGCTGAAAATTGCCTACTACTGCTTTGGAATGAGGCTAAACTTCCGTTTTCCGACACCATCTGCATAAGATGTAACATTGATTAAGCCCAGGTTAATTTTTTTGTGATTTTTTTTGTAAATAAAAATTGCCACATCAACATCCAGCTAAGCCTTTATTCAGGAGTTTTTCTTTGATTAGGACTCCAATGATGATTTTGAAGGCTTTACTCAAGTGGATATTGATAACAAAGTGGTCGAAGATAATAACCATGCTAGTGATGTGGAAGAAAGTGATGATGGCCACTGGCAGCTACTATCATTTATGCCTGACTAATTTTGTGGAAACTAATGGCAGCCATCAATGTACCTGATAGCCTTTCTGAAGGTGAATTATTTTGTCTATTTATAAATGATGAAATAATAACTTTTTTGTCAATGAGACAAATAAATATGAAAGAGCAAACAAATGCTGGTGTCTTCTCATATGTAAACACTAGGAAGCATGTCACTTTTTTCACGAAATGAATGACTTTTGCTTCTTATTGCGCCTCCCAGAACTCCACAAGGAGTAATAAAAGTTAAAGTTTGTTGAATTGTTTATGTATTTGTTTTTTTAATTTCACTCTTCAATTTTTTCTTTTCAATGTCAAAACATGCATTCAAAACATAATGCATTGCATCAAAATGTTGCACATTCATTCTTTTATTAGTATACAAAAAATAAAATCTATACACACAATACAAAGAAAGTTATAACAATTTTAAAACAGTAGGTGTTTCTGCTTTTGTACTCTCATAAAAAATGCAGTGGCAGGGGAGACAACTCTAGAAAGAAATTAGTGTGGTAAAGGTTAATGTAAAACAAAATGATTCACTTGGTCATTATGCTTTAATTTTTTTTATAATGTCACAGTTTTTAGCCTCATATCAAGATTCATGCCTAAATGAATATTTATTTATTTTTTTAGTTTTAATGTCCATAATTGCCATAGTGTTGTATATGTGTATTTTATCAAAACAGAGTCTGGTTATAAGTGGAAAGAATAATCTCTAATTTACTAATATTTTAGACATTTCAAATGTTTTTTAGAAAAATAAAATTGTACTTGAGTATTGGATATTATTTTTTTTAACTCCAAATGAGACCATTTAGTATAAACTTATTGACTTTTTGATTGATCTTTCCTGGCTCCTGCGTTATTGTGGCTCTGTGTTGTTTTAAATGTATCTGTTAAAATATAAGCCGATTTCATTTATTATTCACTGTCTCTATTAATATGTTTTATTTCTTTTTCTTCACAGATGTTTTGACTGTACAAAAATCACAATATTCATAAGAACTGTTATTACTGGAAATTTAAATGAAAGAAAACAAGACTTGACTTTCCGCTAAGAATAGAGAAATATATATTGCAGTATTCATGCAAAGTTGTGTATCCATAGTTTCAAAAGCATCACAGTGAATATCAGTTGGACAAAGACATGAAATGAATGGTTTGTCTTTTCTGCAAAAGCACATTATTGCATATAAGTAAAAATTATAGATCCATATTCTTTTTACTTCTTCAAATTTTTCCAGTTATATAGGTTTAGTGTGCCACCTGTAACACGCATTGAAGAGAAACAATATTCTTGTGACTGACTGTACATTTTTGAACCTACATTTTCTGAAACCTGGCATTCCATATAGGAGAAACCATATTTTTGTGATGGAATTCTACCTGGAAAAAATCATTATCTCAAAAAAATTTTAATGCAGTAATAACTCATAAAAACAAATTATTCTTACAGTCCAAAAAATAAGGTTTCATCAGCCATAAAAAAAAAAAAAACAAATCAATCAATTACACAAACACAAGTTTTCAAATCTTTGTAATAATTTAGATTTAGTGTACCACATGGAAACACACACTGGAAAGAAATCATATTCTTGTGATATTTGTGGATCTGTGTTTTCTCAGAAGTCAAATTGGGTATGCCATCTTCGAACACACACGGGTGAAAAACCATATTCTTGTGAATTTTGTGGATCTGCCTTTTCTCAGAAGTCAAATTTGGTATGCCATATTCGGACACACACCGGAGAGAAACCATATATCTGTGACATCTGTGGATCTGCATTTTCACTGAAGGCACCATTACAGCGCCATATAAAAACCCACACTGGAGAAAAACCGTATACTTGTGATATTTGTGAATCTGCATTTTCACGAAAATCACATTTGGATCAGCATATACGAACACACACTGGCGAGAAACCATATTCTTGTGAAATTTGCGGGTCTACATTTACACAAACATCATCATTGAAATGTCATATGCGAATACACACAAGAGAGAAACCATATATTTGTGAAGTTTGTGGCTCTGCATTTTCACAAAAGCTTCATTTGGAGTGTCATATGCGAACACACTCTGGAGAAACAACCTATTCTTGTGAAGTATGTGGGTCTGCATTTTTACGGAAGTCACATTTGGAGCGCCATATTCAAACACACACTGGAGAGAAACCATATTCTTGTGTAGTGTGTGAATCAGCATTTTCACGTAAGTCACATTTGGAGCGCCATATACGAACACACACTGGAGAGAAAGCATATTCTTGCGAAGTTTGTGGATCTGCATTTTCACGGAAATCAAATTTGGAGCGCCATATACGAACACACACTGGAGAGAAACCACATCCTTGTGAAGTTTGTGATTCAGCATTTTCACGAAAGTCCCATTTGGAACATCATATGCAAACACACAACATGGGATAGAAGATATATCCATGCAAATTTTCTGTATGTCCTTTTAAAGAAATCTATATTCTTGTGAAATGTGTGGGTCAGGGCTCTTAGGAAATGTAATGAATTGAAAAGAAACCCATTTTTACACAATAGAAAATGTTCTTGCAAAATCTGTAATGCATTCTTTTGAAACAATTTAAATTTGGAATATCTTATAAGACTGCACACTGTAGAGACTGCATATTTTTGTGGATTATCTCTATCTGGCTTTTCAAAGGATTCACAGCTGCAAAAAGCATATGCAAATTCATTTGAATTATAAACCTTAGTCTTGTGAATCAATATTTTTTGCAAATTTTCTTGTTAAAACGTAAACATTCTAACATACAAATCATGTTTTGAATAAGTGCGTGACTGTAGATATTTTAATGAAATATATGTAGTAAAGTCTCTATGAAATCACGACTGATTGTAAGATTCTTCATTTTTAATGATATTTGCATTGAAAACATCACAAAACACACCACATATATAAAAATATAATGTATGTTAATTTTATGTTTGGTTTGGTTTACAACATATATCAACCTCAATGGGTTATTTAATGCCAACAAAATTTTCACTGTGGGTAATATTTTTTTCCCAAAAATCTATTTCTGGTAATATTTTTTCCTTCAAAAATCTATTTCTGGTAAGAATTTTCCTTTGCTGGTAATATTTTTTCCAAAAAATGTATTGCTGGTAATATTTTTTTTTTTTTTTTTTTTTTTTTTACAAACTATTTCTGGCATTAAAACCTATTTTTATACTTTCATAGGGTTTTGACACCAGTTTAGGGGTTAACTATTTTCCCATAGCAGGGACCCTAACAGGTGGTACCACCTTAGGTCAGGGTGGACCTAGGAACATCAGCAATTAAGAGGTGGTTCCACGCTCCTCAAAACATCCTGATCAGGGGCCTTGCTGTTGGATGTAGTTTATCGTCTTACCTGACACAGGTTAATTTCATGGATGTCAGTTAAAAACTTATATACACCAGAAAGACCCGTGAAAATTTCACAGTTCTCCTACTTGGAATTCATAACAAATTTTAATTCTTCAGTCGAATAAGCTCATGGTAAATTCTATGATAATAAAATACCTGTAGAAATTCCTCTATCACATTGTAAAACATTTGTGCTTAACAAATCTAACAAAATATTACAATAACAATCACACGTATGAAGCGGGTACAGGTGAAAATATTTGAAATTGACAAGAATTTCCAATTCACTGAAATACCCATTAAACACTTCTGTCTTCCCTTTTTTCTTTCATTGATATGTCTTGTTTTTCTATGCAATCAAAATGGAACAGTCTATTTATGAGGTAGCGGCAGAAGATGTTAAACATTTTCATCTTCCCTTCTTTCTTTCTAGCCAAATCACCATCTTACGGATATTTTTGTTAATAATTTCAGAAAATTAAAGAATTCAGCAGACAATGTTATTCCATTTATGGTAACTGGATTTTTGGTGATTAAACAGTTTCTGTCATTTGTATGGAAAATGTGCAGTATCTGTTCTTATCAGCTTAATCTGATTCTCTCTTGCCACTTCTATCTTCTTTCTTTCATCTTCTAGGCCTTTTCACTAAGATCAAAGTGTAGTATCTGTTCTTATCAGCTTAATCTGATTCTCTCTATACTTTTATATTCCTTTCTTTCTTTCATTTTCTCACTAAAAGCAAGTACTGTTTTCCCCCTTTTCATGCAATCAAAACAGAGTAGTCCACTATTTTTGAGGTATTGTCAGTGTAACAATCGTGCAAACTAACGAAGGGAAGAACAAGCCCAGTTTTAATATGATAGATACAAACAAGACAAATCAAAAGAATATTTTAGACATGTTTTTTTTCTACGTGCATGAAATAAAGTTATATATTTACGAATCAGGTTAATATGAATTTTGATTTATTTTAGATGTGTGAAATATTAGGAAGTTTCCTTTTCAAGTTCTTTTAATAAAATGTATTAAAACATTGGAGATATTAGTGTGAAGTGAACACAAGTCAGCCAGGATTAGATCTCTGCTCCCCGATTCTATTTTGCATATTTTTTACAGGTCAGGCATGAACCCTTCCTTTATTTCATGGAATGAAGGATTTCCAGTTGATAATTTTCATTGGATTAATTCAAGCATTCATCTCTTTTCGATGATATTTTTAAAGTTTAATATATTTCAGACATTTTCAATGCTTCATCACTGTTGTAACATTTTTAAAATGTTGCTTCCCAGATTTTTATGTGCAGTTGTTAATTTTTGTCTGATTGCCAATGAGACAAGATATTAGATGTGTAGAGTGTGCTATGCTTGACCTTCCCATCATCTAAATATTCAATATAACGAGCAGTAAACAATCCTAAGGCAGGCAGACAGAGCAAGAGCAAATGAACATTGTCTGAAATGTACTGTGGGGAAAATTGTGAAAATGGCCTACCTCGGAAACGCCTGCGAATCTGTGCGGTGTGCAAAACTCCAGTTCTCCAGCGGTAAAAGGAACCAAAATGGCGGCGCCCATATTTTATGCCGGGCGATCTCAGTTAACGCGAAATCTCGTTGTCTTGTCATTCGCATGCAAATCGTGGTCGGTCCTCGGCTGTATAAAGCAGGCGCGTTTTGCTGTTTCGGATCAGCAGGCTTTTGGCTCGTGAGAAGGTTGGACGTGCGACGCCAGGGTTTTTTTTTTTTTTTTTTTTTGGTTACCCTCCTCACGGTCCTTTGTTCCTACCTACTATTATCAGTTTAGTTGTTGTGTTACTTCCCACATGTACATACATACATACACATGATGCCATTTAGAGATTGTATTATATACAAAATATAAGATGCAGAGACTGTTTCTATTTCTGACCTTCACATCATCTAAAAATTCCATATGACCAGCAATAAACTCTATTAAAGCAGACAGAGCAAATAAACATATTTACATTTACATTGTCAGAAATATATCTAAATACATATGCTGGCATTTAAGTTAGGAATTGTCTGGCAAAGAACTTTTTAAAACACAATCTTTAGGTTAATGTCTTTAATAATGTCCAAAAAATTCCATTTTTTTTTTTTCTTAATAGATTCAGTAGCAAATTAATCTTTTCACCAACTGACTTATTTCATTTATTTATTTCTAAAAGAAAAATATTATTGCTAAAGAAGTTTTTATTCAAAATGTGTTGCAATCTTAGTTGTTCAAATAAAGAAAATTGCTTAACTGAAAAAAATTTATAAAGTGTGTTCCAATAACTTGGGACCGATTTTAAATGGGAATTAATTTTTAAGTGTCTAACAATTTTTCTCTTTTCCTTTCATATTTAACAACTTAAGTCTTTGGCAATTTCAATCATAGAAAAAAGGAATAAGATCATTGATTAAACTACAAAATTGAAATGAAATTAGTAGGATTTTGTTATTTCACATTGAAGTTTTTGTTTATTTTCTTCCTTTAATTCAACCACAAGAATAACGTGATAAAAATCGAGCACCACTTATTAAATATGACTTTCTATTAATTACATGATAATATTAAGTAATATTATATGATAATGATAAACTTTTCATTAATTATATGATAATGCTAGTAACTTTCAAGTTATTCTTTATACTACTATGGAAAGAGTACAGAATAAAAATGTTGTTTTTAGTTTGATTCAAATAGGATGATTTCAAATTTGAATGTTTTTAGTTGGAAAAAGTTTTGCTTTTTCACTTGCTAAAGGAGAAAAAAAAATTGAATTACTGCATTTGCCAGCCGGTTGGATGCGCCCAGATTTTGGCATGAAATATTTAAGGAAAAAAAAAAACACATGACAACCCCGCCAAAAAATCAAAATTATAACCTTACTTTTATGTGACATTCTCACTTACCATGAAGAAACACTTACAGTATTAGCACAAATTATACTACTAGTCCTTTGTTTTTTTTTATAATAGATGTGCGCTATGGTTTAATTACCAGGACATTTTTTTGAAAAGAAGAATTTTAGTGCAGTGTAACCCGGATATATGAAAGTTGTCGGGACTGGAGAAGAAGTTTCTTATATCAGGGTTTCTCTTATATCCGGGTTTAGTCTATTTTATATACATTAACACAGGCTCTAATTTGGGACCAGAGAAAATCTCTCTTATATCTGGGTTACACTGTATATTTCATCGTGCATTTATTGAAAATCATTTCAGTTGTTTCTCAGGGAGCAACATCTGCACATACAGTAAATTCATAAGAGCTACAAAGAAATCTATTGGTATCAGTGAACACTGGTACATATGGTAATAGGCAAAAAAACAGAAATATGTTACTTGTTGGTAAATTAAGTCAGATACCATATATGGAGTAAAGTAAATTCCAATACCATTATATCAACAAAAACACACACAAAGTAAGACAAAATATACCAGTCAAAACAAATATTTCTCTAAAACAAGCGGCAAAATATTATTCAATTTCATAAAATTTCTTAGTATCTTTTTCTTAGGTTTGTTCACTTCCAAGAGTCCTAGTTTCAGAACTAAGCTTTATGCATACATTGATTGCTGGTGAACCCTATTTTTTGTGGTCTCACATACATGATAGTGTTGTATTGGATACAGGGGAATTGGGGGGTGGAATTTGTGTCCTTTCTGCCAGAAAATACAATGATGATGAAAATCCATGAATCAAATCTTTGTTCATTTGGAGGAACCTTATTTTCACGTGATTCATCACAGTGCTATTTTGAAAGAATTGTTTGAGAAGTCTCCAGTAGAAGTTATTTTCCACTTATAACTAGCTACTTCCCAAAGATTTGCTAAAAAATGAGCGTGCATGATGAAAAAATGCCCCCCAATTTTCTTTCTTTTTTATCAGAATCACCCCAGGCACGGTAATGCCACTAAAACACAAGGGGTTACAAGGTGTGGAAGAATTAGGGACAGAAACATTAATGGTGAGCAGAAAGAGAAGAGAGTAATCAGGTGGACAGTAGATAGTGATTGACATTCGTTTATATTTTTGCAGATTAAAGTTGGCTGGAAAGCATGGAGCCGGAAGGGAGTTCTGCAAGTGAGAAAAGAAACTGTTAGCATACAATTTACGATGACATCCAGCCAGCTCAACTGTAAATTGATGAGCTCTCACCGCCAGTCTAGTGCTGAGCTTAAATTCAAAAACTCCAGGTACCATAACGAAGAGATCATTCAAACAATTACTTTGAAAGCATTTATAGAAAAGACATATGTGGTAGTAATATTCTAAGCATGGACAAATGATTGACTTATAGATATGAAATTCTAAGCATGGATGAATTGTTATTATTAAGAGGAAAGACCAAAGGATTTTTTAATTATATTTTTTTAACCCTTTTTATTCAAAATTTGGGTTAAAAATTTTGTTTTGTGTCAGTGAGTGACCATGAATTAATATATGAAATATGAGCATCTTTTTGCAGAAATCAAACTGTTGGATTTTTATGAAACTTTCAGGACATATTCAGTGAATTATTTTAGAAATTTTTTTTTTTTTTTTTTTTTTTTAGAAAATTTGTATAAAAATTCTTTTTATATACTAACCAATACCTAAAGCTAGAATAAATCACTGATGATAATATTAAAATGTTTATATAAAGATAATGTAACAAAAGAGGAAAGATTATTGAGTTATTAAGTTTAGCAGGATTTTAAGGTTAACTCTTTATGTTCACAATTTACTGTAGTTTCATATCATTGATTTAATAATATGTCACGAAACTACTTCTTTGGAGATATCTACATATAAGGGACAAATAAAAATAAATGTATTTTGTGAAAAAAATACAATAAGTTCTAAAAAAACCCACTTTTATTAATAAAATTAGTTTGCTACTTGACATTTGCATTATATTCTAATCTCTATTTTCCAAATTATGCACACTTTTTATTTGAGAAAGAAAAAATAATAAAGGAGATGGAAAATTAAAAAGAGTAATTATTATATATATATATATATATATATATATACGTGTATATATATATATATAGCCCAAGATTTTTTTAAAAATTACCAAAAATCAGGGACTTTTTATGATTTTATTGAAATTTCTACCATTTATGCATTGATGAATAGAGTTTACTAATTACTAGTACTCACAACCTTTATTCAACTCATGGCTAATTTGTACGAATTCAGGTAAAAAAAGAAGAAAGAAACAGAACAATTTTAGCACCCAGCAGACAAAATCACTGTCTCTTATTCAAAAACTGAACAAAATCGCAGTCTCATAAATAAAATGAAAATTTAAGTAACTTTTAATTCAAATTTTAATGTCAAATTGTGACTTTCTTCACATAAAGTCAGGTCTTATGGGATATTAGGGCTCTCCAACTATGAAATATATTGAATATGTGATCGTAACATTGTTAGAAAACGTTTTCTACAACTTTCTTAATCTATCATCATATATGATGTCGATGGTTTTTTTTTTCATTTTTGGTGCAAACTTAACAAAAAACAATCTTCTCAAGGCTTTCTTCACATAAAATTAGCTCTTATAGGATACTAGGACTCTCTAATGTTGTGCCCATAGCTTGTTGGTTTCCAGTGGTAAGACAACATATATTGACAAATGTAGAAAAGGAGAATGGAACAAGAGATGTACAATGTAACAACTTTATTCACCAATTGACATACAACAGAAAAAATACCGGTGGTATAAAATAAACATTTCGTTTTTTCTTTTTTAGAGATTTCATTAGAAAGGGAGATAACTGTATCCACTGTTTACTCTAACAACCACCTTTAAACTTTGGATAATAGTAATTTCAGTACAAATAATTATAACTTGGTCTTTGGCAGAGATTTTGTAAAAATGCCTGCAATATTCTTATCTGTCGGTACATATTTTAAGTTTATAGTACCAGCGTCAATTTTGATTCTTATGGAGTTATATTTTATATATATTTAGTTTTTTGATTTGTGATAGGATCCTTTGCAATACATTATATAGAAAGAATCGTCAATGTTTGTTTATTCACCCCCGTTAAAAATAGATTCTTCTATAAGAATTAGCTTTGACCAATCAACACCACACATTGCGAAACTCGGCATGTTATTGGTCGAGACGACCCTAGAATGTGTATCCATGGTCAAAACTCTGTTTTCCCGCCAGGTCGTTGGAGCCTACTTTGGTTTCCCAAAACAAATAAAAGGACGAATTTCAGTCCAATTCACCAGTCAGATCTTCATTCCTAGAGAGATGCCAAACTGACTCACGCAAGTCAAAACTCTGACCAACCAGGACTTTGCCACGCAAAATATCTGACTCAACAATCCACAAGCACACTCTATCTCTCTCAGGAACGCTATCCAAACATCACTTACGATACTTTAAAAAGTGACATGTTTTTTTCTCACTACTTATTTACAAACAATCAAAGTCTCACACAACTAAAGGTATGCAACTCCTACCAATTATACAAACAAACTTACGCACACACACTAATAACTGAACTAGCACAAAGGACAATTTAGTACGTAACTGGACACTTAGTTTAATTTTGTGAACAAATCTGAATAGCAATTGCAAACACCTTCAAACATTCACAATAATATTCTATGCAGCCAAATACATCTATTCTCATTTAAAGTTCAACTCAATTGTATTCTCAAATTGTATAATAATTGTACATAAATGCATGTTGTTTTATTGAAATCTCATAATCGGCGTTTCTTACTCAATTGCCTCTTGATTGATTCGTTTTTGAATATCTATATATTGTTGCGGATTAATATGGTGAACATGCCCGTGAACTAACCATCTTAATATAAAAACCTTCTGATACCAACTTCAAACTCATAGCGATCCCAACAACATATTGCACTCTGATTGTGTGAGTATAGATTTGTTGATTTTATAGATTTATCAATACTCATTTCATTCAGCGGCTGGATTAGGAATTGTCCTTCTTGGATAGCTGGTGTCATAGCAACATATTCTGCTTCACATGTAAACAAGCCTACAGTAGGCTGTTTTTTTTTTTTACTTTTCCAAGATATAACAGGTCTTTGTTTGTATAAAGAATAACAATAGGCTGAAGTGCTTTTTCTATCCTCAGAGTTTGCCCAATCTGCATCAGTAAATCCTATGAGTTGTAATTTATTTTTGCATTTTTGGAAATACAATTCATGCTCTATGGTTTGTGGTGATCACTTACATAAGACATATCTCGGCTTATTTACAGGCAAATACTCAAGAGCGAGAACCGGGTGTGAACGGGACAAAGCCCCGTCACAAAATGACCATTATCTTTCTTTACAAATATTCCTGACACACGTATTCCGGTCGAAAAATAAAATAATATTTAAAGTGCTCTATTTTTCGTCCAATAAAAATGCTTCCCTCCTAATTATACTCGCTTCGTTTTTCGAGCCTGTTAAGCCATAAAAAACGCTATAAAAGGGGTCACACGGAAGTTCAACAGTCAGTCAACAGGTGGCCACAAAGGAGACCTGTTACGGTCAGGCTGAGCGTTCAGCAGCTGTCAGCAGGAGAGCACCACCACCGTCAACATATGTGTACTACTATGAGAGATCGACCTAGATCCGAAAGCCGGCTTATGAACTTTACCACAAAGTAGCTGTCCCAAACCCACACGTTCCTGTTGAAATAAACCACGTAAATCTATTTCTGCTGTTGTTGTATTTCTTTCTTGCAACCATACGCTTGTCTATAACAATTATAATTCATGAAAATAATTTTGTTAATAAATGAATCTTTAGTTCATACTCAAACAATAGCTGGCATCATATTCTAAAGCTTTTACTCAGAGACAAAGGAACCACAATTATCTTCATGAATCGGAATATATACCAGATACCTGAATATTCCAATGTAATGTATTTGAAAATATATTAAAAACAATAAATGATACAAATTTTAACTTACAAATTATAGTCCCAATTCTAGACTTTTTACTATTTAAGGATTAACTAGCAGGATTAAAGTCGAATAAAAAATTGATGTATTATGAGCAAAAATAAAATCTGCTCTCAAAGTCTGTGTTAAAAAAATGATAGTTTGTTTACTCATCTACATTGGGATGTGAACTTTTGACATATGGGCTGGGGGACTATACTTTCAGATTTTTTTAAAAAATTTATCTAAAATCAGTAAAATATCTGATTTTATCAAAATTTTCAACCTTTATTCATTAATAAACAAAATTTATATTGAATTTTCTTCAGGTCAGTTCTCCCCATACCATTTGCTCATCTGTACAAGTGAATTTTAAATGTTCCTAATTTTAAGTTAAATCCCTGATGGTGATATATAATTAGAAAATAATATTGAATTTTATACACATCGGAAGTATTGTCCAAAATCTTGAGAAAACTCTAAAATTATTTCTTTTGGAGAGTTGCTGATATCCAATTTTTTTAATGAGATATTTTTTTGTTTCCACGAGTTAAAAATATTCATTTTGGAGAAATTGACATGTTGCAGTACAATTTTAAAACCTTTTCAGATATTGGTTCTTATTGATATTCTGGATATAAAATAAAAATTGGTTTGAAGAATAAAAACATTTCAAGTTTAATAGGAAATTCAATTGAAAATATTTTTCAAATCTATATTTTTTTTATTTTACAATTGTTTGATTATTTGTGTTCTATAGAAGATCAGATATAAAATTCTGAATAAATGCTGAAATTTTCAATAAAACCATATAATTCCTTGATTTTTGGTAATTTAAAAAATATGTGGGTATGGGTTTCATGTTAACGTGTTCTTAAATGTTGGCTTTGTTAATGCAAGTTACCCTGTTATACGTATTTGATAGAGGATTCTTTTTCTCTTTTTTATACTGAAAATAAAATGAATAAAACTACTTTACAATAAGAGTAAGACTTTGCTTTGAGACACATGTTGACATTAATGACAAGAATGTATATTTTTCTTTTCATAATGTTATTTACAATATTGTTATTGTGTGTGTTAAAAATATTCTCAGTGTTATTTCATTTTTTTAAAAAGTTGGGCTTAATTGTTCCGAGAATTTTGTTGTTAAGGGTAGAGTTTGAGACCGTTATGTGGATTTTTACAGAGTGATGGTGATATCACTGTTGCTCCTTTTTACTTTTACTACTACTACTACTACTACTCCTCCTCATGGTGGAAAGGTTGTTTTTATAATGATGAAGTTTCAGATTTTTAGAATGATGAAATATCCATATCATTCTGGATCATAACACTGTCAGTGATGTTTTATGATATTTGTAGTTAAAAGGAATCAAAACGTAAATTTAAATTAAGGACCAATAATTTCTTTGTGAAATTTTTAGTTTATTTTTCTTTTTAAAAGTTTCATATTACAATAATTAAAAAGACCTTATTGGGTGCAATGAAATCTATTCATATCAATACTGAATAAAATTGTCAAATAATAATTGTAATGAATGTTTTAAGAGAATCCGTGAACTACTTTTTAATATATTTTCTTTTTTTATATTCCTTTATTCAGGGTAAGAAATTCAAAATTGTTTATGATATTTAAAATTTATAGCCTTTGTTTTTTCTTTATCTTGTCTAAGGAAACAAGTTTGTTGTGGTAGATTTGTTGTGACATTTTTGATTGGATTTACAAGTGTGAAGATTTGAAAGTAAGAGTAGAGTTGTAAGACATATTGTTTCAGAATGTATTGATAGGTAAAGGACATACAAATAAATGCCTATTTGGCATGTATTTCTGCAGCATAATGTTTAAAATCCTTCAGATATCCGTTGGTGCTGAAAAAACTTGATATATACATGTGTGTTTTAAAAATTCAAAAAATTAAAGTTTAATGCCATATTTAGTCGGTAACATTCTTTTAAAAAATTGTTTTTTATTTTAAAGTTGTGTAATTTTTAAAAATTTTATTTTGCAGATCAAAATGAAATTAAAAATAAAATTCTGAATTATTTCCCTTGGTCAACGAACTTTATTAATAAATAATGAAATTTTCAATAAAATCAGATAATTCCTTAATTTTTGGTAATTTAATTGTGCATGATGTCCGGCAGTATCACTGTTTCATGACATTAGTAGCTGTATAGGAATTAAATTATATATTTCAACCAATAAAATCCCATCAAAAGGTTTGTTGGATAAGCAATAATTACTAGGGCATATACTGCCAAAATACTTGGTAGACATAGTTGCAGACCTACCATGTGTTATTTTTGGACCATTTAGAAGATAAGAATAACTTCCTTCACCAATCCTACAAATTCAGGAAAAAGATTTTTTGCGAGCAATTAAGAAATTATTTTCTAATGAAAACATTGTATTCAAAAAGTTCACACCTTTATGTGAAATTAGTTTTTGAATCCCCTTATAGATATAAAAATAAAAGTCTGCTGCTTCTTGAGGTTCAAAACAATTTCAGAGGATAGTTTTATCTACATGCATATACACACACAATAGAAGAGATGATCCAGCAGCCACTGATTAATCCCTTATCTATGCACTCATGGACACATTAGGCTGACTGTCATAAAGTAAGTCTGTTCACACAACACTATGAACACTTAATTGATAAAACAAACTTCAATGCATGGAAAATTGAACATTTTATTATTGTATATTTTTGAAAAGAGTATATGTTATTTCAACTAATGTTCTGCTTTTATGTTTCCTTTAGAAAATAATCTTTCATATGTTTAATTTAAAAGATGTGTTGTTGTTAAATGTTTTGAATCCTGGCACTCAGAAAAAGGAAACATTCCCTTTCTGAAATTGTGTACCAGGAAGACATGTCGGAAGGCATTACCATCAACTGAACAGCACAGTGGATTATCACAGGCTCTCTTTAATAATGTAAAATGCATGAAGTTAGGTTTTCATCAGTTTCAATTTTTAAAGACCAGATATAAATAGACAAAGAAGAGAATGCCTGTTCTTGAGAAGCATTTAGACACCATAGCTTTATTCATAGAATAGGAATACTGAAAGACCTGTATTGATATGAAACTTTTGTTTATACTATTTACATTATTTGGACTATTGTCCTTATCTTTGTTGCTATATTTATGACAACGTTTCAGCTGTTGTACGCTCCGGCCTTCTTCAGGTGGTTGGAATGTCGAACTGAACCTTTTATTTCGCTCGCTGGGGTAGACTGTTCTAGTTCCATGTCCCATATCTAATGGATGTTAGTTATCTGTTAATTCACCTCTCCAAGTTCTCCACTGCCTTAACCAGGTATTGAATTCACACTCTTTGGGCCCTGTCACTGGATTTAACCAATGCCTTTAACTACTGTGCTATGTGTTCTTAACATCATTGGAAAATTCGTAAACTTAAGGAATCAGCACATATGCCAGGTCATAAAAATCTCCAGAAGCAATCAAGCATAGAAATGAATACAATATGTGAACCAGTAATAAGGAGTGCCAGAGAAAAGCAATAACAACAACAAAAATTGCAATATAAGCTCTAGTAAAAAAAGCAAACAATGATAACAGCAAAAATTCCAATGGTGAAAATGGTTGCTGAAGACATTAAGTTTATAAGTCCCAGAAATTCATACGCAGATGTCCTTAAGGACACATGGCACAGTGTATAAAGGTGTTGGTTAGATCTAGTGACAGAAAGTGTGAGTTCAATACCTGGTTAAGGCAGTGGCAAACTTGGAGAGATGAATTAACAGGAGATGAATTAACATATGGAGGATAACAGTGAATGACATCCATTAGACATGGCCAAAACATTATGGAACTATGAGGACAATAAGTAGTGTACATAATACCTCATCTCAGAAATATAGATAGACCTTTGAAATTTAAAGGGTTCAGATTCATAAGAAAAAATGTTAATGGTTTGGTTTGGGATGCATTGGGCCATTTTCCTGTCTCAAACTTCATGGTTTTATTCAAGTCTCATTTCCTAAGGAATTTCTTTGTATTTCCTAGATAATATTGCTAAAAGTATCTGATCTGAATATTTAAAGCAATTAGCAGAATTCATAAGAAAAGGTGGTGATTTGGTTTGATGTAAAGAAATTGACATTAATATTAATGAGCTATTCTATTCCTTCTCTGTGTAATCACCAAGATTTTATTCAATTCTCACTACATAAGAACTTTCTTAGTATTTCATGGATACTAACACTCAAGTTAAAGCAATTAAAATTAATATGAAAAAGGTTTCTGTACTTAGGTAGGATAAAAAGACAACATTTGTTTACATGGGTACTGACCAAAACCCAGTGTGGGGCCAGACGCGGCCTGGGGTTCTCAGTAAAACTTGATTTCTAACAAGAAATCTCTTTGTTGTCAGGCCAGGAAAATTGATTGCTTCCCATTTTTTGGAAAATTAATCACTTTCCATTTGGGGAGCGGGGGTTCCTCGTCTATGAGGGGAGGTCAGAGGAGAGCTATCTCTCCTAAATTCTCCCTCTCTCACATTGATATCTCATACCAATCCCTTCAGTGAGCATTAATAACTTCTCCGTCCTTCTCATCCATTCACCTCCACCTATCAACATTGCTACCACTCGACCAATCGCATCCCAGCCGTGCGGGTGTGGCTAAGCTGGGCTCCTTAAAATTATAATCTAGAAATTTTTGTTTACAAAATTCTCCTTTTTCCCATCGGCCAAAATTTTTACGAATTCCATATTCCCAATTAAATTTCTATCATATCTTTTTGCCAGCCAACACTCTCTACCAATTCCATCAATCACTGTCAAAGTTTGCCATCTGGTCCCTTCGTGAAGTTAACTTTATAATGGAGGCCTTGGCTTGTTGAGAAATTAAATTCTTTATCTCGCCAAATCTCAATTCTCCACTCTATTTTCTGTCTCATGCCAAAATTTTATAATCGCCATATTGCCATTCAATGACTCAGTATCTGAAGCTGGACGTTGGTAAAGTAAACAACAACAAAAATGCCAAAATTTCATAATCACCACATTGCTTTTCCTTGCTGGCACTCAGGAAAAAAAAAAAACAATATCATGGAAAGATAATTAATATTGATTCTCCATGCCCTGTATCGGCGATCGTCTCAAGCTGAAACTTTTATGACCGCCATGTGGTCTGGCCGATATCTTAATATTTGCTTTTTTTCCTATCTCCCTTGGCAAGACATTATCAACTTGACAAAATCTCACATATGGTTTTTTCCACAGGTTAACTGTCTTTTGTGAAAAAGTATCTTTTTCGTAAATAGAATAAAATCTTTTTTTTAACATCGATCAGTCTATCTTTCGGGATAGCTCTTTTTCACCTTAAGTATTTCCTGTTTTAATTTCTATGGTTAATTAGTTAGCCAATTACCATAACTAAATAGTGTCACAATAAATTTGAAAGAGAAAGTTACCAAGCAACAGCAAATAATTGTTACAAGCAATTTGACGTCTAATTTTAACAAACTGGTAAATGACTGCAGTCATACATTATTCTCATTGAGTTGATGAGCTCCTTCTGTTGCTGAGTTACTTTATTTTTCAAATAAATCTGATTTGTGTGAAGTTACTACTTCAAAATATCAATATTTTTTTTCTTCAAACTGAATTAATTTGTTTTCAAACAAATCTGTTTCATGTGAAGTTTCTACTTTAAAATCTAAGTTATTTTTCTTTAAATTTAGTTACTTTGTGTTTTATTTGAAGTTTCTTTTTTAAAATATTAGTTGTTTTTTATTTCTTTTTCAGTTAATTTGTTTTTCAAATAAATATTTTCTACTTTAAAATGATTTTTTCTTAAAAGAAGGTTATTTTGTCTTTCAAATGTGTTTCATATAAATCTTCAACTTAAAAATACTTATTAATATTTTTTTCTTTAAAGTACTTTAAACTGAGTCACTTTGTCTTTCAAATAAATGTGTTTCATGTGAATCTTGTATAGTACTTTAAAATATTAATAAAAATTAAATTTCATTTTTTTCTTTAAAAAGTGATTTTAGCCTATTTTAAATATTAATTATAATTTTAGGTTAATATACTATGTGGCCCAATAAAATTGTGAATTTTTGAATGTGGCCCTTGCACTGAAATTTTTTTCCACCCCTGATCTAATGTAAAATGCATGGAGTTATGTTTTCATCAGTTTCAATTTTTAAAGCCCAGATGTTAATAGACAGAGAAGAGAAGCATTTTTTACACACTATGCCTTATACATGGCTCTTGAATTAGTAATGCATTTTTCATGGTCTTAATTATGTCCGAACAATAGGAATGCTGAAAGATCTCAAATGAAATTAGAATGGTTAGACAAAAACATTTGATGAAATACAATATGAAGAACTCTCTGAAATATTTTGAAATCTTAATCTACACAGAATAAATATGGTGATTTTCTAAACATAGCTTAGATGTGGCACAAGGATGGAAGTATTGAGCACCCAGTGAGGATGGCATTCACTATTCAGTTGTAATTGTTCTAGTGAAGAAAGCTTGTTAAACATTATACCACTCCGAGGTTTCCCAACACAGCATATGTATCCCAAGCTAAAATTTTATTTTCAATATATCTAAAAACTTTTAATACATAGAGAGCATGAGTAAACATAAAAAATAGCACCAAATTTATCTTAGTTCAATGAACCATTCAAATTTGATCAGAAAATTTTCAGTCTCATGTAATTTCCAAATTTATCTTAGTTCAATGAACCATTCAAATTTGATCAGAAAATTTTCAGTCTCATGTACTATTGGGCCAAAATCCAAATTTATCTTAGTTCAATGAACCATTGAAATTTGATCAGAAAATTTTCAGTCTCATGTACTATTGGGCCAAAATCCAAATTTATCTTAGTTCAATGAACCATTCAAATTTGATCAGAAAATTTTCAGTCTCATGTACTATTGGGCCAAAATCCAAATTTATCTTAGTTTATTGAAATTTGATCAGAAAATTTTCAGTCTCATGTACTATTGGGCCAAAATCCAAATTTATCTTAGTTCAATGAACCATTGAAATTTGATCAGAAAATTTTCAGTCTCATGTACTATTGGGCCAAAATCCAAATTTAGCAGTGTATAATAGAAGATGCTGTCTTGAGACAATTGAAAAACCATTAAAAATGTAATGTCATATAAGTAGTTTTGAAATAAAAGAAAGAAGATCTGACCACCCTAAACACTGGGGAAAATTGTGTGCTGGGCTTTTCACTCTGCCAGTGGATCTCCCCACCCATGTTTCATTTAAGTTTTGTTAGAATTATTGGACAAAAACAATTGCTAAAATATGACACAAAGATCTTCCTGAAATTTCAACTGACATTAATACTGGCTGCTCAGTCAATGAATACTAAATGTTTCCTTATAAGGAAATGGCTAATATTATTATTACTATTTTCCCTAATTGTGTTTGTGTGACTGGGATAAATTAAACAGACTGGTGTCGAAAAATCATGGGATAACCGTATGTAAAGATAATGGTAGGTGGCATTGATATTCATGGAAATGCGCAAAGCTAAATCAGTTATACGCCGACAACTGATGAGTCAGTGTAAACAACAGTGAGACTGCTGTTTGCAAAGTGACATGAAATATCAGAGGCCATATTGGATGATATATTGAATGGATATTCTATTTCTGAAATTCGTGGAATGCATGTTGGAAAGTATTTCCGCTACTGTGAACAGTACAGTGACTGACCACAAGTCCATAATGATATATATTCAGTTAGGTTGGCATGAGTTTCAATTTTGAAAGCCTGAAATATACACAGAACAGAAAGCATATACTTGAGAAGCATTTTCGTGGGTAAACACATGCCAGAGATAATTATATTTTTCTTTTATGTATATATTTTCTATTACATCTTCATTCCTATTATAAAAACCAAGTGGCAGGGTATAAATATACCCAGACAACAACATCTCATCTTGAGAAGTATTTACACATGTAAACACACAACAGAGAGAATTATAGTCTTTTCTAATCTTCATTTCTATTATAAAAATAGTGGTAGGATATAAATATACCCAGACGACAACATCTCATCTTGAGAAGCATTTAGGCATGTAAACACTTAACAGAGAAAATTATATTCTTTTCTAATATATATATATATATATATATATATATATATATATATATCTTCATTTCATTTTTCTTAGAAAAGAAGCAAATGGCTAGGTATAAATATGTCCAGAAGAAAAGCCTCATCTTGAGAGGCATTTAAACATGTAAACACATAACAGAGAGAATTATCTTCATTTCTATTACAAAAAAAAAACAAAAACAAAACAAGGGATTCAGCATGAATATACCCAGAATAAAAAGCCTCATCTTGAGAAGCATTTACACATGTTAAATCACAACAGAGAGAATTATATTATTTACTAATGTATATATCTTGACTTAATTAAAGTGGTAGGGAATGAATATACCCAGAAGAGAAAGCCCATATCTTAAGAAGCATTTAAACTCATAAACCCAATGGAAAAATTTATATTCTTTTTTAATCTATATATCTTTGATACCCTTCTATTAGAAAAGAGACAAGGGGTTGAGTATAAATATGCCGAGAGAGAACCTATTCTTGAAAAACATTTAAACATGTTAACACACAACAGTGAGAATTATATTCTTTTCTAATCAATATATCTTTATTTCTATTAGGAAAAAAAAAGTTGTAGGGTTGAAATATTTACAGAAGATAAAACCTCATCTTGAGAAGTATTTACACATGTTAATGTACAACAAAGAGTTATTTTCCAATAATTTAAATTGGTCAATATATAACCACAAGTAACACAAGTTGAATTTTATGATAGTAGTTCTTATCCGACTAGTAACCGACATTCAACAACTTGACCATATTATGAGCTATGAAAATGTTAGCATAGAATAGCATATACCAAAATCTATTTTGAATTTAGTCCAACTCTGTAAAACCCTTGTAATTCAGGCCACAATCAAAAGTCCACAATATCATTTTGTACATATCGTACCATAAGGCAGACAAATATGTTGTCAAAAAAAAAAAAAAAAAAAAAAAAAAAAAAATGAAAGATACGTTTTTTGAGATATTACAGTCAAAATCAAGGTCCAATTATGTTATCTGACCTTTAAACAACAACAAAAAAAAAAAATCACCTTTTAGATCTATCAAAGTATTTTAAAATGATATATCATTTTGCTTTGTAGGTAAAAAAAAAATAAAAAACAACTGAGATATTGATATTTTAAATTTGTGACTATTTTCCAAAATTCACCTTTTTGACAAAAGTCAAAAGATCATATCCAGGAAATCCTTCAACATAGAGATGTAAAATAGGTAACATTCAAGTGATATCATGAAACTCTAAAGTGTACCAAATCTGAAAAAAAATATGTATCAGTGATGGTCAGATCACTGTTGATTTGGCACAAAATGACTCATTTACACATGTTAAGACGCAACAGAGTAAAATAATATTCTTTTCTGATCTATACATCTTCATTTCATTTGTATTAGAAAAAAATAAAAATGAAAAGACATGAGGTAAGGTATAAATATACCCAGAAGAGTAAGACTCATCTTGAGAAGCATTCACACAATGGAGAGAATTATATTCTTTACACATCTATATATCTATGGTTCATTTCTATTAGAAAAGAAACAAATGGCTGGAGATAAATATGCCCAGATGCAAAAGTCTTATCTTGAGAATCATTTACACAGAATAGAGAAAATTATATTTTCTAATCTATACATCTCCACTTCATTTCCATTACAAGGAAAAAAAGATTTAGCATATAAAAAAAACCTGGAAGAGACGGCCTCATCTTGAGAAGCATTTACAGATGTAAAAACAAAATGGTTTGGTCTGTTTTGCAGCATATTAACCTCAATGAGTTATTAAATGCTGACAAAATTTTTATTGCTACTAATATTTCTTTTTGAAAAATGTATTGCTGGTAATGTTTTTTTTTCTTCAAAAAATGTATTGCTAGCAATATTCTTTCCAAAAATATATTGCTGGTAATATTTTGTTTGTAATAATTTTCCTTTAAAAATGTACAGCTGGCAATAATTTTTCCTTCACAAAAGCATTGCCAGTAATAATTTTTCCTACAAAAATGTACTTCTGGTAATTTTTCCTTCAAAACTATATTTATGGTAATAACTCTTTCTTCAAAAATACATTGCTAGTAATAATTTTTCCTTCCTAAAAGTATTGCTGGTAAAAAAAAAAAAAAAAAAAAAAAAATTTCTTGAAAATGTATTTCTAATAATAATTTTCCCCTAAAAAATGTATTGCTGATATTAATATCTATTTTTCCACCTCCACAGTGTTTTGACCCCTGTTTGGGGATCAACTCTTTGCCCATACCTGGGACCCTAACAGGTGCTACCACCCCGGATCAGGTGGACCAGGGAACACCAGCAGTTAAGAGGTGGTTCTACACTCCTCAAACCTCCAATTAGAGGCCTTGCTGTTGGATGTGGTTTAATGTCTTACCCGGGACATGGATGTAGTTTATCATCATACCCAGGATAAAAACACAACGGAGATGATTATATTCTTTTCTAATTGATATATCATCATTACAATTCGAATAGAAAAAAAAAAAAAAAAAAAAACAAGTAGTAGGGTATAAATGTATACAGAAGAAACAGCCTCAACTTGAGAAGCATTTAAACATGTAAAGTCACAAGAGTGAGAATTATATTCTTTTTTTAATCTATATTTTTTTTTTTTAACATACGTGTGTTAGCACGTGCGATACCCTGTCTTCATCAGCCGCCGACCAGGGGTGATCTCACGGTTTCGGTGGCTATGGCAGGACCGCCACCAGCAGCGTTTGCCACCAGGCAGAGTATAAAAAAAACAAAAAAACAAACTAATCTTTGTAAATTCTTAACGAAATAAATAAAACGATTGTTCCTCTTTGCAGCTTCTGTCCGTAATGAAAGTTCCTGAACGCGTTTGACGTTATTGACGCGCTCGTAAAAATCGTTATAAACGACTACGCAAATATTTCACTTGCGCATGTTAGGTCATGATGTTGCGCGCATAATATTTCAGTAATGTTTGTTCTGATCGTAACTTTCCTTTCTAGATTTGTCGTCGATTTGGTTGTTTTTCCTCTTTTTTTATCATTCTTTTCCATTACTGCTTAAATCACTCAAAGCAAACGTCGTATATTATTCTACAAAAGAAACTGATCTGTTGCCCTATGTGACCCTTAAGATTGTTATTAAGGATAAAAGAAAGCTTTTTGTCAAGATTTGTCCAAACAGTCTTCTGGTTACCTTTGGGCCACGGTATTCTTGGTTTACTTAGGATTTCTCCAGGGTGCTGTCGCTCAACGATGGAATCCTGAACGCTGTGGGTGTAGTCCAGATTCATAATCCCATGACTCAATTTATATTTTCCAATAGGAGAATTACGTTGTTTGCACCAGCGTGCCTTATAGATAAGTAAACCGCGTAAACCATTAAATCTTCTGCCGCAATCATACGTTGTAGCCGGGTCCACATCCAGGTCGTTTCCATTAAAATCAGTCTGATGGGTGATATATTCTCCCTCCCCGCTACAGTCACCCAGAGGGCATTCTACGTCTCTTGTATTCTTCATGCTTTAATGTAAATTCTTGTCTTTCCAAGATGTCACTCCACCTTTCTAAATATACATATGTATATTTATATAAATATATTTATTTAAATGTGTATACACAGAAGAAACAGCCTCAATTTGAGAAGCATTTAAACATGTAAACTCACAAGAAGAGTGAGAATTATATTCTTTTTTAATCTATATATATTTAATACATTTCTATTAGAAAAGAAACAAGTGGCTAGTGGTATAAATATACCCAGAAGAGAAAACCTCATCTTGAGAAGCATTGACGTAGGTAAACACAATAGAAAAAAAATTATATCCTTCAATTCACTTTTCTTAAAAAAAAAAAAGAAACAAATGGTTGCATATAAATCTGCCTAAAATAGAAAGCCTCATCTTAAAAAGTGTTTAAAGATGTAAACACAGTAGAGAATTTACACACACAAAAATTACAACAGAGAGAATTATATTCTTTTCTTATCTATATATCTTCATTTTACTTCCATAAGACAAAAAAAATCTAGTGGTAGTGTATGAATATACCCAGAAGAAAATTGCCCCCCCATCTTGAAAAGCAGTTACACATGTAAAAACACAACAGAGAGGATAATATTCTTTTTTTAATCTATATACCTTAATTTCATTTCTATTAGATAAACCATGTGGTAGGATATAAATATATCCAGAAGAGAATGTTCATATTGAGAAGCATTTAAACGCAAACACATAACAGAGAATTATATTATTTTCTAATCTATATATCTTTATTTCCTTACTACAAAAAAAGAAAACCAAAACAAAGGGATTGGGCATAAACTCAAAAGAGAAATCCTCATCTTGAGAGGCATTTACACATGTTAACTCACAACAGAGAAAATTATATTCTTCTCTAATGTACCTTTTTTCATTTCATTTGTATTACCAATGAGTGTATGTTACCCTGGGGAAATTAATGTTTATTTAAAAGGTTTTCTAAGAAAATAAAATGAAGATAATAAAAATATAGCAAACATGAACTGTTGTGCCTGCAAAAAAACATCTTTCAAAAAGGATGGTTTTTCCATAGACACGATTATTATTGTAAATACGTTGACTCCCGCTGCAATGTTTACATGTTAACACAGAACAGAGAGAATTATATTATTTTCTAATCTATAAATCTCCATTTTCATTAGAAGGACAAAAGAAGATGGCCTCATCTTGAGAAGCATTTACAGATATAAAAACACAACGGTTTGGTTTGTTTTATGGCATATCAACCTCAATAGTTTATTTAATGCCAACAATTTTTATTGCTGGTAATATTTTTAAAAATTTCTTTTTCAAAAATGTATTTCTGGTAATGTTTTTTTTTTTTTTCAAAAATTTATTGCTGGTAATATTTTTCTTCAAAAGTCTATTGCAGGTAATATTTTTCCAAAAATGTATAGCTGATAATATTTTCATATAATAAGATTATAAAAAATTATTTATTTCCCTTCCATGAAGATTTATTATTTAACATTTCATAAAAAAGTAAATGTGATAAGAAATCTTTTTATCCAGTTAAGTAAAAAAATTATCAAAATGTGTCAAATATCTATATTAATTACCATTTAATATGATTTACCATTTTAGAAATATTTTAAGTTTAATATTGTTTCTAATTGAAAAAACATGCCAAGAAAATCTGCTGACAGATTACCTATCATCATCCAAGTAGAAACTGACTGTTGAAGAAACTAAAAATCATAAGTGGACACTAAGCAACTGGAATAAATTAATTAGCAAAGCTAGCAAATTGTGTTTTTTGGAATGGCTGGCAAAGTATTGACAAATTGTTAATTGATTTTAAAGATTAAAATATAAGTGTCAGTGTGGACTAAATAGAAAGCATACTAAGAGTTGGCAAATACATATGGAATTTTAATCAATGTCTACAAAGAACATATGTAAGAGCAGGTTCATTATATTTAAATTCCCCACCAGGTTGGATTTCATTCAAGTGACATTTTATTTACTCCTGGAGCAAAAAAAGGATGCAGTTGCAGAAGCTGCAATTGAAAAGGGTAAGACCAGCATAGTATTGGCCAGAAACTGCAGGGTGGAAAAAAAATAACATCTAATCATGATATCCAATTAAACATGGTTAATGAAGTAGATGAAACCTATTTTGCAAAGAAGAAACACAACAGAGGAAGGATGCCCCAAGGACAGTGGGTATTGGTGAAAGAGACTCAGCAATGGCTTTTATTCGATCAATTCAATCATTTGGATTAGAGGAGAGGCTCTCAACCCATTTCAGTAAATTTATGTGGCAAAAGCAAATGAAAGAACTGTCTGGAAAATGTATTTTGTCAAAATTCATTAATTACAGTTACTTATCATTCTGTGTATGTAAATTTTCTTGTTCACAGATATTTTTTTTTTTTATAAATTTATCAATAAAATTTTTTTAATATTTATTTCATAAATTGATGATAAGAATTGCATTGTATTCCTTGGCTTGCATTTTAAGAATGTAATTATAAAATTATTTTTGTAAATAAACAATCTAATAAATAAATTCTAATCATTGCTTTAGAAAACAAACATTACTGAAGTACATAAAACTGAGAAGAGAATAGATTTCTTTACACATTGATTTCTTTATAAAATGGTGAATAATAAATCTTTATAAAAAGTAAATAATTTTTTATAATTTTGGAAATAAATATTGCTGAGGGAGTGAATACAGTTAAAATAATAGCAGTGTCAGGGCTTGAAATTCAGCATATCTTTCTTCATTTCTTATATTATTCTTAGTTATTTTAATAACTTGCTCAATTCCTGAAGAAATATCTCCGAGATCATTCAAAAAGTATATAAGAACAAAGAGGTGGGTGGGTCAGACACATTTGTCATGGAAATTTAGAATGGGTTCAGGGAGATCATCATTAGATAAGTCTTTTATTAAAATCTAATTTAACACCTGTTTTTTTTTTTTAACAGTAATGTTCACTCTGTACAGGGGTTTACTTGAGGTAGATGATAACAGAATAAGAGATACAGTTTATGTGGATATGTGGGAAAGATGACAGTTAACCCTAGACTTTAACAGGTTAAGATTGTAGCGATCAGGAAAGCATCTTCTCTGGAGTCGGTTCCACAAATCAGTGGTTCCTTGGAAGCAGCTGCTTCAGTCATACTTAAATCTCACCAATGAAATACAATGAGAATGAGAGTGGTTCACTACAATGTGTGAAGCAGGTCAGGTCTTAGACATGAAGGTTAGAACTAGTAGAACTAAGGGATGTAATTCATCTGAAAACATTCCATGCTAATATTAACAGTGCAGCAAGAGACTAGTGATGTTTCGCCTGTGCAAAGGGAGTTGTGCGGGTGAAAAATGATTTGTCATCCACAAGGATGCGGAGTTGCTTTTGGACTTTATCAAAACTTGAAAGTGGTTGTAAATCAGGTTTCAGAATGTTTGAAATAACAGAAGCCTTAAAATTGATACATTGGTGGGTATTATTGATTGACTGGGTTTTCAAATTATTGTTTCTTATGGTTCGTCAACCCTTAAATTTTCCAGATACAAATCCTAATATTTAACCCATAGATGGGGGAAGAGATAGGTTCACACCTTTTCCAAGGGTATTTCCACAGAAGTAAATGTAACAAATGGAATTTGAACTCTGCTCTCAAATTTCTCATTTCAAACTTATATCCATTACACCACTGGCACATCCACATTGCTGGGGTCAACTTTTAAATTGCTATACAATTTCAAGAGGGGATATGCAGTAACCATTATTGAACGTTACAAGTGAGTAAATATGCAGATATTATTGTTATGTACTTACTAGATGACCCATTCCTGTATTCTTATGCCTTTTGTATTGCTGTTTTTACACATTTCTTATTTGTCTAAATAATACACAAAGTTGAACTTATGTACATGTTCAATTCTGTCATTGATCCTGGGCTGTGCTTTTGGTTCAAAACTATGCATTCTCTCTTCTTATAGTAGATGTTTAATCCTTTTCAGCATTATTTGCATCATGTTTGTTGTTAATGTAATGTCTGCTGATAACAAATCCTAGCAGGTCCTCTAATTCTCTTAGTCCTTTTCTCTTGCTTACAGCTTTGAATTTAAGCATGGGGTCAATTCTGACATCTTCATGCTTGAGCTGTGCTTTTTGTATCAAAACCGCTTCTTACAGCTGATGTTTAGTCCCTTTTTTCTTGCTTACATCAACTATCCTCTCTAGAATGACTTCTCAGTTTTCCATCTGAATCTGCAACCAAGACAATGTTATCAGCATCATGTTCTCCATACCATCAACTATAGTTAGCAGTCATTCACAGTTACACAGTCAAAAAGGAAGTAGGAGTTAATATAACCACACACTTTTTCACCACCTCATCCAGAACCTATTTCAAGACAATGAGAAAACAAATTCAGCTGAAGATATGTTCCCCAGCTTAAGAATATTTCATTTTTAAATAGATTAAGAAAAAATACTCCCTAAAATGTTACACTGATTACCAGTCACCAGACAGAGGAACAATTGATGTTTTAGCAATTTTCTGCAAAGAAGACTACTTACTATTTTTCTGTATGGATCAAGTTAGGAAATTATTTGTCTTATACTTTAACTTGTAATCATTGTAACAGAGGTTTTTTTTTTCAGTATTCCTATTGGCTGATAACATTCTGAACATGAAAATATCTTATTCCAGAATCAAAAGTAAGATCATGTTGCCCCTACTCTAAAATTTTCCAGCATAATTCTACAATGATCTCTACTCTATGCAAGTCTATTTTGTGTCTTATCAATTTCTTTTTCTGATGATGTTTGCATTTATATTCCCATTGAATAAACAGGACTATTAAATCTGATCTACTTCAACAATATAGACAATATCCATGCAGTCTATCATTCACCAAGCTATCAAATTCCCTCATTTTTCAGTTGGCCAACATCTTGATTAAAAACTCATCTATTCCTGTTATTTTGCTCCTCTTGATCTTGACTAATTCTCTTTCTACATTAGATTTTGTTATCTTCTATTATTCCATACATTATAGGTTTCTATCTGCTGCCATAGAAGTGTTCTCCAGTGTGTTAATTCCACTGTTGTAGTTGAATTTTCTTTGTTCCGACGATTGTTTTTCTCTTCAGACTTTATACGTCCAGGCAAAGAGAATGTTTTCTCTGATCTTTTCTATATTGTAGGTTTTTACCTGTTGCCATGGAAGTGTTGCACAATGTATTGATTCCACTGTTGCAATATCTTTTCTTTATTCCATTATGATTGTTTTTCTCCTCAGACTTTATACATCCTGGCAAAGAGAACATTTTCGTTAGTGCATTTTCTTTGATCTTTTCTATATTATAGGTTTCCATCTGTTGAGATGAAAGAGTTGTCTAACATATTAATTCAATTGTTGCAGCAGCTTTTCTTTGTTCCATTTTTTGTTGTTCGACTTGGACTTTATTCATCCTGGCAGATGGTTAATTACATTATAGAAGCACATCATTTTTTTCTCCATTATAATCCTTTTGTTCAAACACACTAAAATTTCAAGTAATATATGGAATTTTTGTTTTAATGCCATTTATTTCTAATGGTTTTCATTTCTAGTAGGCTCGTGGCCTAAGACTTAAAAATATGGAAAATGGATTGCTGACCAGTGGACAATATGGAAAATAGAAAAATATTTTTACCAAGATTTTCTAAGAAAAAAATAAAAATCTCAAAATTCATTTCATTCATCTGTGAATAAGTTCTGAAACTAACTAAAATGTGCAATTATTTGATTTTTGCAAGAATCAACAAAATAATGTTTTTAAAGCCAAAAAGATGCTAAAAATCCGTATACTAATCTTTGACCTATCACTGATGTAAAAAAAAACAAGATTTTTAGCCAAAATTTAGAAATATGCTACAAAGAATTAAAAAATGTAAAAATGAAATAGTCAAAAAATCCTTTAATCTTTCCTCTCAATAACAAACATTTTTGGCAATATAACATTGCTTTTATCAAGTTTAGGGCATTGTTTCTCATCATGGCATGCTCTTTTTGAGAAAATTCTTGGAGGTCACTACACAAATGTTTTAACACATTTTATTAAAAATCCTGAAAAAGGAACATTTCTCAGAAATTATTTTGTTTATATGAGAAAAAAAAAAAAAAAAAAAAATCAAAATTCAGATTCAGTTATTGAAAATACAGATGATTTTGTTTCATACATTGATTTTTCCTGTTTGCATTTGTACTTGTAAATTTTTTTACTTAAATACATCAAATTAATATCCAGGCATGAATCCATCTCTTCTACCACTAGTTAGGGGTAAAACAATAAACTGGGATCTTATCATGTTTGATCAACAACAAAGGAGAAAGAAAATCAGAATTCAAAAGATGGAATGGACAATTTTTCTCCTCTTAGATTGCCAATATAGGTCATACAGCCCAGGCTATCCAGCTATTTAACCTATAGTTATGAGGTAAAGAGAAAAATTGATTCCTTTCCCCAAGAAAATTTGTGCAAAACTGAACACAAGAGACTACAGTGTGATTTGAACTTGTCAATTTCATTTTTTGCACAAGATTCATTACACTGCCTGCATCACCCTTCAACTTAGAATACAAGTGGCTATGTGAATACACAACAATTATCAAGGAAGGTAGTTCCTTTTATATCTTGACAGTAATTGAAATCTTCCCATAATAAAACAGACATGTCTTAGAGATGCAGATTGATCTCAATATTGGCAGAAATTAATCAATGAATGATACATCCTTAAAAGAAAGTTTCTTTTAAATTGATTATGGCTGAATAATTACAGAATAGAACAATTCACTTTAGAATTACAGATTTCATAGAATTATGACAAATTTCAATTCCACATATAAACAAATAATAAGTGAGTAGAGTTTAGTCCGTTTGATATTTAGTCTTCAATTTTCAAAAATATCTCATGTTAACAGATTTTACACTTGTGTTGAAAAGCTATTTACCTAATAATTTTTTTTACATGAAATAAAATCAATTCATATTCACCAGATTCTTATAATATAGATTCCTTTTTTCATTGTGATGCATAAATTTTGAAACTGACCTGCATGAAATTAATATATATATATATATATATATATATATATATATATATATATATATATATATATATATATATATATCTCTTGTGTTAAGAATTTGCCTTTGTGCTTTCAATAGGAGCTTTACATTTTCGGCTGTCATTTCACATTTTCTTTCTGCGTGAAAATGTAAATGTAAAAAATGACAATTATATGTTTTGTACATCATCATGTTTTCATTGAAATGTTGAAAAAATATTAAATAATATATGTTTATAACCTAGGATTGTTCACATGTGCTTTTCAAACTACAAATTTCTAGAAAATTCAGATCTACATATTTCTTAAGAATATGGTTTGTGTTATATTTGCATGTGGTACAATGAACATATCTGAAGATGCAGATACACAAACTGCAAAAAGATATGGTTTCTCCTTGGTGTGTATTTGCATATGTGCTCCAAAGATGACTTTTCTGAAAATACAAATCTACAACATTCACAAAGACATGGTTTCTTTCCAGTATGTTTGCATATGGTACTCCAAAGATGATTTCTATGAAAAAGTATATCCATAAATTTACAAGAATATTGTTTTTATCATTTGTGTGTTTGCATATGTTTCACAAAATGCGACTCCTCTGAGAACGTAGATTCACAAACTTCACATGAGTATGGTTTCCCTTCTGTGTGTGTATGTATATGTCTCACCAAAGATGACTTAAGTGAAAATGTTGATCTGCACATTGCACAAGAATATGGTTTCTCTCCTGTGTGTGTTCGCATATGTGATGCCAAATGTGACTTACGTGAAAATGCAGATTCACAAACTTTGCAAGAGTATGGTTTCTTTCCTGTGTGTATATGCATATGTGCCACCAAAAGTGACTTGTGTGCAAATGCCAATTCACAAACTTCACAAGAATATGGTTTTTCTCCTGTGTGTGTTCGCATATGTCTCAGCAAACTTGATTTACCTATAAATGAAAATCCACAAATTTCACAAGAGTATGGTTTCTCACCTGTGTGTGTTCGTGTATGATATATCAAAGATGACCTCTGTGAAAATGCAGAGCCACAAACATCACAAGAATATGGTTTCTCTCCTGTGTGTGTATGCATATGTCGCACCAAATAGGACTTAACTGTAAATGCAGATCCACAAACTTCACAAGAATATGGTTTCTCTCCTGTGTGTGCATGCATATGTCTCACCAAAACAGGCTTCTGTGAAAATGCTGATCCACAAACTTCACAAGTATATGGTTTTTCTCCCGTGTGTCTTCGCATATGTCTCACCATGCCCGACTTTCTTAAGAATGCAAATCCACAAATTTCACAAGAATATGGTTTCTCTCCTGTGTGTGTTCGCATATGTGGTACCAAAGATGACTTTTGTTGAAATGCTGATCCACAAATTTCACAAGAATATGGTTTCTCTCCTGTGTGCATTCGCATATGTGTAGCTAATTTTGACTTACTTGGAAATGTAGAACCACAAATTTCACAAGAATATTTTTTTTCTTTGTGTGTATACATGTGTTTCCTCAAAAGTGATGTTTTCACAAAGAAAGACCCACATATTCCACAAGAATGTGGTTCATCTCCTGTGTTTGTCTCCATATGTAACTGTAAATATGAATTCACTTCATGGATTTTTCAAAGTGCTTTTGTAGAAATGAGAAGCCATACATTTCAAAGTCCATGATTTCTTGCCAGTTTATATCTCTCTGATGCCAAAATATCTGTAGACAAAAAGAAATAAAAAATATATAAACTGATACATTGAATAATAGATTAAATCAATTTATACTATGATAGATACATATGAAACAAGTATCAAACATTCACAAATATATAAATTCTTTTATCAGCACAAAGATGTACAAGAATCACTACAATAATTTTCATAAAAATCTATAAAAGTTTTCTTTCCTATTTCTTTGCATGTCAGTGCATTTGGAGATATGTTTCTATATACTACAATAATGAGCAAGACACAAAAGCATTTCAAAGTGAAACAATTCTTTTTTCAAGGATGCATTGTTTCTGAGAAGAAATTTGCCAACTGTTTTTGGAACCATGACATGAAATATTTCACACGTCTGCACACCTGAACAAAAAATACATATCCTTCATGGTGTAACAATATGACTTCTCACACATCTTTAAAAGTAGATAATTTTCATTTAAGTCCATTTACTTATCTGAGTTTCATAGGAATTTCATCTCCAGTCCATCTTTGGGTAAACTTAAGTGTCAGTATTTTGGGGATTTATGTCTATATCTACCATTGAATTGGCAAACATAAAAAGTTGTTAATGATTTTAGATAATCATAAAAGTAGTCCTTTGAAGAAGATAACCACCCATCCAGCTTTTTGGGCAGTCACCAACTTCTGGAATACAAGTGAATGGATAGGGGGATGGGATCCCAGCCATTATCCACATAAGCAGTGAGAAAAGGGGGTCCAGCAGTCAGAGAAGTAGCTGGCTCAGTGAGAATTCATTTTGTTACTATTTTCCATCCAGAGTATCTTGGAAAGCATTTGTTATTCTTTGTGAATTTGATTTCAGCCAAGTAGACAAATCTGTGACATAGCGAGTCAGGTGTATATGCAGACACAGCCAATCTTGGATGTTATCAGGTTGCGCAATGACAGATGAGTGGAAGTGTTTGTCACAAATTGGTTGCAGTGACAAAGATTGACCCTAAGGTTGCCATGGAAACAAAAAAAGGAAAGAAGGAAACACAGCAGAGAAATAAGAAAGAAAAAGAAAAGTGAACTGTTGAAAAATAAATTTAAAAGGAAAGAAAAAAAGACAAATTTTGTTGAGAGAAAAAAAAACATGAAGATGGCAGAAAAATATGAAAGAAAAAGAATAGTAGAACTATGAAACTAAAAAAAAAATAAATCATTGAAAGAAAAAAAGAGAAAGGGGGAATATTTCTTTTTTTTTTCTTCTGTATACGCCGAAGAGAGAAAGACAGAAAAAGGGGAAAGCAGACGAATACAGCAAAAAAAAAAAAAATAAAAATAAAATAAAACTTAATAGAAGTAAGAGTTTTTTTGATCTCCTCCTACCTCTCACTAAATCTTGCTGGCCGTATTTTATATTACTCTTTCTTTTCATTTTGGGTACTGACATTTTTTTCTCATTCTATTTTAATGTATTAGTGGTATTTTTTCTGTTAGCAATAGTAATATTTTTTTAGTGTTTAATGGTTTTTTTTTATTTATATATAACAATGGATAGATTAGCAGATAGTGATGCTACCAATCATCCCATTTCTAGAATAGTATCAGGAGGTTCAAAAATTCCAATATACTCAAGAAAGCATTCGGAATTTCAGGCTTAGATAGAAGTGTTGAAAAAGAAATCCAGAATTTAATGTTGGCAGAAATTGTCAACTTAGCTTATGATTATTCTAATGTCACAGTTTTCAAACATATAGGGGTACACCTAGACAACAACACTGAAGCTAGTTAGACGAACCTTTTTGAACAACAGCCCAATATGCAGAATATGCAGCAGATGTGGCCAGAGAATCAGTTAGAATTAGACAGGGTGAGAGAGAAACATCATCTGAATTAGTTAATAGAGTGCAAAACTTGGCCAAAATAGCCTTTAAGTATGTGGTAGGCAGACAGAGAAGCCATCCAATCACAACTAGAGTATTATACAGACACGATTAGAAATACATTCATTAGGACCAATATAGTGAGGGTAGCTCCCAAAACAATTGTAGAGGCATTTACAGTGGCATAAAGGAATTATGCATGGGATGGGATAACCCATTAAGGAAAGAAAGAGACCATATCTTACTGGAAGGGAACAATGGGGGTGTGGTCCATCTTGTAGTAGTAAAAGGGGCCACGAACCTGAGAGGAATAAGCATTAACCTCACTTAGGTCTCAGATAAATGGTTTGTTGGGGGTGTGGACAGTCTGGTCATCTAAAGAGGGCCTGTACCGACAGTAGGCATTCATTTGCTCTGTTAAGTCAGGAATCCGATTTAAGTCAAGAGTGTGGTGGGGAATAATAGCATTAATAGATACAAGGTCATCAATGTTGATGATTAGAGCTAGGGATTATTTTCTGCTAGGATTTAGAGAATATGAACTATATGTTGCAAATTAAAAAATATTTCAGGTAAACTGAAGGGAAATAAAGGTATTAGGAGTAGTACACCTTTTCCTCCTCTAGAGGTAGGAGGGGCAATCAGAGTGCATCAAATCTGTGTGGCACCCACCCTGATTAGATTCCTGATATGAGGTAGGGATTCGCTTCAAAGCATTGAAGCACAGATAAGCCTCAACCCAACACTTCCACTGCTAAAGATGGGGAAAATAGAAATACCCTTAGGTGGAAGTAAAATGTGTAAGTTCACCCAAACAGATGAACCTCATTTTGATGAGGGGGGAGTAGCTCAAACAAAATCTGGGGTGGGAGATGGCAATGTGGGTCATGTCAGAATAGTGTTGGCTAGTAGTACTGCTAGAATAAGGGTTCACAAGGAAGAGAAAGTGAGGTAGGCTATACCAGCTATTACTTTATTTTCTTTCCAGCCAGATGAATATTTTTAAGATTTGATCATTTATACACGAGAATTGAGTAGACCAAGTAGCAAATTTATCAATCTCAAATTAAATCAGATGCCGACTGGAAATGTAATCATTATACAAGAAAATGGATGGCTTCATTAGAAATTAAAAATACTAAATTAAAAACTGAAAAACAAATCGGAAACTGCACTATCAAGGAGGAAAACCAGAAACTGATACTGAAACATAAATTGCCAAACCATCCAACTCACACACACATACATACATAAAGTGAATGGACATCAATTTCAAAAACACAAACTAGACAAAAAATGAGTAAAAGAAAGTGTCTTAATGGTCTTCATGCTTGCTGAAATTCTTGAAAGCAATATTTCCAATAACTTCTTTGTATTGACTGATGATATCATCACAATCAAACTTGCTGATTAGTTTTGTATCCATCATTTGGTAAAGACATCTTTTAGAAGTCTTCCGTTGTAAATTTTTTTTTCATGATTGGATCAAGGGTTCTGCCATGCAAGTGACCCAACAGGATGGTGTCTAAGGAGAGACTTTTCCAGAAGTTTCTCAATGATGGTGAGGAACATTGTTGCAATTCTGCTTGCAAACAGATCTTTTGTTGACACATTTCCTTTTTTGGATAAATTTTGCATAGCTCTATCTGCCAGAAATCCACACCTGATCTTTACAACATCTTTATGTTTGCTTTTGACTAAATTCTTACAAATTCATTCAGTTTGGAAAATGTAATTATCATTTTAGTGTGCTCTTCCTTTATAAATCTTAACATTTTCATGATCATGCTAAAAAGGAAAGGAAGTAACAGTTTATCACTCTGATAATTTATCAGAAATGGTTCAATGTCTTTTGAAATAGACATAAAAATCTGCAGTTTCACTGGAAATAAAATATCATTCACATTTGACAGCACCGCAGAGAACTTGGAGACATTTTTCTGTGTTCAAAAATTTGATGGCATCTTGCCAAATGTCCAGGAGTTGTTCACATGTACATTTTCTAGCCATCTATGACAGAAATACAAACGTAAAGGGGCAGGGTTGCAAGATTGAATTTTTAATATAAAGCCAGGCAGTAAAAGCCAATATAAATTTTAATATATTTTATCATTTTTTCAGACTTACAATAAAATCTAGAGATACAGGTCATTATTAGCTTGTAAACTTAAAAAAAAAAAAAAACATTTTTTTTTTCAAAGATGCATTTCCTATCCTAAGACAGATTAAGGGTGCATTTTCTATTCTATTATCCTTCCCATCAAAATTTGAGTCAAATTTGATTCTCAAACTTGTAACTTTTGGCAACAATTTCAACAAATGTAATTTATGTAGATACACATTGACACCTAAAGTATCTACTTTTTCAGTATGAACTCATTCACTGCTGACTAGAGATCAAAAGGACTTTTTATTTTTGAAAATAAAATTTCTTCAATTGTTCAAAATTTAAAAAGCACTGATGAATTTTTCGATATTCTCCTATAATGTATTTTACCACTGTGAAATGATTTATTTTCCTTTCAATTATAAATTCAATGAGTGTGAATTAATTTATCTTTGATGGCGATGCTTACTTGTTTCTGACAGCCTTTTATCTTTACTTTTCCTCTTTTTCTTTAATTAAAAAAATTATTATAATTAAAATAAAAGTAAAAGAAAACAATTCTTTTAAAATTTCATTACTCATCAAAATTTTTTTTTTCTTAAGACAACAGTGTTTTTAACAAACATTATTCGTAAAAGTAATTAAAAGCTTTTCTAATTAAATAATGTCAGTTTTATTGTATTCTTATTTTACAAATCAGAGCAGACACCAAACTTGATGAAAACAAAATTTTATCGTCTAAATGTTTATGGTATTATTAAGAGGAAAGATCGAAGTATTTTGGGGGTATTTTTTTTACATTTCTTAACTGTTCCTAGCACATCCGAAATTTTCGTTAAAAATTGTTTTTTTTTTGAGTCAGCAAAATTGATAGATAATCAATCATGTCAATCACTTTTTTTCCATTTTTTTTAAAAAAAAAATGGAAATCTCAGTTTGAAATTCTTTTAAAAATCAATTATAATTTTTTTATAACTAATTTTAAGAAAATTAAAAATGTTTATTTAAAAAAAAAAATTATTTTGAAACAACCATTACTTTTTTTTTTGCATCAAAAAGAAGTAGTTTAAAAATAAAACAAAGCAGGTCATAACATTTTGCATCATTTGACAGGTGATGATTGATGATTTCATCACATATTGACAGTTTATGTGAGGAAAACTTATACAGTAGGACAGATGTGATATAATTATTTAGATTTAAGTGAACAAGTTATTTACCTCATTTACTGAGTTTTGTATGTTACAATTCAGAGCTGATTTTCAAGTGTGTGTGTGTGGGGGGGGGGCCGTCCAATAAAAAAAAATACATGACTTGCTTTCCTCAAAGCCTTGTGCTTTTAACTAATATAATCAGTAAACCGAATGTGATTGAATTTCTAGAGTTTTCGTAAAAGTTAGGGAGGGGTGTAATAAATATAAAAAAAATTTTTTTGCATTGACTTTAAAAAAAAGAAAACAATAATTTCCATCATTTGTGAATAGTTTCTGAAAGTTTCATTAACATCTGGCAATTATTTTTATTTTTGTAAGATTTTCTAAATTGATGTGTCATACAAAAAAAACGCACTAAGCATTTGTTATTTTACTAGTTCAAAGAGAAACAAGGTTTTTTTGTTTGTTTTTTTTAATCAAAATTTAGAATGTTCTAAAAAGAACAAAAAATTTTTTAAAATAATTAAAAATACTTCAGTCTTTCCTCTTAATAATAAACATTTAAACAATAAAATTTTGCTTTTGTTAAGTTTGACGTCTTTTTCATTAGACTATGTTTTTTTTAGCAAACTCATGAAGGTACCTACATAAGAGCCATTAAAAGCTTTTCTAATTAAATAATGTCTTAGCTTAGTTAACTTCATGAGATCGCTAAAAAAAAGCATAGCATGATGAAAAAGACACCAAACTTGACAAAAACAAAATTTTATCGTCTAAATGTTCACGTTATTATTAAGAAGAAAGATCAAAGTATTTTGGGGGTATTTTTTTACATTTTTCAATCGTTTCTAACACATCCATAATTTTCGTTAAAAACCTTTTTTTTTTTTTTGTCATCAAAATTGGCAGATAATCAATCATGGCAAACAATTTTTCCATTTTATAAAAAATGAAAATCTCCCTTTGAAATTCTTTTAAAAATAAATTATCATTTTTTCAAAACTTATTTTAAGAAAATCAGAAATTATAATGTTTATTTAAAATATTTTGAACCAAGCTTAGCTTCTACGCTGGAAAGATGTAATTTGAAAATAAAACAAAGCAGGTCATAACCTTTCATGTCACTTAACAGGTGACGAAAGACATTTTCATGATGTTTAGATAGCTTACGTGAGGATAATTCTTTCTACAGATGGAGAGAAGTGAAGTTATTTAGATTTAAGTGAACAAATTATTTACCTCGTTATTTTTAACGAAAACTTTCAGCACTAATTTTTTTTTTGTACTTAGCTTTCACCTTTATGTTTACGATGCTTTATGGAAAATATATTATAAAGAAATTAAAATAAGACTGTTGAGAGTGAGATTAAATTTCATAAAAAAGGCATGTAATTAATTTATAGGTACTTTTCTTATGAAATTTTATCAGAAGTGTACATAAAATACTATAATTTTATGTACATTTATTACATTTTACTATGTTATTTGTATTTTCATTCATTTTATTATTAACTTTGATATTTCATAAGATGATACTGATATTTGTAGGTACCCTTCTCAGTTGAAAAATCAAATTAACTTCTCCACACATGTTTCGCAAAAGTAAAGGCCTTAACAGCGAAGAACAATGCTTAACTCAAATAACACAACTTAATTGTATTCTGGTTGGTCTTCTGTACTTTATGGTATTTACTTGATTCCCACTAAATCAAGATATGACACAAGGTCGATTAACGTGGGAGACCCGAGCGTTTCCACTCAAAAGGTCACTGGTCAAAATTTGGTCAGAGCTTGTCCAAGCTGGTCAGAGCCTAGTCAAAGCTGGTCATAACTTGTCCTAACAGGTCCAGGCCGAAGCCAGTCCAAGCTAGTCAAAGCTTGATCGAATCTCAGTCCACCACCAAGAAACGATCCATAACTTGTCAAAACCCCCAGCCAAAAGGCCGGGCGGAAGTCTTCTGTACTTTATAATTACAGCCTGATTATAAACACAAAATTACATTTCTTAATTACTGCAGATCTTCTGATTAATCAAAACTATACAATTTACAACGCGCTAAAAAAAGATCTATCTCATAAGGACACTTAGGAAACCTGATGCGGCTTTTAAGATATTTTAACAACTTAAATGTAACAATCTATTATAATTAAAGAAATAACAAATAATTGTATTAAAAATTGATTTTTCATCGAAAAAATTTTTGCTTTCAGAAAATATCTTTGTTTTATTGAGTTTTTTTTTTGGGGGGGGGGGAAGAGACGAATGACCAACAAGAAACCAGATTTTTTTCCTGTCGTTAACCGGTAGGTTTCTTCATAATTTGTTAATTTGAGTTCAGCATGTACATTTGCGCAGAATTATGACGATTTTGGAAAATTTTAAGGGATATTTAGCGCAGGTCTTAAAATAGAAATCTACCATTTTTTCGGTGATAAAAATTTGTTTTTATTAAGTTTTGGGTCTTTTTTCATTATGCTATGCTTTTTTTTTTTTGGCGAATTATTGAATATATGTACAAAACATCAATCGTAAAAATTTATGTCGACCGCTCACGAAAGAAAAAAAAAATTAAACAAGAAAACACTTTTTTTTGTTTGTTCTTCTTCCTAATAAAAAAAAAAAAAAACCTCATGAACATATTGTTTTTGACGATAAAACTGCAGTTTTTTTCTTTTTGGTGAAATAGTGTTACTGTTAAGTACCTAAAAAACTAAAACAAGTTTTGCCATGAGAAGCTTCTTAAGAAAAAAAAAAAAGACCAAAATCACATTGAAACGATTCACGTCTCTCGGCGAACAAAGATATTATTTTCAAAAATTTTAGATAAAAACAAAAAAAAAAAAAAAAAAAAAAACGTAAAATATCAAATTTAAAAATCGCTTAAAAATCCATTATTTGTTCTAGAGATGTTTTCATTTCACCGTTGAGTCATTTATTAAGCAAATTTACGGATTTTTGCAATAATGTTTACTTTTTTTTTTACTTAAAAACAGAATGAAAATAAATTTTGAAAGTTAGAAAGCTATATTTTATTTTTAATTGACAAATACTGGGACAAATCCAGCATTTTTTAGTTAGAGAGGTGTGAAACTCAGTAAAAATCTCAATTCAAAATTTTAAATTCTGTGAGGTTAAGAAATGATTAGGAGAGTGTGTTCATAAATTTTTGATTAAATTTTTTTCGTAAAAAGTATTTAAAAGAAAAGGTAAATTTTCATTTTAACACCCAAGCGTCATTCACTGCTGAACTATTTTCTTTCAGAAATTAGTACCCGTTTCCGTAAAGCGATTTTTTTTGTACTTAATTTAAGAATAAAGTTAACTTTCAAATTGTAAACATCGACAAATAAAAGAATAAAGAAAAAAAACAAACACCTAACCCTAATTGGAAAGTTAACTTTCTTCTTAAAAAAAAAAAAGAAAGAATAACCAAAAAAAACAAAACAAAAAAAAAAACACACCTAACCCTAATCTGAAAGTTAACTTTCTTCTTTAAAAAAAAAAAAAAGAATAACCAAAAAAAAAAACAAAAAAACACCTAACTCTAATTTGAAAGTTAACTACAAGGAATTACTGTACTGTGAAGGGAGTAAATAAGCCCAAATTGTATACGTCCACCGACATAATTCAGCACTTAATTACTTATCAATAAGCCGGTAAGGGATGACAAAAAGAGCGAGAAGAAGTTCGATGTTTTTCTGGTTGTTAACATCCAAAAAGGTAGGTTTCTTTAATATCTAATTGTTGATTTGAGTTTAGCATATACATTTGCACGGAAATAAGACTATTTGGGAAAAATTTGAAGGGATATTAGCGCTCGGGTGTTGAAATGAAAATTTACCAAAGAAAATAATTTAATGATGTTTATTTTCGCTAAAAAGTGCTTGACGAAAATTAAATGAAATTCAAAAAATTGTTTGTTTTTTTTTTTTTTTCTGCAGAGTACGGAGTCAATAAGTAAAAAAAAAAAAAAAAAAAAAAGTAGTTAAGAACGAATCTAAAAAATTATTAATGAAATATATACGTATATATTGTAATAAAAAAAAAAAACTTTCATTACAGCTGACCACTTTAAAATCTTCATTTATTGATAACAGTAAAACTAAACATTGAAATCGCTTCATCAGAAAATTAGATGGAATCAAGTTTTTGTTTTATGGTTTAAAAATTAATGTTGACTTAAGTTCGGTTACTTCTACGCTAACCCTATTTACCTTACCTTCTGCTTTGAAACAAAAAAATATTTTCTCAGAAATTTTAGTGGGGTGGGGGCCTGCACCTGAAATAAATTATGCCATGAGAGACTTCCAAAACAAACTTTTCAAAATAAAATACTAATAAATAGCATTAACAATAACATACAGCCTACACGAAGATTTTTTTTAATGATTTTCTTTTTTTTAGTTTTTAGTTTTACCAAAATGATTTCAATCAATAGCAAAAATTCAAAATTATTTTGCAAAATAAATTATTAAAATCCGACGTCTTCTCCATTTTTGTCATGTGTGTGTGTGAAGAGGGAAACTGAAAGCATGGAGCAAAAAAAAAAAAAAAAAAAAAAAAAAGAGAATAATCAGAATGAAAAAGTCCAGCAGTATTTTCCTAATTCCATCAAGTTTTAAAAATATTTCTTATCCTGTAATAATAGTTTTTCTAAATCTAACTTTTAGAAATAGCTTTTTTATGAAAAAAAAAAGGTACGAAGTCGGATATGTTTAACTCAAGTGTTGAAACAAAATTTAAAAAAAAATGTAAGAACTTCCTTTTTAAAAAATTTTGAATTAATATTGTTCGTTACAGGCATAAAGATTTTCGTTGGGAATAAGTCACATTGCTTCCAATAACTTATGCATTTAATTTCCTTTAGTTTTTTAGTTAATATTTTTTTAAACGTTATTTCTTGAAATTTATATCTCATTTACAGTAAATCTCATGAAGGTACCTACATAAGGAAATCATGCGTCAATTTATTTTAATTTTTATGATGTTAAACAGAAAACACATGAAATAAAAATAATGGAGAGACAAGTCGGTAAATAACGATTTCTTTTTTGTCAATTTTTTTCCACTTACCTTACAAAGCAGGTAGCAAAAAAAAAATTCTTTCTTATCAAAAATGATTTCGTTGATATTTCACTGTCAACCAACGCAGTTTTTAAACAGTTCATTGAATAATTTCGAGGTTGACACAAAAGAAGAATTAATAAATCGAAAAACACAATATAAATGTGAAATTGATTTTGAGAAAAAATATTTCGGTTGATAACATGAAGAAGACGAAAGAAATTAATCGGTGTTAAACAAGATTTGGTTCCTTGTGTTTAAAAATCCTTAGATTTCTAGGCATTTACTGAGGACATTTCTTTTACGCCAACTGATATTTTCCTCTTCCAGGAATTTGTGGTCTAACCATAAATACAGTCCTCTTGACAATTTCACGCTGTTTACCATGTCTTTTCATTATGAAGGCATCATGGCTCACTTTTTTTCTGTTGCTTCTCGCAATATTTTCAATTTACTTTGGATTGGATTTTCATTCCCACAAAAAATAAAATTAATTAAATTAAAAAATAAACAAAAATAAAATAAAAAGCAGGAAGTTTTGCCATTGACGTCACTATTATTTTAATTAACTTCAACTTCGGCAATATTTATTGTTCTAAAAAGCGATTATTAAAATTGTATAAAACGTAACTAAACTGAATTATGAAAGTGAAGGCAAACATTGGCATTCGTGCCTGCAGAAAAAGAAAAAAGGTGTTTGCATATATTCACTGTTGATTAGATTTGCGAGGAAGATTACCTTATTAACAGCCTTTTTACGGTTCTTATTTATCTCAATTACTGCGCAACTGAGGACTCATTGTGTGCGCAATGCAATAACCAAGACAATTTAAGTATGTTCAGCAGCAAATATATGCAAACAACGCCAGTAATTTGACTGCCGCGACGCGAATGAGTCCGAACTTTTATTGTCAATAACTCCAAATCGGTTAGATTTTATTAAAATTTCTTTGTTATTTTCGAATTAAGCAGGTAAATTTACACCTAAATGTGAATATTTGGTATATATTTATTAGATACTAGCAGTAGAGCCCGGCGTTGCCCGGGGATGTAACAGTAAGAGATAGATCAAGTATCGACCATCATAAAGACTGAAAAATAAAATTGACAAAGATTATTGTTTAAGGTTGACGGACACGCATGTCTTAATTAGTTTTTTTTTTTTTTTACGAATTGGTCAAACCCAAATTCAAACAAAAACATTGTTTACAATCGTTATGAGTCTATCGATTGGTGAATAGAATTTTATTATAAACAATTGTCTTGTAAATGGAATTTTTAAAGCATTCTGAATGTAAATAAAGAAAAAAGTGTGCAAGACAATAAGAAATACTAAAAAAAAAAAAAAAAGTGGATGTTTGTTTTATCGGCTGAAAAAATGTAAGAAATCCGATCCCATATATAAAGGAAACACACACATAAACAACCTGGGTTTTTTAACCTAAGTCACTCCACGGAATCGCTAAAACATAGAGCATAGTCTGATGAAAAAGACGCCAAAGTTTATAAAAACAAAACTTTATCGTCAAAATGCTTATTTTTTTATGAAGAGGATAGACTAAATTTTTTTTTTTAGTATTCTAAATTTTGATTTAAAAACCTTGTTTCTCTTTGTCGCAACAAGGGGTAGTAAATAACATAGTTAATTTTAGCGCATTTTTTTATTTTTACACATTAATTTGGAAAATCTTGCATAAATAAAATAATTGTCAGATGTTAATGAAACTTTCAGAAACTATTCACAGATGATCGAAATTATTATAAATATTTTTTTTTTTTATTAAAGTCATGGCAGAAATATTTTTTTTATATTTATTAACACCCCCATAAGTAATTTTATGAAAAACTCTAGAAATTCGAGACCATCGGTTTTAGTGATTACAATAGTTAAAAGCACAAGGATTTGAAGAATGCAAATCATGTTTTTTTTTTTTTTGGCCAACGTACCTGAAAATCAGCTGTGAATTGTAAACATACAAAACTCAATAAAACAAATATATTATTTAGTTTCAAATGCTTTTATTTGTTTTAATTTGTTTTTATGAATATGGACAATATTTTCTGAAAGCAAAAAAATTTTTTCAATGAAAATTGAATTTTTAATACAATTATTTCTTATTTTTTAATTTTAAAAGATTTTTTAAAAATGTTTAAATTGAATTCAAAAAAAATATTTTAACATTAGTTAAAAGCAACATCAACCTTTCAAAATGTCCGTGTGAGATTGTCATTGTCTAGCGCTTTGAAAATTGTATAATTTGGACCAATCAGATTAGCCATGGTAATTAAGAAATGTAATTTTTTTGTGTTTATAGTCGGACAGTAATTATCAAGTACGGAAGACCAACCAGAATACAATTTAGTTGCATTATTTGAGTTCAGCATTGTTCTCCGCTGTTAAGCCCTTTACTTTTTGCGAAACACGTATGGAGAAGTTAATTTGAGTTTTCAATTTCAACTGAGAAGGGTACCTACAAGTATCAGTATCATCTTATGAAATTTAACTACTGCTAAACTTTAATTTATATGATCTTATTTTTATATTAATCTCAGTTATGACATTTTTTCCATAAATGAAATATCAAAATTAATAATAAAATGAATGGAAATACAAATAACACAGTAAAATGTAATAAATGTACATAAAATTATAGTATTTTATGTACACTTCTGATAAAATTTCATAAGAAAGGTACCTAAATTAATTAGATAACTTTTTCTTATGAAATTTAATCTCACTATTAACAGTCTTATTTTTTTAATTTCTATATATTTTCCATAAAGCATCGTAAACGTAAAAATGAAAGCTAAGTACAAAAAAAAAATAAAAATAAAAAATTAGAGCGCTGAAAGTTTTCCTTAAAAGTAACAAGGTAAATAATTTGTTCACTTAAATAATTTCACTTCCTTCCATCCATAGAAAGAATTCTCCTCCCGTAAGTTATCTAAACGTCATGAATGTGCCTTTCGTCAAGCGACGCGAAAGGTTATGACCTGCTTTGTTTTATTTTCAAATTACATTTTTCGGCGCAGAAGCTAAGTTAAGCTTGGTTCAAAATATTTTAAATAAACAGTATGATATCTGTTTTTATTAAAATCAGTTTGGAAAAAATGATAATTGATTTTTAAATGAATATCAAAGTAAGATTTTAATCTTTTTTTATCAAATCGAAAAAATGATTGAAAATGATTATCTACCTTTTTTTTTTTTTTTTTTTTAAAAAAAAAACAATATTTTTAACGAAAATTTTGTTTTCGTCAAGTTCGGCGTCTTTTTCATCATGCTATGCTCTTTTGTTTACATTTTCGTGGGTGAGTTCTCCCCCTTTCATTCTCACGATGTGTCTTAATCGTGTTTTCAAATTGATTTTATTAAAAAACAACTGTATTTTTCCCATTTTCGGCCCCGTTAGAACCACCACAAGGTAATTTTATGTAGTCCTGTGAAGTTTTGTTGAAATCGGCTAAAAAATGCGGGCAAAGTTTCGTCTGGGGAGGTAGACAGGCCCTGAACCCGTCTAGGCGGGTTCAAAGGGAATATTTTTGGCCGAGCCTACGGTCTCGGAATAACCCACGTTAAACTCGGCCTTGTGCCACATACATTCCTTATGGAGGGACTGCTATAACTGTCAGAGAAACCAGTCAAGCAGGTCGCGTGAAGAAAGTAAGTGGTCATTTGCTTGAAATATTTTTTGCCCGTCTGAGGGCCGAGAATACACCACTGATTGACGCCGCATTTATTTCCAAAGTAATCACACTCCCGACAGTAAGATGACGATTCGTATTTTTTACCCAATCCTCTCCACAAGGAGGGATGAGGCGCAAAGCCGGTTTTTATGTGGGGCGATTCCGAGCCCGTAGGTTCGGGCAAAAATTCCCCTTAGACTTCGCATACATGGGGTCGGGTGTGTCTATTTCCACAGACGAGACTCTGCCTGTAGGCATAGCCATGTCTGGGTTCCTCTATGCCCGAAGGGAGAGAGTTCGACAAGTCTGTCACGAGCCTGGCAGCGAACTGCCTAATGTAGGTGCGACGTGTAAACTGTACCTAGCTGAACGAGCTTTCGGTACCCCGAATTACAAAGGACTCACTTCAATCAAAATCAAATAAATAAACATATATTATTTGTTTATACCTCCGATTTTTTTTTTTTTTTTTACAGTGAGCCGCCGCCTATTCGCGTTTCAGCATTCGCGGATTTTTCTTTAGAACATATGTACTTGTTATTCGCGGAAACCCCGAATATTCGCGTGTTTTTTTCCGAAGAACGTGTGGGATCTTCCACAACAAACCAGCCTTACCTCTTTTTAGGAAATGCACTCTTCCTATCTGGTAAGTAACATCCTACTTTCATAACAAGTATTCATTGGTCAATCGCCTCCAATCTAGCTTGCTGATTAGCCATTTCTGACCAATCAAACCGCCTGCACGCGACCAATCTGTTTTTGCCGTATTCTGCGTTTGAGCCTCCCACGTGGTACATGACCATTAAACCCAACACGTGTAAACTCCCTCGAGTTATCTTTTCATTCATCTCTCTTGCACGTTTCATTCCTTGCTACCAAGTGCCAAGATGTAACCTTCAAGAACTCCCGTCTTAGTCATTGCTGGCCAGACGTTAAAGACAATTACCAACATTCACGAACACTGAAATCTCTACCGAACTTTTACCAACTTTGCAACTCACAATTCCAAACTTTATTCTTCTAAATTACTGTTTAATATTATTTCTTAATATGAATTCCGGTACAACTAATACCTAATCGAAGGGACACGACTCTGTCCTACCTTTTCAGTTCGCATGCATGTACATCAAACATTAATAAATTCAACTGTTATGTTTTGAAATCATTCCGTTCAGTCAGTTTTGTATTTTATTCTATGTGCTATTTACGTCAAATCATTGCGTCCACGCATTATCCTTAATCCCACCTTTCCTAGCCAAAGTTAAATATTGGTAACTCAATCACTACAATAATGATGACCGCGACGTTCGTCGTTTGCCGTTCACAACAACAATGGTAATACAGCCGCTACATATTTGTTGATTCCGTCGGAAATAAACAATAATGGTAACCCCTATCGCTCCAAACATATGTACAAATTATTCGTTAAGAACACCCTCGATTCGCGTATTTTTTTCGATAGAACATATTTAAAATATACTTGTATAATTTTCCTATTATTTAAGTAACTTAAAACATTAACAGTTCATTTTTATGGTAAAAATCGACAGAATTGTACATCTTCATTGTATTAAAAAAAAACAAAAAAACATGCCTAGTGATTAGCTTTGTTCTTTGTTAGGGGCTGCGGCGGGATCTCAAGTCTGGGGCATCATCACAGCTCTGCTTTTAGAAAATGTTTTATAAACTTTATATTTTATCTCTTGTTACCACATACAGTATTTTTAATGGTTGTATCGATCTATGTGTAATTAAAAACAGTTATTGTACGTATGAAAGAAAATGTAAGTGTTATGGTCTCCAATAGTATTTTTCAAAAATGTTTTTAAAAGCGTTTGAAATGTTTCTAAAGTGTTTAGGATAAAAATTTAAGGCATATTGTTGGAATTTAATTTGAGAACAACAATTTCACAAGTTCACATTCTCGCTGTTTTTTCTATTCTCACTCCAACCTCCCTTTTTACTTTCAAAACCGTCTCCCAAGGCCTTGATCCTTATCAGAGATAAGAATATATTTTCTGACTAACGAGAGAGCCGGAAAATATAAAAAGGAATTCAACCACCATTATTCTTTCCATGGTGCCATAAATTCTGGAGGAAACCTCACAGCTTTTTCAGTCCAACCTGTTTTCATTACTTGCAAAACCGGCTTCCAAAGCCTCGATTCTTATCAGAGATAAGAATGTGTCCAATGGAGAGACAGGAAATTTGTATAACGATTTTGGAGGGAAAAGTCCCCGATCCTTCTGATTCTCCAAAATCTCCATAACTTTGGAGAATCTTTGTCTACTTGGCGGTGAGACTTCAGCCTGCCGTCTGTAAGGTCGACGATAGGGAGCTCCAGTCACGGCCTCAGTGATACCACATTAAATACCCGGCCTTGTGCTACATGATGCACCCGATTGGGGGGTGGCTGAATATCATCAGTAGTTCAAGTCGAGTCAAGAGTCGAGTCAGAGGCAGTCCGAAACAGAGTCGCGTTCAGACAATTACTGCAAGACATTGGAATAGTGATACTGGTCGAGACTACATTGTTCTCTCTACTAAACCTGATTGTTCATACTAACACTTCTACTTCTCTGTATATATTCCTGTTTGTAATATATCTGTGTTATTCCATACCTGTGTTCGCGTTCTTCTTTATTGGTTCTACCTTGGACTATCACCGTGGTACAAATTCGTTCGCCACAGTATAACAAGTGGCGACGATGAAACCAACTCTCTACGCGGAGGACATACCTTTTTTTGCTATCCGTCGCGCATATTAAGTGGCGACGAGGAAACCCTAAAAGGGTAATACGAAAAAAAAAAAAAAAAAAAAGAAAATATTCTTTTTTTTATATCAAATTTTCACTGACAACAAAGGAAAGTTTTTTTGTTATTGCGTGCACGGGCTACAGAATATCAGGTTACACACACAAAAAAAATACGTTAAAATGGAAGATTTTAAGTCAACCATTATGGAACTTATCAAAATCCAATTTGAACAGCAACAAAGGTACGAACAGAAACATCTGGAATTGCAAGAATCATTGTTACGTGCAATGACAAATAAAGAGCAAAAATCCGAGAACGAAACATTTCTCTCACAAGACGCTATTTGGAGTAATATCGAAGAGTTCAAGTACGCACACGACGAAGATGAAACTTTTGCAAATTACTTCCGAAGGTACGTAGATCTATATTATTTTGACTGCAAAGATTGGTCAGACGCACGTAAGTACGCCTATTACTAAGAAAATTAGGCACAGGCGAATATACCAAATTCGTACATTATATCCTTCCCAGAAAAACAAGCAAGTTAACGTTCAAAGAATCCATAAAACTGCTAACGGCAGCCATAATACTTCACTATTCTATAAAAGATGGAAATGCTTGAACCTTACAAAAAAGGACAGCGAAGATTACATAACTTTCGCATCCATTGTTAACAAATATTGTGACGATTTCAGATTATCGGAACTCAGCGCGGACAATTTCAAATGCTTAATTTACGTCCAAGGTCTGGTTTCAACCAAAGACGCGGAAATGAGACGCAGAAAACTTACTAAATTGGAGAGTGAACAAGATCTGACACTTCAAAAACTAGCCGAAGACTGCCAGAGATGCATCAGTGTGAAGAAAGACTCAAAAGACATAGAACAAACTGGCATAGCACACGTACGCAAAGTACGAAGGCAAACAAATTATCCCTCCTCACAAACAAACCGAACCGATTTTCCCGCCTCAAGAACAGGTAAAACAAAATTTTCTAATTATAATCAACATAAAAAAAACTACCACCCAGTTCATGCTATCATTGTGGTTCTTGGCATTGGGTTAAAGACTGTACATATCGTTTTAAGACTTGTCTATCATGTAAAAAAAATTGGCCACAAAAGTTCTCATTGTTGGTATAGAAAAGAAAGCAAAAGCAGAATAAGAATTACGAGGCCTGATCAAGCAGATGAGATTAATAGAAGAAAATATGTACAAGTTGAGATGCAAAACAGAAAAGTTAGGTTACAGCTGGATTCTGGCTCAGACTTAACTATCATAAACCTACAAACATGGAGAAAACTGAACAAACCTGTCATGTTAAAAACGGTTAAAACTGCTAGATCAGTTACGAGGAGAAAGATAAAATTCAAGGGTGAAGTAATTACAAACGTAACGTTTAATGGAATGACGAAAAAACTAAAAATGTACGTCTTAAGAAATACCGAAAACCTATTCGAAACAGACTGGATGCAAAAATTCGAATTGTGGGATTTACCTATTAGTACGTACTGCCAAAACGTAAAAAGCTTATCAACCGAGGCAGACAAATTAAAAGGAAAACTAAAAACGAGTTTCCCTGAAGTATTTTCAGCAGATCTCGGAAGATGTAAGAAAATGGCAGCTAATATCGAAATAAAGGAAAACGTTCAACCTGTTTTCAAGAAAAAAAGGAGCGTACCGTTTGCGTCAACAGAAAAAATTGACCAAGAATTAACTAGACTCGAAAATACGGGCATATTGAAAAAAGTAGAGTACAGTAAATGGGCCGCACCGACGGTCTACGTCAAAAAGAAATCAGGAGAAATTCGAGTTTGTGCTGATTTTTCTACAGGTTTGAACGCAGCAATAAAGGACTACCACTATCCTCTACCCAGTCCACAAGAAATATTCACTAAATTAAATGGCGGAAAATATTTTTTAAGTGAGGCGTACCTGCAAATTCCAGTCGATGATGAAAGTTCAAATTTCTATGCATAAATACATCCAAGGGATTGTACAGATACCAAAGACTACCATTTGGAATTAAGGTCGCGCCGGCTATATTCCAACAGACAATGGATACGATGCTTGCCGGACTAGACTACACAATTGCATACCTGGATGACGTATTGATTAATAGCGAAAGCGTTGAAAAACACTGGCAACATGTACAAGAAGTTTTTAAGAGAATTCAAAGGTAAAAGAAAATAAGTGTGATTTTTTCATGAAGGAAATTAAACACCGTGGCCATATCATAGATCAAGAAGGTAGACGACAAGACCCTGAAAGGTCTACAGCAATAAAAAAAAATGCCAGTTCCTAAGAATATAACAGAACTACAAAGTCTTCTTGGATTAGTGAATTACTCTCAGGAATTCATACCTCAAATGCATAAACTTCGCGTACCACTGAACAAACTGCTAAAGAAAGAAAAAGTTTGGCAGTTGACAGATCAATGCCAGGAAACATTTGAAAAAATAATCAAGACATTAACATCGGATTTATTTTTGGCACACTATGATCCTAAACTAGAAATTATTGTAGCAAGTGACGCAAGCGCCTACGGAGTCGGAGCGTGTATATTACATAAAATGCCAGATGGGACAATAAAACCTATCACACATGCTTCTCGAACCCTACTATCAGCAGAGAAAAATTATTCACAAATAGAGAAGGAAGCTCTAGCAATCATCTTCGCATTAACAAGATTCCATTCTATGGTAGATATTTTACTCTGCAGACGGATCACAAACCGTTAATAAAAAAATTTTGGTTCAAAAAAAGGTCTACCGGTTTACACTGCAAATAGGCTACTTAGATGGGGAACGATTCTTCCGAACTACAATTTCAGATTGGAATATTTACCAACGAAAAGAATCGGGCACGCGGATGGCATATCGAGACTTATACCAACAAAGACAGAGCCATTGGAAGATACGGTAATCGCAGCCCTAAGAAATGAAGAAGACATAAGGACAGTACTATGTTGTACAGCCAGAAACCTCCCAGTCACATTGCAAGACATAAAAAATGAAGCCAAAAATGACGAATTTATTAATGAAACAAAAGCAAAAATAGCAGAAAAAAATGAGCAAATTTCGGACAGCTTCTCTCTATGCTACTTTACAACGAAAGGGTTGTAATCCCCAAAACATTACAAAAGCGGATCCTAAAGGATTTCCACAAGGGACACCCGGGTAAAAATAGAATGAAGTCGCTAATGCGAAGCTATGTATATTAGAAGAATATGGACCAGGATATTATCAGATGGTGGAAATGTGCAAGGGTTGTAATTTAGCAGCCAAAGCACCGCTAATCATACATAAGCCTTGGCCAGAGACTGATCGTCCATGGTCAAGAATACACGCAGATTATGCAGGACCAATTGACGGGTTCTACTATTTAATCATAGTTGATAGCTACAGTAAATGGCCGGAGGTGTTTCGTTGCAAAAATCCGACTACAGAAACGACCATAAATTTCCTTCACGAGCTATTCACTCGGTTTGGTGTAGTGGACCGCTTAGTAACAGATAATGGAACGCAATTCACGTCAGCAGACTTCCAAGAGTTTTGCGAAATTTATCAAGTAAAACATATAAAATCCCCGCCTTACCACCCAAGATCAAATGGACAAGCGGAGAGATTCGTGGATACACCCAAAAGAGCTATACGAAAAGCGTACTATGTGCCTACGGAGAAAGCATTACAGCAATTTCTACAGGTGTATAGAATAACGCCAAATAATTCTACACCATCAACATTATCACCAGCAGAAGTCATGTTTGCTAGAAAAATCAGATCAGCGTTCGATAAATTACTACCAAGTAAAACAAAACAAGTAACACAATCCTACGCACCAAAAAGAAAATTCCTCCCAGAAGAAAAACTTTTTTTTAAGGCATAATAAAATAATAATAAAAATAATACTGGGAGCAAGGCATAATTGAGAAAAGAATTAGTAATATGATATACATAGTAGAAGGAAAAATATTTTCACACAGAAGACACGTAAACCAAATAAGGAAGAGACCGTTACAGGATGCTAACGGTCCACCTCAAGAAGAGGTATTCGACACGATTTTCGACACATTCGATATAAAAAAAAAACCGCAAACAATGCCAGAACCAAGAAAATCGGCAAGAAAAAGAAAATTCACTGAACCTTTGGAAATAGTTCCAAAGAAAAAAAGATATTAAAAAAAAAACCTGCTACGCAAAAGCTTTGGAAGGGAGGGTATGGGATCTTAACCATAATGATAATAATGGACTATTCCATACTTAATAAATACTGCGCCTCAGGAGTAGGCAAGGAATCAGTAGTTCAAGTCGAGTCAAGAATCGAGTCAGAGGCAGTCCGAAACAGAGTCGCGTTCAGACAATTACTGCAAGACATTAGAATAGTGATACTGGTCGAGACTACATTGTTCTCTCTACTCTAAACCTGATTGTTCATACTAACACTTCTACTTCTCTGTATATATTCCTGTTTGTAATATATCTGTGTTATTCCATACCTGTGTTCGCGTTCTTCTTTATTGGTTCTACTTTGGACTATCACCGTGGTACAAGGAACCGGACCATAACATTAGTAATACTAACTTATTCAAGAGATCAGATGTAATGTATTGAGTAAAAATACAAACCACATTATCTCCCTTAGTTCATTCCGTTATTAAACAATCAGAATGTTAACAAAGATTCGCTGCTGGTCAGCTGTCTTCTCGTTCGTAATTGTGCCCCGTTGATTCAAATGTTAATCACGTGTGACTTATTTCCTTTAGACATATACAACAACATCATTGAAATGAGCTGACAAAACTGGTATCCCTTAACAAGAATTTATTTAACGAAACATTCTCTAAGTAATTCGTCAACTGAAGAATGCTAGTAAGGGAGGTAATTACAATAAAAAAAAAGAAACGCCAAGGGCAGATAAGTATAGTACATTCTCCCCTCCTTTTTATTTACAGTGTAACCCGGATATAAGAGAGTTGTCGGGACCAGAGAAAATCTCTCTTATATCCAGGTTTATCTTATATCCGGGTCTCTTATATCCGGGTTACACTGTATTTATTTAGTTTTTGATATCTTTTTTGGCTTACGAATTACCCGTTGGGATCGTCTGGATTTCTTGACATTACATGAGAGGGAGTACTCTTTTGATCACTTGGAGAAGAAGTTGTAATCTCTGGGTTAATGATAGTTTATAAAGCGTTACTATCTACTTCAAGTTTTTCATCTGAATTGTTTTCATTAGTGGCTGTAGAATTATCTAAACCTTTATGGAGGTTATTGTCTATGTCTTCCCCACTTCGTAATTCGCATCCATTAATGAATCTTATGTAAGCATATTGTGGGTTTGCTTCTAGTAAAAGTACTTTGTCAACCAATGGTTCATACTTATTGGTTCGGATATTGCGACGCAAAAGAACAGGTCCTGGCATAGATAACCAAATAGGTAAGGAACGGCCGCTGGGAATTCGCCATTGGTATGAAAAGAGTCTTTCATGCGGTGTAACATTAATAGCAGTAGAAAGGAGAGATCTTATGGAGTGTAACACTTCAGGCAATACTGTTTCCCATTAAGATTTTTAAGATTAAGTTCTTTAAGATTTCTTGAGGCTAAGGCCAAGGAGATGTATTTTCAGATAATTCCATTATATCATTCACACTGACCATTTCCTTGAGGGTGATAAGGCGATGTCCGGCTAGTAGAAATTCCAAGATTGGTGAGACATTCGCGTAATTTCCTTGATACGAATGATGTTCCTCTATCTAAATGGATGTAAGAGGACATGCCAAATACTGTAAATATCTGATTTAGACACTGTGTTATTGAGTCTGTATTTGTGCTTGTACATGCAAAGGCAAAAGGGAACTGCGAGTAATCTATTCTATCACCATAAGTAAGTAGCAGTTTTCAAATATGAACGTCCCTTAAAGTTAATGCTGAGTCGTTCCATCAGTTGTATTGCTTTGATCTTGCGTTCTGATTCTGGTGTATAGAAGCTTGGTTTCCATCTAGCACACATTGCACATACTGTACAGACTCTTAACATCTTCAGTAGTGTATGGAAGATTTCTTACTTTACGTTTTCAAATGTCTTTAACGATTCTGAACCAAGAGGGAATGAATCGTCTGTTATTAAGGGTCTAATTTTGTCAGAGAACTTGGGTATCTATTGAGAGCAGTAAGAGAATAATTCAAGCACTTGGCGCAGTGAGGTTTTGTTCTGAGGAACAGGTAGTTCTTTTAATGGTCGTAGACATTCTGCACCAGGTCTAAGTAGGCCATGTGATATGTTGTAGCAAAGAAAATCAATGGATGTTTTAAAGAAAACATATTTATCTTCGTTGTGGGTAAGGTAGCAGTCTTTTTAATTTTTTCCAAGTTCTCATGTTCTTGCTGTTTTTTTCCCAACCACGACAATGTTGTCTACATAGGCATACACACCCGTTAAAATATTTTCCTTAATAAGCTTATCCATTATCCTTTGGAAACATGTGACACCGTTAATCACTCCAAAAGGAATTCTACAAAATTGGTAAAGTTTACCATTAGCTTTCAATGTCATGTAGGGCTTATCTTCTTTTTTTATTATTGATATCTGGTGATATGCACTCTTCAGATCCAATGAGCTGTAAATTTTATATTTTGCTATTTCTTGAGCCAGATTATCCATTCTTGGTAATGGATAAGCATGTAATCTGGTAAGACTTGAGCCCTCCAAGGGGATGTACTTTCCTCACTTACACCCTCCTGGATCATTTTCTCAATCTCAGTCTTTGAAACGCCTCCAAATCTTTTAGATTTAGTTGTTTACAGCCTGGATCAATGTTGGAGAATAAAGATGATGTGTCCACTAACACAGAGGGTACGCTACAGGAGATAGGATGAGAGATTACGAGATCTTTCTTAGAGACACCGAATGCAAAAGATATGTTAGAATGTTGTGACATGACATCTTGGCAAAGAATAATATCTGAGCAAAGGTTGGGTAAGAGTGAAAGTTTTACATTTGGATACCACTCACCTAGTAGGTTTACGTCCACTGTACACTGTCCTTTGATAAAGGCATTAAGTGATGATGATGCCATGGATACATTACCAGTAGCAGGTTTCATCTGCAATCTGTGTTTCCTCACATAACCGTGAGAGATAAAGGATGCTGAGCTCCCCGTACCCATTAGTGCCGTATCGGCGCCATTTTATTCCGACTAACACGTAAAATGCAGCCTGTTTTAGGGATCCTAAGGAAGCGAATGAAGTCTTTAATCTCATCAACATTGTCGCAAGTCTGTGAGAGCATGTTGCAGCGGATGTTATTTTTGGATTCGAACGACACATTTTTGAGAAATGGCCTTCTTTTTTTACATCGGAAACAAGTGGTATTTTTTGTTGCACATGCGCTTCTGTTATAATGAGATCCTCCACAGAAGAAACACCTCAACTTGGTATTAGCCAAAGCTGCACATGTATTAACGGGATCCGTTGACTGGACACTGGTACTGGCCTTTCTCCGAGAAACTGCATCTACAATTAGGGTTTGAGGTTACGTGTATGCTTCTGAATTTTTCTGAGCGCCATGGAGTGCTCTAGCTTGGTCAGTGGCTATATTTAAATGGCAGTGTCTTATTTTTGAGTACCCATAATAATAATAATCTTCGAACGTAAACCAGTGATAAATGCATCTCTAACACAGTTGTCACGGTTTTGTGCAGCATCAACAGATTTAAAGTTACATTCTGTTATAAAATAAAATAAGACATATCTCGGCCGATTTACAGGCAAATACTCAAGAGCGAAAGCCGGATGTGAACGGGACAAAACCCCGTCACAAAATGACCATTATCTTCATTTACAAATTTTCCCGACACACAAGTTCCGGTCGAAAAATAAAATAATATTTAAAGTGTTCTATTTTTCGTCCAATAAAAATGCTTCCCTCCTAATTATACTCGCTTCGTTTTTTGAGCCTGTTAAGCCATAAAAAAAAACGCTATAAAAGGGGTCACACGGAAGTTCAACGGGCAGTCAGCAGGTGGTCACAAAGCATACCTGTCACGGTGAGGCCGAGCGTTCAGCAGCAGGAGAGCATCAACCACCGTCAACATGTGTGAACTACTATGAGAGATCGACCTAGATCCGAAGCCGGCTTATGAACTTTACCACAAGGTAGCTGTCCCAAACCCACACGTTCCTGTTGAAATAAACCACGTAAATCTATTTCTGCTGTTGTCGTATTTCTTTCTTGCAACCATACGCTTGTCTATAACAATTCTTACGCTAGTAACTGTAGTCTTTGTACGTATTCGTCAATATTTTCCTCCTCTTTTTGGCCGCAGATAGCAAGTAAATGCCAGTCGAAAACTTCTTTCGTAGGTTTTATGTACCGTTCTTTCAGACAGTTAACGGCAGTATTGAAAGTACTATATCCCGCAATGTATTCATATACATCTGAGGAAATACAATTTATCCGGATATCGAGTTTATCTAAGTCAGTATGAATGTTAGGGTCAAGAATTTTGCGTAGGTACGGCGAGAAGCATCGAAATCAGTGGTTAAAATTCTTACTCGACGATAGTGCATTAGGAGAAGTGTCCAACGTCCCGGTTTCAAGTGTTAATCCATACTGTTGAATTTGTTTCGTGAAATAAGCTGAAATGAGCTGACAAGACATTCCCTGACTAAGCAATTCGTCAACTGAAGAATGCTAGTAAGGGAGATAATAACAAAAACGCCAAGGGCAGATAAATATTGTACAATTATATCATTACAATTTCAGTGGGATCCTCTTCCCTTGATGCCCTAAGCACGTGCTTATTTTGCTTAATGGTCAATCCAGCCCTGGTGTGATGGCGTTTTCCTCAAAGGGAAAAACGCAATTTCTCCACAGAGATTACATTGCTTGTAAGTGAGTGTAGAAAAGGTTATTTATTTCTGTGCTATAACAGAAGATGTGGCATAAGGCCGAAGTGGGGAATTGGGAAGAGGTCGGTCTTCTGTCTTAACTTCTAAACTTAGCTAGCCACAAACGCTGACCCAATCATACTAACAATATTTCTTGCACTAAAACAACACATTCTTACTTACCTTTCTCACCACACCCACCATAATACCTCAATGACCCAATAAAAATACTAACTAGACTCCATATGTACAATTTGTGGTCTGTGTGGGGGAGGGGAATAAAACAACAATTTTAAATTTTAAAAAGTAACCCCAATGAGTATTTACAGTATGAAACAAATAACTATTTACAAGAAACTAAACAAAATCGTGTTAGTAATAAAACCCCCACAATCACTAAATGTGGCAGAAACATCAGTTAACTAGACGAAATTAATGCGGGACTATAAAAATTAAAAACATTCATTCATCCCAAGCACTCACACGGACATGCACTCATTCAGACACAACAACAGATACGAAAAATCACACCCGCATCCACCAGAGAACTGACGTCACTGACCACCTAACGAGGGAGGGGATGGAGAATTAAACTTAAAGAAAGATAGGGACAGAAATAAAAGGAGCCAATGAGCATACATACCCTAGCTAAGTTTACTGAAAAAGGAAACTAAAGACTCAAAAAAAATGAACCTAGGTTAACCTAAATTTTGGGGTGGGTTAACCGTGTTCAACCCAGCTAAAGCAATATCCTGATGCCTAACCGGCATCAAAGTGCCACTCCCTTTCACACGACACAAACGCGCAAGATTCACCCACCTTTTGCCGAATTCAGATGAAGTGAGTTGCTGCCTTTCCGACCTAATCTTGACTTTAAGCTGATGATTAAAGTAAATGATCAGCTGGGAAGAGGTAAACTTCTCGCCTCCATAGAATCCCATCTGACGTGTCGTCCAAATCACGACTCTCATAACACCTAGCAAGCATAAGAACACATAGTGTTCAGCCTTCGTCAACGGCGGAGCCACATTGCTACAAACAGAAGCGGCATCAAGGACAAAGAACTTTCCAGACAGCATGCGAACCATGAGGTCTTCAACATGCTTGCACAGCGGTGCTACCACTGAGCAATGAAAAAAGGCGTGACCAATGGTTTCGACCTCCCCACTACAGCGGCGACAGTTTGGATATTTCTCCAAGCCCGCTAAGCAAAGTCTTTTGGCGACCCAGAGTAGTTGATGCGCTTATGAAAATGGAGATTTTAATTTTTAAGACTTCTGTGTACTGTAAACACACACTAAATTTCCATGACAAATGAGTCTGAACCCCCACCACTTTTGCTCTTATATACTTTTTGCATGTTCCCAGATATATTTCTTTAGAAACTGAGCAAGCTATTATTAATTAAAGTAACAAACAATATAAAAAAATGTATAGACTGAAGTGGCAGCTTAAGGCTAATGGGGTTGCTGCTTCAGAAAATTTTTAGCTGTTGTTTTATTGTGTGAAAAAAACGAAACAAACACATAAAAAGAAAATTTATGCATAAACTTGATAAAACGAAAAAAAATTTACTTACATATTGTTACAGTTCAAGTTGTAATGAAACGTAATAACGTACGTAATGCATCTACTACTGAAGAACTTTTCTCCGTAAATGCCAAGAAATCTAAGAATTTTAAACACAAGGAACCAAATCTTGTATAACACCGATTTATTTATTTCGTTTTACATTGTCAAGCGAAATATTTTTCTCAAAACAAATTTCACATTTATATCGTGTTTTTAATTCTTCCTTTGTATTATACGTTTCAACATATGAACTGAAGGAATAACACAAAAATTGTCTACGTTGACAGTGAAATCTCAACAAAATCATATATGAACAGAAAGAAATCATCCTTCTGTAAGGTAAGAAGTGGGAAAAAAAAAAGAATAATTTTGACAAAAAAGAAATCGTTATTTACCGACTTGTCTCTCTATCATTTAATATTCTAAATTAAATATTGTTTTGTTTATTGTTGTTATGCCATCATAAAAAGTAAAATAAATTGAGGTATGATTTAATAATGTTAGATATTTTATTTACAAACTAAAAGGGCTAAAACAGTAAAACATAAATTTGGTTGGTGAAGTTAAAAATCGAGTAAAGATTGAAGCAATTATTTCCCTTCATTGTCGTAAAGTAAATCATTGTATGGAAACTGAATGGAGATATCTACATAAATTGTCTTTAATTTATATTATGATTATTTTTATTTTTAATAGATTTTTTATTTTTATTTTTTACATTTTACAATATTGAGTTTAAACACAAACTGTACTAAAAAGGAAATTAAGTTCACTTTGTTGAAGCAATATGACAGGTATTCCTAACGAGAAAAATGTTTATGTCTTTTTGAAAAATATTTGTTTAAAAAGTAAGTTCTTACTGTTTTTCCAACTGAATTTTTACTTTGCAGTTATTTTCAACAAAAAAGAACTGGAATATTAAAAAAAAAAAAAAAATGGGTACCTCCACCAATTCGGTATTACTATTAAGGTTTAATTTTTTTTTATTTTCTTTTTTTGTTGTTGTTTTAAAATGAAAAAGCTTTCTTGAAACTCTCATTTTAGCCTCAAAGGATTTAAAATTTACTATTTCCAGTAAGCAAAGTAATCTGTGGTATATTTCAAAAAGAAATTATATTTGTCGGGGGTCAATTGCCCTCACTAATTTATATTAGACACAATGCCACAAAATAATAAGAAAAAACAAGAAAATTCAGACAAGAGAAATTGTACAAATAAATAGATTTTAACAAATGTACAAAACAATAGTTATGAATGTTATTTAAAATAGTGAAATAAACTTGTCTTTTTAGATTTTTGTGTGAGGCAATGTTCCAGTTTGATACACTGCAAGTGGTAGGGTAATTTGTGTGAATTTGGAAAAATTCAGTTCAATGTTTGTATTCAAAATAAACAGTTCGAAGTCTGTGGAAAAAGCGTGTGTAAATGTGATTTACGTGGTTTATGACATTTGAGTGTCTGTCGCTTCGTTGTTTGCCGACGTAAGTTTAGTATGCATTGAATGAAGGAAGCAGACTGTGGTTATGTTAAAAACAGGATTTTTAACTTATAGTCTGCACTTCAGTTGAAAGTTATTGTATAATGAGTGTCGTCACGTTATGTGTAGCTTTTTTTGGCTGATTTTTCCCACCATGTTTCTTAATTTTTTTGTTTATATAAACAGTATGTCACATGATAGGCTCCAGCAAAATGTTTTAAAATTTTGGCAAAGCTGTACCTTTGATCAGGTCAAATTAAGGTCAGACGTGCGGACAGAGTCGGCAACATGCCATGTGATAGTTTTGAATCAATCAAATTACGTTAGTTGTGTAGTTTTTAATATGTTTTGTTTACTTTTTGGAAGTTTTGAGAACAATATAGGAGCTGGATCCTATATATTGATTGGAATCAAATAAAATTGATAAAATCAGCCATTTTGACACATTTGCAAACAAAAGGTAATTCTCGGTTTTTTTAAGTTTTGTAAAAATAAAATATATATTTCTAAAATGTTATTTGAGAAAAATTAGCAAATTTAAAGTTAAATTCACCTGATTTGAAACAAATATTACTTATAACATAAAATCTTGTATACAAACATTTCTTAACCACGTGATCTTGTTTTTCTCACGTATTGATTTATCGACTGCCTAATGTGTTGATAAGTATTGTGATGCACAATTGCTAGCAAACGATAAATTTTATATGAGGGTTTTTTTCTGTTTGGGGGAAAACCCTTAAAACATGTGACCTTTTAATGATAATGTTATGTATGAACTCCATATTAAGATAAATTAGGATGATTAAACATGCAAAAAAAATTAAAATTCTTTTTAACAATATTTGGGTTCATCATATTTTAATATGCTTTACAATCAGTAAATATAGTTTTACTTAATAACTATATTTCCAAAGAAACTGAATTTTAAAAGATTTAAGATGTTTCTAAATTATTCAATTTCAAATTATAAAAAATGAAAACAAATCTCGTAAAAATTCATTTTTCATTGAATTTTTTTTTCTTCAGACAATATTGTCTAATATAAATTATTCATAAAACAATTAAAAGCTTCTCTAATTAAATAATGTGTTAGTTATATTGCTTTTTTATTTTTCGATTCAGAACAGATTTTCAGGAAAAATTAGGGGACTTAAATTCTTCAAAGAATTCTATTTTATTTTTAACTAATATAGTCACTAAAAATTATGATTAATTTCTCAAATGTTCATAACATTAAGGAAAATGGTGAAACACATGTAAAAAAAAATGTTAAAATATTTTTACCAAGATTTTCTAATAAAAAAATTTCAAAAATAATTTCATTCATTTGTGAATAAATCCTGACAATTTAATTAAAACTGACAATTATTTGATTTTTGCAAGAATTTCCAAATTAATGTATCTGTCACCGCAAAAAAAGAGGCTAAAATTTACTAAAACTTAGTATATCTGCTGAGCAAGAAAAACAAATTTTTTATTCAAAATTTTGAATGTTCAAAAAATGAGTAAAAAAATTTAATTAAATATTCAAAAAATACTTTGACCCTTCCTCTTAATAATAACATAAGGATTTTGACAATAAAACTGTTTTTATTATGTTTGGAGCATGTTTTCATCATGGTATGCTGATTTTTTTTTATCGATTTCGTGGAGGTACGTAGAAAAAAAATATTTGGCTTTTTCTTGTTTAATTCACCCCTAAAATCCACACTAAATTCTTCCAGAGAAGATTACTCTATTACGCTATTACTCTAGCTGGGATGACTTTTGCAATCATCCCAAATTCAGGTGTCGTATTTCTAAGTGTGGGGTATCCATTCGCACTGAATCTGATAAACAAGCCAAAAACATATTTTTTTTTAAATTGTAAAAAATTACTTTTAAGTACATCCACACTTACGAAATATGAATAAAACCTTGATTTTTGGTAATTTTTCATTTGGAGGTTTGGAGTTGTGAAGCAGGCTAAATAAATTTTGATTTAAAATTTATAATTTCAAAAGGGTACTAAAAATTGAATAAAAAAGACAAAGTTTGATTTAAAATTTATAATGTCTTGGGGACGAATTAACAGAAAAGAAACAAATATCTAACTTCATATCTCTATCTATAAAAGGCAGGATGTGTGTGTGTGTATGTATGTAACAAATGCACAGCCGCAATTTTAGACAGATTTGCACCAAAATTTACATGCACATGCTCCAAGTTAGCGGGAAGGCCAAGACTGACATTGCACTTCCCAACTCCCATCGATAGTGGAAATAATCAATGTTTTCATGCTTCTACGGCAGTTTTCATGTAGTTTGCGGCCATTTTCTACTGGCCAGAGTGAGAGCCTATAGCTGGCTGCCACGAATAGGCAGGAAGATTCTATTGGCCAGCGTGAGAGCCAACAGCTGACTGACACCAATGTTAACTAGCATGCTAAAAAAATTGATAGCTGCATTCGTCACAAGTGGGAAAAATTTAAATCTGCATGGCACTTTACTCCATTTGGCTCATTCACTTGCTTAAACTCAACGTTGATTCTGATTCCACAAAACTGGGTTGGTTGTGAAAAAGTATTTGTTGTTAACATTCTTTTTTCATTTGGTTTTTCCAGTTACGAGTCCTTTTTTAAAGCTGATCATTTTGTGTTCATTTTGTTTAGTTCTTTTTTCGTAACAGATTTAATGTTTAGTATAGAGCTTAGAAAAAATTTGCAGTGTGAGATAGGCAAGAAGTAAGGCATGTAGCAACATCAGCACAGCAAAGGGCACTTCTTTAAAGGCAACGAAGGGTAAAAATATTTTAAGTCAAGTGATAGCGATTGCTGTATGAGTCGTACGATTTTTTAATCAAGCATGGGTAACGCTGGGCCATGCTGCTAGTTAAATATAATTTTTTTTTTTCATAAAGAGTAAACAGATTTCTAAAAAGTTAGAATATTTTGAAAAATTATGGAAAAATGTTTCTAACTTTATGGAATTGGGAAAGTTTGCTGAAAAGATTTTAGGCAAAAAAACCCCCAAACTTTTGCTTTCTGACTTGCTCTATTGCACCATGTTTTCAGTTTCCCTCTTTCTCAAGGAAAAAAAATATTTTCTCAAAGTTTTATTGAATTATTTCTCATATGATACATATTTCCCAGATGTTCAAACTTGAGTTTACATTATTTTTTTTACAGTAATTTTTCTATACATGTACTCACATGTAGTGCGGGCCCAGCAAAGATTTGCTAAAAACGAGCATACATGATGAAAAAATATCCCAAACTTAATTTTTAAAACCAAGTTTTATCATCAAAATCTTCATTATTATTAAGAGGATGTTTTTTTAATATTAAATTGTGTTTTTTTGTGTGTGTGTAAACAGGGACTATAAATTAGTATAGGAAATTCTTTTTTTTTTTTTTACAGTGAAAAATATTGATTTGGAAATTCATGCAAAAGTTAAAGACTTGTCATTTTAATTTATTTTCATGATTTAATCATAAATGGATGAAATTGTTTTGGAAATGTTTATTTTTTTAGAAAATCTTGGTAAAAATATTTGTTTTAATTTTGAATATGGACGTTCATACACATTATCAGAAAATAAGTGGTAACTATAGTAAATTTATTGACAAATTACCTAAAATTCAATAAATCATTAGGTTACGAAGAATATTTTTGTAAATGTTTCAGATTAATGAATAGTTAAAAATTATCTAAAAAAAAGGTCCTCATGTTATATATTCCTCAAGTAATTTTGACAGATATGACACCTGTAGAAAAAAATGAGTTAAATTTCTGGTTATTAATAGAACTGTCAAACTGTCTATAAAGCTATAAACATACCTGCTTACATGTTAAAAAATGCATTTCTATGATATTTTGAACTAAGAGTAATATTTATCTCAGATTAATTAAATTTTAAATCAGCTAATATTCCTCAAATAAGCTTTCAGGAAATATATTTTATTTTTGAAAGTTTTTTTTAATAAAGAATTAGATTGTGCTAGCAATAGGTAAATTCAGCAACTTTTTTTCTAGCTATTTAAAAAAATTTCCAGTTAATTTAAATTAATTTTGAAATACAGCAAAATGTTTTTTTTAATCATATCATCCCATGTAAGGGAGTAAAGCCGCTACGACACAAGGGGTTATTGAATGTGGAAGGACAAAAAAAGAGAGAAGAATTAGGAAGTGTGAAGAATAGAAGAGTAATTAAGAAGGCAGAAGATAATGATTGATATTGCATTGAAATTTTTGAAGACCAGAGTTTGAAGGGTGATAGCATAAACAGAAAATGCATCCAGTGGCTAAAATAACATAGATGTCCTGAGCTTTGAATAAACAGGGTGCTCTGGCATCCTGAGCAGAGGGAAATGCATACTTGCATGGGCACATGCTGGAAGAGGGATAGCCACAAGAAGTTGTTTGTTTTGTTTTATGGCATATCAAACTCAATGTGTTATTTAATGCTGACAAGATTTTTATTACTGTTTATATTTTTTCAAAAATGTATTAGTGGTAATAATTCTTTCTCAAAAGATTTATTGCTTTATCCAATCAATTTAAATTAGTTTTGAAATACAGCAAAATATTTTGTGTTTTTTAGTTTTGTTTTGTTTTTTAATCATATCCAATGTAAGGCAGTAAAGCCACTAAGACACAAGGAAATACTGAGTGTGGAAAAACAAAAAAAGAGAGAAGCATTAGGGTGTCTAAAGAATAGAAGAGTAATCAATAAGGCAGTAGACATTGATATTGCATTTAAATTTTTGAAAACCTAATTTTGCTGGAAAGCATGGAGCCAGAAGAGAGCTCCACAAGTGAGAAGCACAAGAAACTGTTCATGTAAAACTTATGGTTACATCTGGCCAATTTAACTCTGAATTGATGAGACCTTACCACCACTCAAGTACTGTGCAGAAATTCATAATGTCTAGGTAACATAGCAAAGACCTTATTGAAACAGTTACCATGAAATTATTTATAGAAAAGGCACAGGGAAGCTACATTATGGCAATGAGAAAGTAACTGAAGCTGAGATGCCAGATCAGGACCAAAATATTGTTGATTTTTCTTTGGAATCTCTAAATATACAGCAGAAGCACTGCTCCATATATGTGGCAACAGTATTCAATGCATGGATGAATTGTAAACTTATTGCAAATATTAAATTTAATCTACCACCCAAGAAAGAAGTTTTCATAACATCATGAGAAACTGGCCACTGCAACAATCACTTGAACCTGGAAGGAAAAATGTTCAGAATATTTTGTTGTTACCTGTTCACATCAAGCTTTGTCTTATGAAAGTTTTCAGGAAGGCTATGTACAAAACATAGGCAGACTCCAAGTATGTGCAGAATAAATTGGAAGGAATCTTTGTTAGTCCCCAGATTCATAAACTTCTTTTGGATAAAAATTTTGACAGAGCATTACAGTGGAAAGGAAAAAAACTGCATGTGAAGCTTTCAAGTCAATGGCAACCAACTTTCTGGGTAATGAAAATTACAGAAAACTGTTGGAAGACCTCCTGAAAGCATGCAAATGTCTTGCCTGTAACATGCTGTTGAAGGTGCACTTCTTAGACATATTCATTGATTTTTTTATTTCCCCAAAACTGTGGTATGGTGAGTGATGAGCATGGTGAACAGTTTCATCAAAATATTTAGCAATGAAAAAAAGGTATCTGGGCAGGAGTAATTAATCAATAATGGCTGATTATTGTTGAACTGTAACCAGAGATGATATTTCTGCAGTCAGAAGCAATGTGTGATTGTTAAATAATTGAGCATTTGTATAGTTCTGAAGAGAGATTTCCAGTTGCATTTTATTTAATAAACATATATTGCCATCTTCATGTATTCGTGTATTGTTCGGGTAGAAGAACTTCAATGCATATTTTGCAAAACAAAAATGTTTTTTAATGGATTCATGTGAATGATATAACTGGCTAAATATCTTTAAATCTAGATCCAATCATCTAATGTAAATTCAGCATGCTAAAAATGCACAAGAATTGGCGCATTTCATTTCTAAAGTAGTCAACTTGTGAAAAATTGTAGATCAGAGTATCCGAAGAAATAGGAAAAAGTTTTTTATTGATTATTATATAATATTTTTTTTTTATAGATTTCTATTAATTATTGCATTGATTCTCATAGATCAAAACATTTATTCTCAGTAACAACGCAAAAAAAGAATTGTTTCAATTTGAGATGTTTTTATGTGTAGCTAATTATTGTATTAGGAGGAAATGCATCCCCAAATGCATTGATATCCAAAGAAATAGAAAAATGTGTTTTGATGGATGATATTGTAGATTTTTTATAGATTTCTATGAAAATTATTGTATTGATTCTCATACATCTTTCTGCTGATAAAAAATTTATATATTGGTGAAAGTTTGATAGTTAATGTCACACAATGTCAGCAAATGCAGTGTGTTCAATCTTCAATGGCTCCTGCATAGTTTTATTCCTGTGCTTCACTAAACTGACATTAGAATATACCAATAGGCATCATTTACGAATATGAACTGATTTCATCTATTATTCAGTGACTCAGCTTATATATCTTTTGCTTCTTTTTGTTTACAGATGTTTTGGCATCATTATCAATATCAACTGGCAAGATATGGACTTTGAAGTGGATAACTTGTCCTTTCGACAAAAACACATTGAAAATCCATGAAACATTAAGATTCACAGTGACATATGGAGACACACGCAAAAGAGGAACAACATTCCTGTGGAATATGTGGGGCCTCCTTTGCGCAAACATCACATTTGCGGAAACACATGTATACACACAATAACAAAAAACCATATTCTTGTGAAATTTGTGAATGTACATTTTCACAAAAATCATCTTTGGAATGCCACATGAAGACACACATAGGAGAGAAACCATATCCTTCTACATTTTCACAGAAATCACATTCAGGGATACATATGCGAATACAGACAGGGAAAAAACCATATTCTTGTGAAGTTTGTGGATCTGCATTTTCAGAGAAGTCATCTTTGGTGACACATATGCGAACACACACAGGGGAGAAACCATATTCTTGTGAAGTTTGTGGATCAGCATTTTCACGGAAGTCATCTTTGGTGACACATATGCGAACACACACAGGAGAGAAACCATATTCTTGTGAAGTTTGTGGAGTTGCATTTTCCCAGAAATCACATGTGGTGACACACATGCATACACACACAGGAGAGAAACCATATGCATGTAAACTTTGTGGATCAGCATTTTCAATTAAGTCATATTTGGTGAGACATATGCATACACACACAGGAGAGAAGCCATATTCATGTGAAGTTTGTGAATCTGCATTTTCATGGAAATCACATTTGGTTAGACATATGCAAACACATACTCGAGAGAAACCATATTCTTGTGAAGTTTGTGGTTCTGCATTTTCACTTAAGTCCTGTTTGGCAACGCACGTCCGAACACACACAGGAGAAAAACCATATTCTTGTGAAGTTTGTGATTCTGCATTTTCAGTCAAGTCTTGTTTGGCAATACATATGCGAAAACACACAGGAGAAAAACCATATTCTTGTGAAGTTTGTCAGTCTGCATTTTCAGTTAGGTCGTCTTTGGTGAGACATATGCGAACACACACGGGAGAAAAACCATATTCTTGTGAGATTTGTGGGTCTGCATTTTCATTTACATCAAATTTATTGACACATATGCATACACATACAGGGGAGAAACCATATTCTTGCGAAGTTTGTAAATCAGCATTTTCACGGAAGTCACATTTGGTGAGACATATGCAAACCCACAATGGATAGAAACCATATTCTTTTGGGGTTTGTAGATCTGCATTTTCATGGAAATAGTCTTTGGCATGCATATGCAAATACACACTTTAGAAGAACCATATACTTGTGCGGTTTGTGTATCTGCATTTTTACAAAGTCAAATTTAGTGCATCAAATTGTACCACACACTATAGAAATTCCATCATCTTCTGAAGATTGTAGATTTGCATTTTCAGATGTCAATTCCAACTTTGGTGTGCCACATGAAAATATATACTGAGATAAACCAAGTTCTTAAGAAATATATAGATCTGAATTTTCAAAACATTTGTACTTTGCAAAGCACATGTCAACACACCAGGTTATAAACATTAGCCATGTGAATCAATATTTCTTCCAAATTCTCATGTAAATATGACAGTGAAAAAAACATATAATTGTCATTTTTCAGGATTTAAGTTTTTAGTCATCTAAGTAGAAAAAATGTGAAATGACAGCTGAAATGCAAAATTCTTAATTCTTATTGAAATTTGCATTGGAAACACAAAAGATGAACACAAGTGAAAATGTAATGTATATTAATTTCGTGCAGGTCAGTCAAAATTTATGCATGCAAAGGCAAACAAGAGAATTCAATGAATGAACATTTTCAATGTGTCTTTTTATAGATGAATGAAATAAAAATGTTTTCAAGAATCTGGTGAATATGAATTTTGATTTTTTTTTTTTCTTCATACAAGAATTATTAGGTAAATGCCTTTTCAGAGTCTTTAATAAAATAAAATAACTTGAATGAAATAAATTCATCACTTTTTTCAAGAGTCTGGTGAACATAAAATTTGATTTTTTTTCATATCGACAAAGGTAAATGTCTTTTCAGTGTCTTGATAAAACATTTTAATCTGTGATATTTTTGTAAAATTCTTTGAATTTGAATAGACTCGTTTTTGAAAACTGAAGACTAAATATTTGAAGGATTGAACTCTACTCTCCACTCTTTTGTTTATCTGTGGAATTGTCAGAATTCTATGACCTCTGGAATTCTGAAACAATCTTTTCTTTTCTGTAATTATTTAGCTATAAACAATTTTCTTTTACAGCATGTATTATTCATAGATTAATTGCTGTAAATATGGAAATCATACTATATCTATAAGACATGTTTCATTATTATGGGAAGATTTCAATAACTGTAAAAATTTATAAGGAACTGCCTGCCTTGATAATTGCTGTGTATTTACATAGCCACTTGTATTATAAGGTTAAGGGAGATGCTGGCAGTGTAAGATATTGATGCAAAAAGTGGAATTGAAAAGTTCAGTTTAGCCTTGTGTGTTCAATATCAACAAGTGATATCATTATGTCTCCTCAAAACTTGCGGATGCAATGGTAATCTTGGAACATTCAAAGGCAAGAGAAACCAAGGAAATTAACAATGAACATATATGAAACATGTTGAACTAATGGATGGAAGACTAAGTACTACACAATCATAGGTCATAAATCACATACGGTGAAAATCATATATGGTGAAACGAGATAAAACCCTGGGCCCAAGTGAAGAATAATCCTGTTTGCACTTACCGACCATAATATAAACCTTCAGAAAAACAGAGCTTGTAGCTCTGTTCTCTCTACCATTTTGCTAGAAAGTGAGACAGGCTGGTTCACTCCACTAACTACAAAAAGCTAATCACAACAACTGCCAACTAAAAAAGAATCTTTCCCTGTTTATGTTCCAAGATAACATGAGCTACAAACTCAGTCTTGCAAGAAGAATACAAGTGTCTGTGTGTACATAAAAGAAAATAAACCTTCCAACATAAAGTTCATTCATTTTTTAATATAAAAGACTAGGAAAATCAGTTGTCCAGATTTTTTTATATAAAAAATCTGAATGTCCAAATTCTAAATAATAAAAATAAAGAAAATATTTGTATGCCTGTTAAATGAATCACTTGTATTTACAAACATATGGACATGAATTCAAATGAATCGAAAAGGAGAATAGTATTCAGTTGAGTTTAAATCTTTGCATAGTTGGTACACAGAAAAAGTTGTTTAAAAATTACTTTTAAATAGTTGGTCTTCAGAAAAAAAAAGCAACAGTTGAGAAAAGTTTTATTACTAGCAAAGATTTACTGGCCATCTTTGTTTGAAATTGTCAACACACGTTTCTTTCAGCACATGCTGTGAGGAAAGAAAGCATGGTAGAACTGAGACTACCATGGACAGAATATGAGACAAACTGAGTAAGCTATTAAAGTAACAAAAAATAAAATCATGAAAAGTGTACTAGACTATGATGTCATGTATAATTTCCTATGTGGCAGTAAACATTGGACAATTAGAAATGAAATATGTTGAGATTACCATGGCCAACATAGGAGATAAATGAAGTTTTAAGGGGGAAAAAAGAGAGAAAATGATACTGTTGTTTACAATCAGCAAGTTATCAATTAAATTTTGAGGAAATGCAATGACAATTATCAAACATATCAAAGGCAAAGTAAAGAAATGTAATAATTACTCAATGTTAAAAATGTAGGCAATGTTTCCCTTGATATCACTATTACTGTATACACTTTTGACTCCCTCGGCAATGTTTGTTTTAAAAAGCCATGATTAGAGTATAAAAGTGGATTTTGTTTATCCTTGATAATTGGCAATAAAGATATTAAATACTATTTGTTTTTTTAAATTGCTTTTTTACAAAAATAATTTTATATTCAAAGATTATAAAAATATTTAAACCAATTACAATGGAACCTCGGTTCATGAATTTAATTTGTTCCTGAAGCACGTTTGTAACCTGAAATGTTCGTAAACCGAAACTATTTTTCCAATAGGAATCAATGTAAAATGGATTAATCTGTTCCTGGCCCCAAGATGATTGCTTATTTAAACTTTAACAACAGTACTTTGTGCACAAGTTTATACACAAAACTAATGAAAATCATATAATACATAAACCTAATGAAAATCATTGAAAGAAAAGAAAAAAAAATACTATGCAGATATAGATGAACACTTCAATTTTACTGTACCTGTACATAGGAAAGTTGATGGCGTAAGTGGAAAGAGAAGGAAAGAGATGTTATTGTTTGGAAAAGGGAAGGAAAGACATGATCATCTCTTTATAAGAATAGTATAGATCATTGCTTTTGCAATATGAAACTGAGTAGGAAGAGACAATAATATTGTCTCTATGATGATGATATTGTCACAATGTCATCATCATAGAGACATTATCATCAACAATTGTTTTTCTCTTAACTTTTCTTTTTCCTTTACCAGTATCACTGCTAGCTTTCTTTGGAGCCATGACTGAGAACTAATGAAGAGAAAAAAAAAGACACAGTACAATAAAACTGGAAAAGAAAAGCAGAGCACAACACATGAATGTATACAACACGGCAATTGACTAAGAAATGATTCCGTTTGGGTTAACTTGGTTCAGCTTGGTTTGGCAATGTTGTTCGAGAACCGAAATTTTGTTTGATAACTGAGGCATTTTCATCTCGAATATTCTGTTCAAAAACCAATTTGTTCAATATGTGAGATGTTCAAGAACTGAGGTTGCATGGTAAATTTTCATTTTAACAGCCAAGCGCTAATATCCCTTCAAATTTTTCCCAAAGTCTTATTTCCGTGCAAATGTATATGCTGAACTCAAATCAATAATTAGATATTAAAGAAACCTACCTTTTTGGATGTTAAAGACCCCCAAAAAATCGGACTTTTCCTGGTCTTTCGTCGGCCATTAGCGGCTTATTGATAAGTAATTAAGTGCTGAATTCTGTCGGTGGACATATACAATTTAGGCCTATTTACTCCCTTCACAGTAATTCCTTGTAGTTAACTTTCAAATTAGAGTTAGGTGTTTTTTTTTTTTTTTTTAAAGAAGAAAGTTAACTTTCAAATTAGAGTTTTAGGTGTTGTTTTTTTTTTTTTTTGGTTATTTTTTTTTTTTTTTTTTTTTAAAGAATAAAGTTAACTTTCAAATTAGGGTTAGATGTTTTTTTTTTTCTTTTGTTATTCTTTTATTTGTGGATGCTTACATATATTTGAAAGTTAACTTTGTTCTTAAATTAAGTACAAAAAAAATCGCTTTACGGAAACGCGTACTAATTTCTGAAAGAAAATAGTTCAGCAGTAAATGACGTTCGGGTGTTAAAATGAAAACTTACCAGTTGCACTGTATAATAATGAAATATTTGTTATTTACCATTGTATAAAGAAATAAATATAAAGATAATTTTTTTATTCATGAATTTATAAAAATATCTCCGAACGGAAAAATTTAAGTAAACGAAATACATAACTACAAATAACTGTAATTATACATTTAAAAAAATGAATTTCCTGAGAAGTTTTCATTTGCTCTCAACTCAACATTTCACTTTCTTACTGCCTTACATATACTGATAATTTTGTATTTTTAAAATACATTTTTGATTAAAATGATTTTTCAAATTTATATTCCTTTATAAAATGTAAAATAATAAATCTTTATAAAAGTTAAATCATAAATATCACATAAAAAATATATGAACCAATGTAACATTGCCGAGGGAGACAAATGTGTGTACACTACAGTAATAGTGGTAAAGGGATACATCGGGTTTTGCAGGCATTAAGTTTGAAATTTTGAGCTAATGGATTGATTGAAGACGAAGTACTTACAAAAACATATAGAGGAAATAAGCAAAAGTTAAAACTTAAAAGAAAAAATATTGCTAGACGTGACGACACATAGCGAGAGATTCGAAATATGATTGTATTTATGGCTAGACTACAAAATCTTGGAAGATGGAAACCTCAGTAGCTGTGAGGAAAAATAATAATAATCTACTTTTGAAGAACTTTTACCCGTAAATGCCAAGAAATCTAAGGATTTTAAACACAAGGAACCGAGTCTTATCTAACACCGCTTCATCTCTTTCGTCTTATATTTTCAAGCGAAATATTTTTATCAAATGTAATTTCGCATTTATATCATAGTTTTTGATTTATTAATTCTTCCTTTGTATCATTCGTTTGAAGCGCGACATTATTCTATGAATAACTGCGTAGGTTGTCAATGAAATCTCAACAAAATCATTTGAAAAGAAAGAAAATAGGAATCATCCCGTTTTACTGGTAAGTGGAAAAATAAAAATAAATAATTTTTAATTTTGTTAAAAAAAAATTTTTTTATTTACCGACTTGTTTCGACATTATTGTTTTTTTTTTCTTTTCTGTTGCTATCATTAAAAAAAGAAAAACAAATTATGGTGTGATCTCATATGGTAAATTTTCTTTTTAACGCCCGCTCTAAATATCTCTTAAAATTTTCCCAAATCGTCATAATTCCGTGTAAATGTAAATGCTGAACTCGAATTAACAATTAAATTACGAAAAAATCTACAGTTTTAGAGTTATCGATAAGAAAAAATCAGACTTCTTGTTGCACATTCGTCCGCCATTACTGCCATAATGTTCAGTAAATTAGTGCGGGGTACTTCCGGTGGCGTAAGCATAAATTTTGGCCTTTTTTTTTTTTTTTTTTATGGGATAAGTGTAGTTTTATTTATAACAAAAACAAATTAAATAATACAATAGAATATTTTTTGCGTGTAGAATAGCAATGACAAATTAAAAGAACACATTATGATTAAATAATGCAATAAAGCATATTTTTTTTTAAATTAAAAGCAGATAAATTGAAAAAAAAACATATTAAATAATACAATAAACCCTTATTCTAGCATTTTTTTTATTTTGTAATTTTATTTTGTACATAATCATGCTCTTTACAAAGTGTTATGTTTATGGGTTAAGTTTAGAGTTAGGTGTTAGGGTCAGGAGTGGGGTTATGGTTCTTTCTGCGTAGAAAAGGGGACAAATTAAAAAAAATCATTAAATAATACACTCAACCCTTATTTCATTTCTACTTTACCAAGTTTGCGCATTAGTTATTGTTTGTGTTATTTTCAATTTTAAAATATAAAAAATGCTTTACTGTATTATTTAATTTGTTCTTTTAATTTGTCTAAAATGTGTTATTGTATTATTGTAAAGGGAAACAAATACTTTTTAGCAGAAAAAATTAGTTGGATATAAGAGAAGCACATCTAACCATAGTGATTGGTTTTGGAGGTGTGAATTGATGTTTACATCAATGTATAGATAACTAATGTCAGAGCAATTTATCAGACAGAAGTATATTCAAATTTTAAATGAACCAGCTTATTTAACTATAAAGTAATTTATAAAAATTAAATACTTTCAAAACCCTAATATTTTATTGATTTTTTTAGGCACATTTTTTAACGAAGTCCAAGATATGTTTCTGTCCCTAAAACTGAATCTAAAAAAGAAAATAATTAATAATTGCAGTATGTCTCTCACTGAAAAACGATAAATTAATTATATTTAAAAAATGAAATTAAAGTATTTAGTGAAATAGGATGTAAAAATGAAAATGAAAAATTTTGAAAATGTGATGATGATGATGATGGTCAGTCAAAGAATTTGATACGGACTAGCCAGAAGGAAAGCTAAGCAATTTCTTATGACCTTTCACTTTCTGAATCTTGCATCCAGAGTATTGGAAAAAACGTTTTTAATATATTTTTTGCATAGTAAAAAATAAATTTAAAAATACTGTCATATCGTGGGTTTGCAATAAGCTTTCTAATTTATGATCTGTAGAAATTGATCTTTTTAATTAACATTTTCAAAAATATATAGATTCAAACTTAATTTTAAATTATTTAACAAATTTATCACATTTTGTATTTAAAATTGGAAAAGATGAAAACAATTCTTGTAAAAAGTGATTTTTCATCAGAAAAATATTTTGGCTTCAGACAATAGTGTCCTTAATATATATTATTCATAAAAACCATTAAAAACACTTTTAATTGAATAATGTCTTAGTTTTATTGGGTTTTGTATTTTACAATTCAGAGCTGAATTTTGGATAATATTGTGTTGAAATTTACTAAAAAAAATGGTGATTGATATTCTTCAAAGTCTTCTGCTTTTAACTAATTTAATCACTACACAAATTCGAATTTTCAAGTTTTCATAAAATTAAGTAAAGGTGTGGGTAACAGATGTAAAAAATACTTTTACCATGACCTTCTAAAAAATAAACATTTCTAAAATAATTTCATTCATTTGTGAAGGAGTTCTGAAAGTTTCACTAATATCCGACAGTTATTTGATTTTTGCAAGAATTTCCAAATTAATGTGTTTTTCAACTGAAAAAAGGCACTAAAAAACTAATGGTAAATTTTACATGACGGCGGATGTAAACAAAAACAAGATTTTGATCATAAAACATTGTTTTTATTAATTTGAGGCCTTTTTTCATCATGCCATACAGGTTTTTCAGCAAATTATTGAAGATACCTAGTTTAAAAAATATTGCAAAAATAAAATATATATTTCCGAAGCATTATTTCAGGAAAATTAGCAAATTTAATGTTAAATTAATCTGATTTGAAACAAATATTACTTATGGCATAAAATGTTGTATACAAACATTTCTTAAGTATGTGATCTTGTTTTTCTGATGTGTTAATCAGTTTATTGACAGCTGAATGTGTTCACAGTTAAGTATGGTGGTGCAGACATTAAAGTTTATATGAAATGGGTGTGGAGGTCCTATAAGTGGGGACAACCCTTACAACATGTAACATTTTAATGATGATTATAGGTTTGATCATCCATACTTTAGAAATTCTGCATGTATATACATATACATATACAAAAATAAATCAAAATTCTTTTTAAAATATTTTGGGTGGTCAGGTTGTAATAAGCTTTACAATATATGATTAGTAAATATAATTTTATTTAATAACAATATTTCCTAAGAATTACCATATTGAAAATGAATTTCAAAAGATTTAAAATCTTTATAAATTATTCAATTTAAAATTGTAAAACATGAAAACAAATCTTGTAAAAATTCATTTTTCATTGAAAAATTTTTTTTCTTCAGACAATATTTTCTTTAACATATATTATTCAGAAAAGCAATTAAAAGCTTCTTTAATTAAATAATGTCTTCGTTTTATTGTGTTTTTATTTTTGAATTCGGAATTGATTTTCAGTAAGACAGGGTCCAATTTTGCAAAAAACATTGGTGATTTAAATTCTTGAAAGAATTCTGTCAACTAATATACACTTAAAACATTGAATTTCTTAAGTTTTTATAAAATTAAATAAAGGAATTAAACACATGTAAAAAATACATTTTTACCAAGATTTTCTGATAAAAATTTTCAAAATAAAAAGAGGCTAAAATATGCAATGATAAAAGTTGGTATAACCATTGACGCATGAAAATCAAGTTTTTTAATCAAAATTTTGAATGTTCTAAAAAGGAATAAAAAATGTAATTAAATATTCCAAAAATTACTTTGATCCTTCCTCTTGTTAAAAACATAATGATTTTGATGATAAAACTATGATTTTATTATGTTTGGAGCATATTTTCATCATGGTATGCTGATTTTTTTTTGATTTCATGGAGGTACCTAATTTAAATTTTAAATCAGAATTTTATTGTCAAAATCTTTATTATTACTAAGAGGAAAGAGACCAAAGGATTTCTTTATTAAATTATATTTTCACTCCTTTTTAGAATGTTTTAAATTTTGGTTAAAACTGTGTTTTTCAAGCATAAGCAGGGACCATAAATTAGTATAGAAAATTTCAGTTTTTTGGTTTTTTGTGGGGTTTTTTTTTGCAGTAAAAATATTGATCTGGAAATTCTTGCAAAAATAAAATAATTATCAGATTTTAATTCATTTTTATGAAACGGATAAAATTCATTTTTATACAAACGGATAAAATTATTTTGGAAATATTTCTTTTTTACAAAGTTCTTGGTAAAAATATTTTTTTTACAGAAGATAATGATTGATATTGCATTTTACACCCCACCACCAAAAATTATTTAATTGTATGAAATTTCAAGAAATCCCTTTTTGTATGGCTTAATGTTTACTTATAAGAAGAACTCCTTGCAAATTTGAATTTTAAATCATCATTTTTTTTGTTTTCGTAAAACAGTATACCCAGTTAACAAAAATCTGCTCTGAATCATAAAATAAAAAATGCAATAAAACATTAGAAAAAACTTTTAATTGCTTTGAAAAATAAGATATGGACATTATTGTCTTAAGATAAAAAATTTTGATGAGAAATTAATTTTTACAAGAATTGTTTTCATTTTTAAAAATTTTAATTATAATAATTTATAAAATTCTAAATCTCTTAAAATTCTGTCTTAATTTATATGGGTTAGGTAATATTGTTATCATGAAAAACTGTATAAATAGAATTTCTTACAACAATTCAGTGATCCCCAATACTTTAAAAAGAATTTTCAATTTTTTTCTGTGTGTATAAATGTGCCAATTTTTGGAAATATGGACATCCATACACAACATTATGAGAAAATTTAAAGCCAAGTACTTAAAATTCAATAAAACATTAAATTACAGAGAATAATTTCCTAAATTTTGAATATTACATGATAGTTAAAAATTATCCAAAAAAGGCACTTGTTATATTCCTCAAGTAATTTTGATAGATATATCCACTGTAGAAAAAAATGAGTTAAATTTCTGGTAGTCAATATAAATCTATCAGGCTGTCAAAGCTTTCAACACCTTATAAAAACACCTACTTACATGTTAAAAAATGCATTTCTCTATTTTAAATTAAAAGTAAGTAATTGTTATGGTAATTTACCCAGACATGCATGGATTCTCCCAGCTATAAAGAGGAGCAGGTACTGCCTTTTGGAGAGGGAAGTTTCCAGTAATCAGCTCTGACAGTCGGACCAAACATTCTTGCTGTAACACTCTTGTTTGTATATGTTTGTATTACTGTTTCTGTTAATATATTTGTTTGACTCACTTCCTCTATTTGTGTCTTTATTTCTGGCCCCTAACAAGGCCACAACAGTAACATTTATTTCAAATCAAATTAAGTAAACTTTAAATCAGCTAATATTACTCAAATAAAGTTTCAGAAAGTATATTTTATTTTTTAAAGTTATTTTAATAAAGAAAATTAGATAGCATTGACAGATGGCTAACAATGGCTAAAATTATCAATTTTTTTTTTGTGATTTGAAAAACTCTCCAATCAATTTAAACTAGTTTTGAAATACAGCAAAATATTTTGTGTTTTTTGTTTTGTATTTTAATATTATCCAATGTAAGGCAGTAAATCCACTAAGACACAAGGGATTACTGAGTGTGGAAGAACAAAAAAATGGGAGAAACATTAGGGAGTATAAAGAATAGAAGAGTAATCAAGAAGGCAGAAGATAACGATTGATATCGCATTTAAAATTTTGAAGACTAAAGTTTGAAGGATGATATCATAAACAGGAAATGCATCTGGTGGCTAAAATAAACAAGATGCACAGGTGTTCTGAGCCTTGAATAAACAGGGTGCTCTGGCGTCCTGAGCAGAGGGAAATGTGTACTTGCATGGGCACATGCTGGAAGAGGCATAGTCACAAGAAGTTGTTTGTTTTGTTTTATGGCATATCAACCTCAATGTGTTATTTAATGCCAACAAGATTTTTATTGCTGTTTATATTTTTTCAAAAATATGTTGCTGATAATATATTTTTCTTCAAAAATATATTGGTGGTAATAAATTTTCCTCAAAAGATTTATTGCTCTATCCAATCAATTTAAATTAGTTTTGAAATACAGCAAAATATTTTGTGTTTTTTGTTTTGTTTTTTAATCATATCCAGTGTAAGGCAGTAAAGCCACTAAGACACAGGGGATTACTGAGTGTGGAAGAACAAAAAAAGAGAGAAACATTAGGGAGTGTGAAGAATAGAAGAGTAATCAAGAAGGAAATAGATAATGATTGATATTGCATTTAAATTTTTGAAGACCTAAGTTTGCTGGAAAGCATGGAGCCAGAAGAGAGTTCCACAAGTGAGAAGCATAAGAAACTGTTCACGTAAAACTTATGGTTACATATGGCCAATTCAACTCTGAATTGATGAGACCTTACCACCACTCAAGTACTGTGCTGAAATTCATAATGTCTAGGTACCATAGCAAAGACCTTATCGAAACAGTTACCATGAAAGTATTTATAGAAAAGGCACAGGGAAGCTACATTACGGCAATGAGAAAGTAACTGAAGCCAAGACACTAGGTCAAGACCAGTTTTTAGAAATCAGTTGAGGAAGACCTTTGACCTCCCTTTCAAGCAAGAGTGAAAATCATGATGGGTGATAGTTGCTTATGTTTTATTGCATATCAACTTCAGTGGGTTATTTATTGCCGACAAGATTTTTATTGCTGTTTTTATTTTTTCAAAAATATATTGCTGATAATATTGGGACCCTAAAAGCTGCTACCACCCCAGGTCAAAGTGGTCCTGGCAACACCAACAATCAAGAGGTGGTTCTATGCTCCTCACAACCTCCTGATCAGAGGCCTTGCTGTTGGATATAGTTTATCATCTTAACCAGTATAATAAGGAGTTGTGTAGGCGACATACCAGAAGAAAGCATAACCACGTGAAGTTGTGTGGATGTCCAAATGTTATAAACCCTGTCCAAATCTTGGCCTGGCAGAGTGGCTGGCTAGAGTTTCACCAAAGATTTATCTCTGTCAATTTCTGTGTGCGCAATCCTAATCTCTGTGATTCTCCCTCACTCTACCCAGTTGCTGCAACTTGAACAATAATTATATTTATATATTTTTTACATATATATAACTGTTCGTCACCTTATTTGAATCCAGCAGCAATATACAAAACAATAATGTTGTTGAGTTTTCTTTAGAGTTTATCAAGAATCTCTAAATATACAATAGAAGCACAACACAGTATGTGGCAACAGCATTTAATGCATGGATGTATGGTAAACTTATTGAAAATATTAAATTTAATCTAGATTGAAGTTAAAATTATGATAAAGGCTTCAAGAAAGATATTTCATTATTGAAAATTTGTTTTAAGCCTTAGGAATTGCTTTCAAAAAATGAAGAAACTGACAGATTTTAATAATTTACTTTGCAAAAGAATTATTGCTGTTGATTGAAAAATTAATACTTTTTAGTAAAAATAAAATCATTAATCATTTTTGAAAATAGAATCTGTGTGGATGGCTGTCTTTTCTACATGATTTGTTTCAATGCAATTTTGAAAAGTTTGATAAGGAAATCTCTCATGGGGGCATTTGTTTTCTACTTACCAAAGAAAAACAATGTCAAATGTAAAGAAAGATAAAAATAAATGTATTTTTTACAAATTACACAACAACATAGAGTTCCTTTTTCAAATATTTTCAAGGGAATTAATTTTTGTTAATGGTATGTAAACATCCATTTACCATTATGGCAGCCCAAAAAGTGACAAAATCAATCTACTCCTCATTATAACACATAAATAATTGTTGACATGCCCAGTTTTGCATTCTCTTGTTATTTTAGCCAGATTATAAAAATGAGTTTTAATACAAATGATAATATGAAAATGATAAAAGTATGGACGATTTGTGGAAGATATCCGGGTATGTGGAATCCATCAATGCTGGCTGATTATTGTTGAACTGTGATCAGAGATAATCCTTCTTCAGTTTACAAAAAATAAACTAAGTCACATGTGGTTGCTGTATAACTATGTATATGTATACTTCTGAAGAGAGTTTTCCGGTTGCATTTTATTCAATAAACACAAATTGCCACCTTGATCTGTTTGTGTATTGCTCTGCTAGCCTACATAGATCAGAAAAGAACATGAAAGCAGATTTGGGTGTAGCAATATTGGTTTCTTGCAGATATCTATTGTACTCATGTATATTACATAACTGATTTAATATCTCTAAATCTAGAGCCAATGATCTAATTTGAAGGTCATTTTTGAATTCAGCAAATGCATAAAAAATTGGCATATTTCATTTTGGAAATAGTTGTGAAAAATTGTAGATCAGAGTATCCAAAGAAATAGGAAAGAGCTTTCTATAGATTATTATATCATAGATTTTTAAAAAAAATTCCCTAATAATTATTGCATTGATTCTCATAATCCTTGTTCTGAATTTATATATTGCTGAAAGTTTGATAGTTAATCTTGTTTCACACACTATCAGTGAATTTAATCTTCAATGGCTGCTGCATAATTTTGTTCCTGTGCCTCACTAAACTTGCATTAGACTATACCAACATGCATCTATTACAAACTGATTTAATCTATTATTCAATGTCTCAACTTATATATCCTTTGTTTCTTTGTGTTTACAGATGTGTTTTGGCATCACAATCAATATCAACTCATTGAAAATTCAAGAAACATTAAGATTTACTATGACATATAGGTACACACATACACACAGAAGATGAACCACATTTTGTGAAATATGTGGGTCTTCCTTTGTGCAAATATCACTTTTGAGGAAACACATTTATATGCACAAGAGAGAGAAACCATATTCTTGTGAAGTGTGTGAATGTGCATTTTTACAGAAATCATCTTTGGAGTGCCACATGAAAACACACACAGGAGAGAAACTATACCTTCTACATTTTCACAGAAGTCACATTTGGCAATGCATATGCAAGCACAGACAGGAGAAAAAACATATTCTTGTGAAGTTTGTGGATCAGCATTTTCACGGATGTCATCTTTGGTGAGACATATGATAACACACACAGGAAAAAAACCATATTCTTGTGAAGTTTGTGGAATTGCCTTTTCCCAGAAGTCATATGTTGTTACACATATGCATACGCACACAAGAGAGAAACCATATTCTTGCAAAGTTTGTGGATCAACATTTTCTCGGATGTCCTCTTTGGTGAGACATATGAGAACACACACAGGAGAGAAACCATATTCTTGTGAAGTTTGTGGAGTTACATTTTCCCAGAAATCACATGTAGTGACACATATGAATACACACATAGGAGAGAAACCATATTCTTGTAAAGTTTGTGGATCAGCATTTTCAGTTCAGTCATATTTGGTGAGACATATGCATATACATACAGGAAAGAAGCCATATTCATGTGAATTTTGTGAATCTGCATTTTCAATGAAATCATATTTGGTTAGACATATGCAAAGACATACTCGAGAGAAACCATATTCATGTGAAATTTGTGGTTCTGCATTTTCACTTAAGTCAGTTTTGGCAATGCATGTGAGAACACACACAGGAGAAAAACCATATTCTTGTAAAGTTTGTGATTCTGCATTTTCAGTTAAATCATATTTGACAATACATATGCGAAAACACACAGGAGAAAAACCATATTCTTGTGACGTTTGTCGGTCTGCATTTTCAGATAAATCATCTTTGGTGGGACATATGCGAACTCATACAGGAGAGAAACCATATTCCTGTGAGGTTTGTGGATTAGCATTTTCAGTTAAGTCAAATTTATTGGCACATGTGCGTACACATACAGGAGATAAACCATATTCTTGTGAAGTTTGTAAAACAACATTTTCACGGAAGTCACATTTGGTAAGACATATGCAAACACACAATGGATAGAAACCATATTCTTTTGGGGGTTTGTGGATCTGTATTTTCATGGACATCATCTTTGGCATGCATATGTAAATACACACTGCAAAGGATTTGTACCCTTGCACAGTTTGTGTATCTGCAATTTTACGGAAGTTAAATTTAGTGCATCAAGTTCACACCCACACTAGACAAAGACCATAGTCTTCTAAAAATTATAGATTGGCATTTTCAGACGTCAATGTCAACTTTGGTGTGCCACATGAAAATATATACTAGAGATAAACAATATTCTTGAGAATTATATAGATCTGAATTTTCAAAACATTTGTAGTTTGTAAAGCACATGTTACAAATATTAGCCATGTGAATCAATTTTTTTTTTACAAATTCTCATCATCTATGTTGAAAAAAATGTGAAATTCTTAATTCTTATTGAAATTTGCGTTGGGAGCTCAAAAGCAAGAACTTAACACAAGAGAAAATGTAATGTATATTAATTTCATACGGGTCACTCAAAATTTATGCAAGCAAGAGAAGTCAATGAATGAACATTTTCAATTTGTTTTTTTATAGATGAATGAAATAAAAATGAGTTTTCATGGAATTTGTTGTTTCAAAAGTAAATGGGAGTATATCCAAATTATAATCACTAGCCATGTGAATCCATATTCTTTTCAGATTTCTCATTTAACTATAAACATGATAATGTACAAAATGCATACTTGTCATTTTTCAGGATTAAACTTTTATACCAACTAAGGAGAAAAAACATGAAATGACATTTGAAATTTGCATTGAAAACACAAAAGCAAACACTTAAGAGAAAATATAATGTATATTAATTTCATTTTGGGCAGTCAAAAATTTATGCCTCAAAATGCAAACAACAGAAGTCAGTGTATGAAAATTTTGCAACATCTTAATAAAATATATTAACATGACATATTTTTGAAAAATTCATAGACTTTGAATAAACTCATTTTTGAAAATTGTAAACTAAACTGATGATTGAATCCTCCTCTCCACCTTATTTGTCTGTGGAATTGTAATAATTCTATGAAAACTAATTCTTAAGTGAACTGTTTGATTCTGTAATTATTTAGTCATAAACAATTTAAAACAGATTTTCTTTTCAGCATGTATCATTCACATGTTAATTTCTGTAAATATGGAAATCAAACCACATCAGAATTGTTAAAGGAAATGCCTTCCTTGATAATTGCTGTGTATTTCCATAGCCGCTTGGATTATAAGTTAAACAGTGATGCAGACAGTGTAATGGATACTGTTGCAAAAAATGGAATTGACAAGCCCAGTTCAAATTTCAGTGTAGCCTCTTGTGTTCAGTTTTTTACAAATTCTCTTAGGAAAGAAATCAATTTTTCTTTTTTCCTCACAGCTGTGGGTTAAATAACTGGGTAGACTGGACTGTATAAACCTATATTGGCAATCTAAGAAGGAAAATAGTCCATTATTTTTTCCAAATGCATGTCAGTTCATAAATGATAATGAAATAGGAATCAATGGAGGGCCATGTTTGCATTCCAAAGGAACATGACATTATTTTAAATCAGATATTTTCTGCAGAATCTCCTTTAATTTTTTTACTAGAATAACCCATTTAAATGGCTTCTATTGAAAGTTTCCTCCTAGCACTGTCAACCATATATTGGGTGTTTCAATAACTTGGACTGATTTTAAATGTGAATTAAGTTTAAGTGTCTAATCTTCCCATGGTTGAAATTGCCAAAAACTTAAATCAGAAAGAAAAAGAAAGAAATCATTAGACACTTAATTCACTTTTAAAATTAGTCCAACTTATTGGAACACCCTATATTTCAGAAACAGATATTTATTGGCACAACATCCACCTTCCACAAGTGTCTCCACTCCATCTTTGAATTAAGATTTTCTTTCTTCTACATTGTTGTCCAACCAAGACAAGATTTTAGTTATTGTTTTACCCATAGTTTGTAGTAGAAGAGATGGAGTCATACTTGGACATTAATTTGACATAATATCAGTCAAAAATATGCAAGTACAAATGCAGACAGGACAAGTCAATGTATGAAAAATTTAGGATGTATTGTTTTATACATGAAGGCAATGAAATCTTTTGTATTTTCAACAATCTATTCAATATGAATTTTGATTTCTTTCATATAAACAAAATATTTTCTGTGGAATATTCCTTTTCAGGGTCTATTAATAAAATGCATTGAAACATTTGAGATCTTAGTGCAATGGAAACATAAAATATCTCAGACAGAATTTGAACTACATTTCCTGATTCTATTTTCCATATTGTTTACAGGTCAACAATATTTTTTCCATATTTTAAACTGTTAAGCCATAAACCCCTGCTTTAGTTGATACAATGAATGTTGCAGATTTGTTAATTTTAGTCTGAATAAATACTCGTCACTTTTTTATCTTATTTTCCAAACTTTTAAACATTTTCAATATTTTCAGACCCAACAATATTTTAATATTTTAAAAATATAGGTCTTTTTATTTTTACACTGATTTATATGTTTTGGTCATCTGTGATGTACCTCTTATGCAAGTGCAATCACATTGCGGTCATTTGTAATGTATCTCTTAGTCAAGTGCAGTCACCTTGCAGTCATCTGTGCTGTATCTCTGACTCAAGTGTGATTACCTGGTGGTCATCTTGGCTGTATTTTTTACTCCAGTATAATTGCTTTGTGATCATCTGCACTGTATTTCTTACTTAAGTGCAATCACCTTGTGCTCACCTGTGCTGTATCTCAAGTGCAATCCTGTATATACAGTTCGGGGTGGGGGACAAATATTTGTACACATACAAATTTTTAATTTATTGTATTTCCAACTAATGAATAAACTTGCTTTTCATATAATTAACTACACAGATGCATAATAACTAAATATGAATAGAAAAAAGAACAACTTAGATTTAATAGAAATAAATTCCATTTTTCCATTTTAATAGGGGAAAAAGTATTTATACAATTCAAATTTCAGATTTTAAAATATTTAAATTGCTTTAATACTGTATATTATTCAAGTAGAGTATTCTAGAATGTTCCAATAATGTTGGTAGTAGATAATTTGGGCCTAAAAAATACAAACAGAACATTTTGTAATTGATATTTGTGCAAGAAGGTTTTCATCATGGCAAGAGGTAAAGAATTGACAAATTCACAAATAGAGCTGATTGTTAAGCAATTGAAAGAAGGTAAAAGTTACAGGAAAATCTCAGACAACCTGAATATTCCATTTACTGCCATTAGTTCATTCATTTCAAGGTATAAAAAACTCAAAACTGTTGAAAACCAAAGAAGAACAGGTGCTCCACAGAAGATTTCTTCAAAAATTAAACAAAATCCAATTGTTTACTTGTCAAGAGTTGCAGGATGATTTGCTTTTATCAAGAAAAGCTGAAAAGTAATTGTAGAGAGGATAGTTGATGTAAGCGGGAAAAAAGGACTTAGAGAATTAGACAACCTGCCTGGATTTGTTATCAGCAGACATTGCATACTAACAATAAACATGATGCAGATGACACTGTCTTGGTGGTAGATTCAGATGAAAAACTGAAAAGTAATTCTAGAGAGGATAGTTGATGTAGAGAGGATAGTTGATGTCTGCAAAGCAAGAGAAAAGGACTAAGAGAATTAGGGGACATGCCAGGATTTGTTATCAGCAGACATTACATTAACAACAAACATGATGCAGATGACACTGTCTTGGTGGCAGATTCAGATTAAAACTGTAATTCTAAAAACTGAAAAGGACTAAGAGAAAAATATCAATTTGTTATCATCAACATTATTAACAACAAACATGAGAGATGACACTGTTTTGATTCAGATCAAAAACTATATCCAGTCACAATTCCCAGTATTTGGCATCAAGAATAACAGAACTGAACAGGTACATAAATTCAATTTTGTATATTAGTTAGTCTAATAAGAAATGTATAAAAACAGAAATACAAAGGGCATAATAAATCTTAAAGAGGTCATTCAGTAAGTACTTAACGTTATACTAATCACTTTTTGTAACATTCCATAAGGATTACTAGTGCAGGGTATAGTTTGTATACTCACTTGAAATTGTATAACAATTTAAAAGTTATTTTTGATGTTCCAGTTGTTTAATGGATATTTGCTTGCAATGTGAATTTGGAGAGTAAAGTTCAAATTGTTGTTGTTATTTTCACTCATGGGAAAAAACAGCCATTTGTTCTTATAAATTCCTCCATTAAAAAATGATGTAGGACTCATATCTGCGAAAGCAAAGAGTTGATAAACTGTAAATTATAAACAATTAGTAAACCCCATCAAAGTACAAATGTTTTGGCTTCAGATTTTTCATATATCCCAAAACATCATGTTTTAATGGAGGATTTTATAAGGTACAAATGCTTCATATGAGAACTGGTGATTTTTCTTCAATTTTTACAACTGTTGTTAAATTAAACAGCATGTATTTGATGTGCTTAAGAAAATGGATGTTGTTCTGGATATGCCATAGATTTTAATTATTAAAAGACTTACATAATGATGATCTGCCTAAACCCATTCTAAATTTCCATGACAAATGAATCTGACATTCCCACCTCTTTTATTCTTATGTACTTTTTGAATGATCCCAGACATATTTCTTCAGTTACTGAGCAAGCTATTAAAGTAACAAAGAATGATATAGAAAATGAAAACTATACTAGCCTGTGAGTGTGATGTAATGTATAATTTTCTATAGGGTAGTAAATACTGGACAATTTGAAATGACAGTCAAGTGGTTTTATTGGTAAATGTTGAGATTATCATGGACAGAATATGAGACAAATGAGGAAGTTTTAAGGAAAATGGGAAATAAAATGAGTCTGTTGCTTCCAATCAGAAAATGATATTATTGCATCTCCTCAAAGACTTGGAGACACAATGGTAATCATGGAACACATCAATGGCAAGAGAAATAGAGGAAAGTAACAACCCCACATGAAAAATTTTGAACTAATGAATGGAAGATCAAATACTACATAGACATGGAGAAGAAGTTGTTGTAGTAGGCTAAGTTTAATAAATAAAATAAAAATACTTCTTAAAAACTCCAGTGAAAAGTACTTACCATTTTCCTTAACATTAACACTAACATATTTAAGTACATGTTAATCAGCTAACTTGTTTTATGAAACCAATAACTTAGATTGGCAAAACAAATGATAAAAATCCTGTACCAAAGTAAAGGAACATATAGTATTCACAGTCATTGACCAATTAACGACTTCAAAATAAACCCAAGAAAATAAGGTTTCAAGCTTAGATCTCTCTACCTACCTTGTCACCAGAATGCAGGACAGTCTTGTTCACTCTATTAACCACAAAAGAACTAATCAGGATATCTTCGTACTAGAAAGAAGGACGAGTCTATGTCTATGTTGTAGCATACCTTAAGCTTTAAACTCTGTCTCACGAGAAGGATATAGGTTTGTATTTGTATATAAAAAGATAAAGCTTCTAAAACAATGTTTATTCATTTCGAATATAAAAAAAAATAATATTCTGTGCTAACCTCCAAAAAGTAAAAGAAAAAAATATTGCTAGAGAATTTTCAGAAAAAAAATGAGCCTTGATGAATTGACATGGCACATAGCTTGAGATTGACAAGATGAATGTATTTATGGCTAGATAAAAAATCCTAGATGAGAAAAATCTCAGTGGCCTTAAAAAAACGTAATGCATCTACTTTTGAAAAGGTTTTCTCCCTAAGTGCCGAGAAATCTAAAGATTTTAAACACAAGGAACCAAATCTTGTCTAACACCGCTTAATTACTTTCGTCTTAAACTTATCAAGCGAAAGGACTTTCTCAAAAATAATTTCACATTTATATCGTGTTTTTCCATTTCTTCTTTTCTGTCATTCGTTTCAACTTCGACATTATTCTGTGAACAGAATGAATAGTTCAAAAGTTGCGTTGGTTGACAGTGAAAAATCTCAACAAAATCATGATCATAAATCATACCGTTTTTTTTTTTTGTCCCTGGTCTGTGTGTAAAGGTAAGTGGCAAAAAAACAATACAAATAATTTTGATAAAAAAGAGAAATCGTTATTTACCGACTTGTCACTCCATTACTTTTTATTCTTTGATGTTAGCATCATAACAGTTGAAACTAGAAAAAAAAAATTCATGTGTGATTTCACATCATTTCATCAAGTTAGATATTTTTACAAATATTGTAATGATTTTTTTTATTATTGTATGTCAGTAAATAATATAAATACTGTACTGCAAAGTAAATTAAATTGATAAAGTTAGGAAAATTCTGCTGAAATGATATTTAGGCAAAAAAAAAAAAAAAGACTTTTTCTGCATCGTTTTTTTTGGGTCATTTTTTTCAATTTTCCTAGTCTTCTTCAATAAAACAATTACATAACTCAAAAATGGGCAAACTGCCGTATTTTAGTAATTTAGTTTGAAAAATAATGTTCAATTATTGCTGTTGATTGGAAAACTAAACATTTTTGGTATAAATAAGAAAATCATGAAGCATTTTTAAAATAAAATCTTTTTCCACGATAGATTTGTTTTGTTTGGTGGAAGTCTTTTATTTTTCACTTATGCTTTTTATTTTCATACTGTTTTAATTAAAGTACAAAGTAAACTACTCTTTTTTACAAAATCCAGTTAATTAATCCTTAAATTTAATGAGACATCAAAACATATCACTAAGAAAAATATTGAATTTTTAAGCTATTTTTAAATTACATATTTTTTTCGGAGGTACCTCCACAGACTTGCTAAAAGTAAAAAATGAGCATAGCATGTTGAAAAAATGCTACCCCCCCCAAAAAAAACAATATTTTATCGTCAGAACGTTTATGTTATTATTAAAAGGAAAGACCAAAGTATTTTTAATTATTTTTTATTTTCTAGCACGTTCGAAATTTTGGTTAATTTTTTTTTTACTTCAGCGGTCATTTATATTTTTACCATTATTTTTTTAGAGCTTTTTTCAGTTTAAAAACAGATTAATTTGGAAATTCTTGCAAAAATCAAATAATTGTCCAATTTTAATGAAACTTTCAGAACTTCTTCACAAATGAATGAAACTATTTTAGAAATATCTTTTTTTTTTTTTTTTTTTTTTTTTTCAGAGTCATGGTAAAAGTATTTTTCTTTACATCTGTTACCCGCCCCCTTCCTTAATTTTATGAAAACTTGAAAATTTGACTTTGATTCAGTGATTATATTAAAAAAAAAAAGCAGAAGACTTTGAAGAATCTTCTAAATCCAACCCAATATTATCCAAACTTCAGCTCTGAATTGTAAAATACAAAACCCAAGAGTAAGACATTATTCAATTAGAAAAGCTTTTAAAATTTAATGACTTTGATGAATAATATAAGGACACTAATGTCTGAGGCCAAAATATTTTTCTGATGAAAAAGGAATTTATACAAGAATTGTTTTCATTTTTTCCAATTTTAAATACAAAGTGAGATAAATTTCGAATATGTGTATTTCTGGAAATACTGTTATTAAAATATTCATTTTTACAGATCATAAATTTGAAAGCTTACTACAATCTGCAATATGATAGTGTTTTTAAAATATTTTTAATATGCAAAAAAAAAAAAAATGTATTAAAAACTTTTTCTCCAAAATTATGGATGCACGGTTTCAGAAATAATAGGTCACGTGTCTTAAGTGTTGTTTCATCTGATAGCGAAGATCAGGCCTCAGAATTTGCTTTGTTTCTTCCTAGGACATGTCAAAATATCTGACTGACCATCATCATCACATTTTCAAAATTTAAAATTTTTTTTTACATTTCACTACGTATTTTAATTTCATTTTTTTAAATATAATTAATTTATTGTTTTTCAGTGAGAGACATACTGCGATTACTAATAATTTTCTTCTTTAGATTCAATTTTAGGGGTGGAAACAGTGCAGGTTTTGGAGATATTTTCATTAAAAAAAAGTACCTAAAAAAAAAAAAAAAAATCAATAAAATATTAGACTTTTGAAAGTATTTAATTTTAAAAAAATTACTGGTGTTAAATAAGCTGTTTCAGTTAAAATTCTAAAAATATTGTCACTTTTTTTTGTCTTTCCATCCAATAAATTCCCCTGATGTTAGTTGTTGATACATTGACATAAACATCAATTCACACCTCCAAAACAAATCCACACAGACATCCTTCTCTTATTTTCAACTAAATTTTTTAGTAGAAAAAAATTAAGTAATGTTTGTTTCCAATTACAAGTTCATTTTAAATTTTCTACTTTTCCTCAAATAACTTTTAAAAAAAAGTTATAAAAAGGTATAATTAATTTTTATAAGATTTTTATATGGAGAATTTAACTTTTTTTTACAAATTTGTCAAAAATGACAGACATGATCAATTATGAATTTGGCAATTTTGCTGACTCAAAAAAAAAAAAGATTTTTAAATAAAATTTCGGATGAGTTAGGAAGATTGAAAAATGTAAAAAAATAATCAAAAACTACTTTGCTCTTTCATCTTAATAAACATTTAAACGATAAAAAAAAATGTTTATCAAGTTTGGGGCCTTTTCTTCATCAGGGTCTGCTCCTTTTTAGTGAAGATAACTAATTAATAGGAAAGACCAACGGATTTTTTATTATTAATTAAATTATATTTCTTTTATCATTTTTAATTTTAGAACTTTTGAAATTTTGGTTAAAAAATTTGTTTTTCTTGCATCCGTTGGTTGTGGGGAGATTACTATAGAAAATTTTAGTTTTTTTGCAATGAAAAACACAGATTTGGAAATTCTTGTAAAATTCAAATAATTGTCAAATTTTGATGAAACTTTCAGGACTTATTCACAAATGAATTAAATTATTTTGAAAATGTTTCTTTTTTTTCTTAGAAATTCTTGGTAAAAACTTTTTTTCTTTTTATACATATTTAATTTTATGAAATTTTGAGAAATTCATTTTTGCACCATATAATGTTTATGGTATACACAGAACTCCTTGGAGAATTTAAATTATTAATTTTTTTTTTTTTTTTTTTTGTACAAAAGGACTCCCTGTTACCAAAAGTCTAGTCTGCAAATAAAAAATACAATTGAACTCAGACATTATATAATTAGAAAAGCCTTTAATTGCTTTTATGAATAAGATATTATGGACATTATTATCTCAAGAAAAAAAGTTTTTGGAATGAATAAACAATGTTTACAAGAAATGTTTACATTCATCTAAGTTTCAGTTAGAATAAATTATAAATTTTTAAATCCTTTAAATTTCTGTATTAATTTGTACCATTTAGGTGATATTGTTATTAAGTAAAAACTATATTTACTAATCATAAATGCTTATTACAATTCAGGCACTCCAATATTTTAAAAATAATTTTGAATTTTTTTTTTTTGCATATGTATAAAGTTGATGATTCTTGTAAATATGGACATCCATATATGATATTATCAAAAAGTAAGAGCAATAACTATAGTAAATTTAAAGCCAGGCACCTAAAATTAAATAAAACATCAAATTAAAGAGAGTAATTTACTAAATTTGTAGGATTACTTAGTTGGTAAAAATTATATAAAAAGACACTTGCATTATATTTCTAATGTAATTTTTGCAGATATATCGAACATAGAAAACAAATTAGATAAACTCCTGTCTGTCAGTCAAGTTGTCAACCTATTGACATATTGAATAAACAGCTACTGCCGTGTTAAAGAAAAAACAGATTGGTATTTTGAAAGAACTTTTAACCTGCCTTGATAATTTAAGGCATAAAAAGAAAATTTTGTACAAGACCTATATTGTAATTTGTATATTGCAAGAATAATTTAGTCATTTTAATAAATGTTTGTTTCTCTTCAAATTTCACTTGGCATAAGAGACTTCATTTTCATGAGCAAAGTACTTGTAAGAGGAAGGATAAGACATTTGAAATCCTCCTCTGCCTCCTGTTCCTTTTATCACTCTCTTTTTAAAATCCTTACACCATCATTGTCAGGAGCACATGTGTTTACTTTCATTATTTTCCTTCCATTTCAGCAAATATATAAAAGGTTTTCTGAAAGTTCAATTCTTTGGATTGGTGAATATAAAAATTTTCTGTTGATTCATAAATTTTTTTTTCCAGCCAAGATATCTCTCCATGTTTGGAGCAGACAAGATAAAGGGATTGACACAACTATGCTTGTCTAGCATGTACAAGAAAGTGTGTGTGATAAGATAACCTGACCCATCCCTTTTCAGTCTGGTTTTGTATTTTCAAACTGGTTTGTAAGCTTAGAATGCAATTCATTATTGTAGTAAAAGTAGCAAACACATCTTCAACTCTATTCAAATCAAAAGAAATAGAAAAAAGTCTGAAAATTTAATGAAAAACTGACAAATATCATGTTTATTCTTTTAGTGATAGTCATTTTGCTTAAGTAAACTTTCGGAAGAATGGTCTTTTAGGCATGCTTCCTTTGCTGCCATGATTCATATGCATTTTTCTGGCTCAGGTATGGGGAACGTTTCACTTCATGTTCTTTGGTTCATTGTTTTTTTTTTTTTTTTCAGTAACTATGAATACTAGAAAAAAAATTGTAAAGTTCACTATTGTCGCCATAGAAAACAAGTACTAAAATATATTGAGGTTCAAAGAAATAGCAAAAAATGTTTATATGCATTATTCACTATCTCAGTTAATATATCTTGTATTTCTTTTGGTTTATAGATGTTTCGGCATCACTGAATATCAACTGGCAAGAAATCAAGGACTGTGAAATGTTTTGCTTGTCTTTTCTACAAAAATACATTGCGAATCCATGAATTAGATTTACTATGCTATATATAGGCACACAGGTGATGAACCATATTCTTGTGGAATATGTGGCTCCTTCTTTGAAGAAATGTATCTGTTTTGAAGAAATGTATGCACACACAGTAGAAAAACTATAACTTGTGAAGTTTGGGAATTTTCATTTTTAAAGAAGTTAGATTTGGTGAAGCATATGCAAACACATGGGATAAAAACTATATTCTTCTGAAACTTGCGACGCTGCATTTTCAATGGAGTCACATTTGGTGAAACATGTGCGAATACACACAGGTAAAAAACCATATTCTTGTAAAATTTGTGGTTCAGCATTTTCACAGAAATCAAAATTGGTATGCCACGTGCGAACACACACTGGTGAAAAACCATATTCATGTGAAATTTGTGGATCAGCATTTTCCCAGAAGTCAGGTTTGGTGTGCCATATGCGAATACACACAGGAGAAAAACCATATTCATGTGAAGTTTGTGGATCTAAATATTCAGTCCAGTCAAATTTGGTGAAGCATATGCAAACCCATACCAGAGAAAAACCATATTCTTGTGAAGTTTGTGGATCAGCATTTTCACTGAAAGAATGTTTGGTTACACATATGTGTACACACACAGGAGAAAAACCATATTCTTGTGAAGTTTGTGGATCTACATTTACAGCAAAGTCACATTTGGTGAGACATATGCGAACACACACAGGTGAAAAACCACATACTTGTGAAATTTGTGATTCAGCATTTTCAGCAAAAAGTCTGAGAAAACCACATACTTGTGAAATTTGTGATTCAGCTTTTTCAGCAAAGTCAAGTTTGGTGAGACATATGCGAAAACACACTGGAGAGAAACCATATTCTTGTGAAATTTGTGGATTTGCATTTTCACTGAAACCAAATTTGGTATGCCATATGCGAACACACACAGGTGAAAAACCATATTCTTGTGAAATTTGTGGATCAGCATTTTCACAGAAGTCTAGTTTGGTATACCATATACGAACACACACTGGAGAAAAAACATATTCTTGTAAAGTTTGTGGATCGGAATATTCTTTCCAGTCACAATTGGCGAGGCATATGAAGACTCACAGGGGAGAAAATCGGTATTCTTGTAAAGTTTGTGAATCTGCATTTTCACAGAAGTCAGATTTGGTTGGACATATGCATACACATACAAGAGAGAAACCCTATTCTTGTGAAGTTTGTAGATCTACATTTACAAACAAGTCATATTTGAATCGCCATATGCAAACGCACACTGGGGAGAAATCACACAAGTAAAAGCACATTCTTGTTAATTTTGTAGATCTGCATTTTTGAAGAAGTCATCTTTGGACTGCCATGTGCAAACCCACACAGCAGTAAAACTATATATTCTTGTGAAGTTACTGGATCTGATCTTCACAAAAGTCATCACACTGGAGACAAACTATATTCTTGTGATGTTTGTGGGTCTGCATTTTCCAAGAAGTCACCTTTTGAGTGCAATATGCAAACATACACAGGAAAGAAACCATATCCTTGTGAAATTTGTGGATATGCATTTAATCACATTTGAAGCACCATAAGTGAACACACGTGGTGTGAAGTTTGTGGATGTGTATTTTCATAGAAATCCTTTTTGTAGCTCTATATACAAATGCACATTACAGAAAAAGCATATTTATGTGAAGGTTGCATATATACATTTTCACATAAATCATCCTTGATATGCCATGTGCAAATACATCATGGAGAATAAGAATATCTTGGTGCAGTTTGTGAATCTTCATTTAAAAAAGTTACAGTTATTACATCATATTCAAACACACTAGAGAAAAAGCATAATTTTCTGACAATTGAAGTTTGGCATTTTCAGACAAGTCAACTTTGTTGTGCCACATGTAAACATGCTGGAGATAAATCATATTCTTGTAAAATATATACACCAGAATTTTTAAAAAAAGCACATGTGAACACACTCAGGTTATAAATATTAGTCATGTGAATATTTTTTAAAATTCTCATTTAAATATAAACATGATAATGTACAAAAAATACCATTGAAAAAAAAACTTAACACATGAGAAAAGATAATGTATATTTATTTCATGCAGGTTCAAAATTTATGCATGGAAACAAAAGAAGTCTATGCATGAAAATTTTTTATCATTTTTAGATAAATTCATCTAAATTCATCTCTATTTGTAAATATGAACTTTGATTATTTTTTTATATGAAAATATTTTCTGAGAAACACTTCTTTTTAGAGTCTTTAATGACAAAACAAATTTATCACTATTTTCAAAAGCCTAATGAATATGAATGGCTTTTTTCTTATTACAAAATATGACATAAATACCTTTTCTTGGTCTTAATAAAAATTTTACTCTGAGATATTTTTGAAAAATTCTTAGACTCTTTTTTTGAAAATTGAAGACTAAATATTGAAATGTCTGGTCTCCCCTCTCCACTTGTTTATTTGTGGAATTAGAATTGTCATATTTTTATGAACTCTGTAATTCTAAAGTGAATTCTTCTATTCTGTAATTATTAAGCTCTAAACAATTTGAAACAAGATTTTCTTTTCATCATGTAATCTTTAACTTAATTGCCCTCATATGTATGTGCATTTCTGTTAATGTTATTATTAGTATGTTTATTTATACTTGCTCTGTCTGCTTTAGGATTATCTATTGCTAGTCATATTGATTCTTTAGATGAAAGGAAGGTCCGAATAAAACACACTCACCATCTTATATTTTGTATATAATACAATCTCTAAGTGTCATCATGTGTATGTATGTACATTTCTGACAATGTTAAAGCAAATATGTTTATTTACTTTGCTTTAGGCTTGTTTATTGAAACCATTGATAAATGGGAAGGTTTGAAATTGAAACATATTATTTCTATTTATATCACTGAAAGCTGAAATTTTGTATGGTAATAATTACATGTATTTTTCCTGTCATGGGTCTTATAACTTTTTTTTTTTTTTTTTTTAAATGTTGTTATTTTTTTTTTTTTTTTTCCTGGGAACAGACAGATTTCAAGGCATTTTGAACAAGATTAGCATCTTCAGCACTAAGTTTTTTTTTCTTTAAGCTTAGCAGCTTGATTAGTAAAAACTGTTTCAAATTTATAATTCATGCTAATTCAACCTTAGTGAGGGTAGCTGATACCTATCTTAGGTATTTCTGATGTTGTTAAGCTCACTTGGGTATTTAATGCCAGAGTCTGTATCTCAGATGCTCATTGGCCTACTGCTTTCTATGATGCTTGACATGTTGCACACACTCTAGTGGTACCAGCTTGTTTTGAATACACTTAAATTAAGTTTGTCTTTTACTATGGCCATACTTTGTGATTCAGGCCAATTTGAGTTCAGTGATCAAGACTTTAGTATTTCTAATGGAAATCCTTTGGCAATTTAATAGTACAATTCCTATTATCACAGATGGCCTGAAATTTTGTATAGTAATAATTACATATATTTTTTTCCTGTCATGGGTCTTTTTTTTCTCCTGGAAATAGACTAAGATTTCAGGGCATTACAAACAAGATTAACATCTTCAGTCACAATGATTTCTTTTCTTTAAGCTTAGCCGATTAATTGTTAAAATTTGTTCCAAATTTATAATTCAGTATAATTTGACTTCAGTGATCTTATGTTTTTCTGGTGTTGTTAAGCTGCCTTGGGGATATATACCCCAATTCTTATCACAGATGTCCCTTTTAAGCTGACATTTGTATAAGAATGAAAAATACATAAACTACAACTTGCCGATACATATATTGCTGACCATCCAAGGTAGTGTACATACAAACCTACAGTCATACAAAGCCAGCAACAACAATTCTTTCACTTATGGCAGCAGCAAACACTGCAGAGGCAGAACCCAAGTGAATGTAGAATAATCGAGGGTAAACGTACAACACACAGAAACCACTACACACACACACACACACACGCACACACAGAGGGAGAGACACATATAAGTCACAAAAAACTTCTCAGCTTGGTTGCCTTGCTGCCAAGGTAGATCAACTTAGCACCCAATATGTAGTAAGTGCTTGCTGGTCAGAGCCATTGTTACATAGCTGTTGGCACAGGCAGTTCAAAGATAGCCAGTATATGAATTTATAAAAAATTTTAATTAGTATAATTTATTACAGTTTAAATCTTTTAAATTTCTGTATTAATTTCAGCCTTTTAGATGAAATTTTCTTGAGTAACAACTATATTTACTAATCATAAATGGAAAAGCTTGGTACAAATCATTAAAGATCAATATTTTTAACAGAAATTTTTTTTTTTTTTGTATGTGTATAAATGTACCAATTTTCATAGATACAGTTGTTCATATATGACATTATTAAAAAATGATTGTGATAACTATAGTAAATTTAAAGCCAAAATATCTCAAATTCAATAAAACATTAGATTACGGAGAATATTTTCCTAAATTTTTAAAATTATTGAGTACTTAAAGATTTTATATAAAATATGTTATATTATTTATTTATTTATTTAGACATAGAGACCTCATAGAAAAAAATTAGATAAACATTCTTCTGTCATCAAGCTGTCAACTCTTCAATGACTTAAATAAACAGCTACTGCTGTATTAAGAAAATGCATTTCTTTAGTATTTTAAAATTAAAGTAAATAATATTTACTTTAAATCAGTTAATATTCCTCAAATAAGTAGATTTTATTTTAAAATTTTTTTTAATAAAGAAAATTTCATTCTGATGACTGGTAGCAAAAAATGGCACCTAAATTCTAAAATGTCAGAAATCTTAAAACAGAAATTCCTTCCAACCAATTTAAATTAGTTTTTGAAATGCAGCCAAGTATTTTACTAATAGTAAATATTAAATTTAATCTATTAGCTTAGAATTAAAACTAAAATAAAAGTTTCAAGAAAATTTTTTCATTTTTAAAAATTCATTTTAAACTTTAGATATCACTTTTCTTTTAAGGTAGCAATATATATTCATTCTATGCATAACATGTGAACATACCAATTATCTTCTATTAATTCTTACTGGGTTTTTTTTTTCTACGCAAGATATCACCAGGTTTGGAGCTGACAAGTAGAAGAAATTTATACTATGATGAGTCTACAATGGCCATTTTGGCAATGTGTGTACTGAAGCATTAGCAGTAGTAGGTGTGTCTAGTGTTAAATAGTCCAACACATCCCCTTTCAGACTGGTTATGTACTTTGACATTGGTTATCAAATCCAGTTCAACAGCACTTCACCAAGCAATAGAAAAATATTCACTGGGGAGAAATTTCAGTAAACTTAAATAATGCCTAAAGGTTAAATCCACTTTGGCAGGATGGGAGACAAGCCTGTTGCTGCCATTGCTTTGAACACATCCATTAAGCTGAGGAGTGGGAGTCTAATATCTTCAGAAATTTGTTAACCAAGGATGGTGAGTTCAATCCTTAATAGGACATACATGAATTGACATTGCACAAACCATTGCTTTTGGCCTAAGAATTTTCTATTGCATACTATGAGAAAAATTTACAGATAAACAACTTTTCACGTTTCTTTACAAAATCATCTATAATCCTATAACATTTACAACATTGCTTCTATTATATCAAATATTTCTTCAACATTTCATTTTAGTAATGGTGCAAACATTTTGATGAAAAATCACCTATTGTGCAAATCATTTTTTCTTGTGTTGATTTTCACAGAAAATAATTGGTTTGTGTCAATAACTGATTACTACATTGAAATCACCATTTTCCTTTACACAACTTGTGGTGTAACAAACATTTTATTACTTTACATTTTAATTGATTCTTCATTTTCTCTTCTTTAATGTACAAAGCAAATCTTCACTTGGTCATTTCATTTTACATTGAATGCTATTGTATAATGTCATGGTATTTCATTTTAGTCAGTCAGTTATGTACCATGCATTATACATGCTTAGGTGATCATGTATCTTTTGATATATGACTGACGAGACAGATTATTTTGGTGTTACCAAAATAATTTGATGATATAGGAATTAAATCCTATATATATATATATATATATATATATATATATATAATTTTAAGGTGTGCTATATTTATGGGATAAAATGTTCAATATCAGAGAGTGTATGTAAATATAAATATAAAAGTGAACATTGAAGTCAACACTCAGAGGCGACAGACTGTTTTATGCCAAGATGGATGATTTATTATTTTCAATGGCATGATTCATGTCACAATTGCTGTTGAACGAGTGCAATTTTTTTCAAAACTGAGCTTCTTTATAAGTGAATGGAATAATTAAAACTATATCATAATTTCAGACATTCTAAAATTTCTCTAAATATTCCATTGTCCGTTAATACTGTCTATTATTCTTTTCTTCTCAAATGGAATTTATTGGTTTGGAATAAAAGTCTATAGCTTTTTGAGTTGAATTTCAAAGACAATATTTAGATATATTTCCATAGATTTATTAAATCCCATATGTACCTTTCTCTGGAATTTAGCCAACTATGAGGCAGCATCAGCATTCCATCCTGCAAGATTTGGCATCTCGTTGATGAATTGGTCTAAATTATTTTTACAAACTTTTAGGGAATTGAAATTCAAATATTTGTTCTTTTTTTTTTCCTTCTGTTGATTTAAAAAAAAAAAATGCTTGGTTCATATCAACAAATGCTTGCCAAAATCAAATCACCATCTTGATCATGCATCTTGTGATATGACAAACATATTTTCATGGTGGAGTAATGGATAATGGCTCGGATTGAGGAATCGGAGAGCTGAGTTCGACTTTAGTTGAATTCATTACATTCACCTATGTGCTAATACTCTTTGGAAAGGTATGAATCCTCTTCTTCTCCCCCCAGCTATGGGTAAATAGCAGGACAGACTGGGTTCTGTAGCTTTGGATGGCAACTGGTCTACTACAAAAAGAAATGGCAACCTACTGCAGGAAAAAATCTGTCTTGTCAGTCATCTATCAAAAGATTCATGATCACCTAAGCGTTTATCATGCATGGCACATAACTGACTGACTTTAAAGTGATGCCCCATTTTTTCATCTGGAAAGAAATTTCAAAGCTTTACTTGTTTAGTATGCTTCAATTTTAATACTTTTGCACGATGACATGTTCTTTTGCCTCATTTCAGGTCTGCTGCCTAAATGAATCTTCTTTTTATTATTTATAATGGTCTTACATCATAATTGCTGTAGTTTATGTTGTCAAAACTGAGTTGGTTTATAAGTGGAAAGAATAATCTCTGAAAGGATATTTTAGACATTTGAACTTTTCAAGAACTTTTCCCTTTTCGATGTGTGTAATTATTGCACAACTGAAAAGGTGTAGAGTAACTGTCAGAAAAGCCCAACAAACAGAATTAATAGAATTTGCAATAATCAATAACAAGAGAAAGAACAGTGCAAAAATAATATTAAATAAACAAACAATATATGCAAGGCAAAACAATGGTAATAAGGCAAAAAGTTCACAAAATGGGAATACAAACAAGTGATCACAACATTCTGGCTTCAAGACAAGAAAGAACAGAACTATGATTAGATTGAGAAATGGTCCAACTTATTGGCTAGGAAGAAATCCCAGCATGCATCTGTGTAGTTTGTTTATATTGTTTATATTTTTGGGAGGGGTGGAAGTATTTTTTAGTCATTCTATTCAGGAAATTATGTAAGTTAAGTTATTGATGTTTCCATTTGGTTTTTGGTAATTGTTGAAAGAGCAACATTTTTATCAAATAGAAAAGAATTTTAAAGAAGCAATATGTTACTCGGTACTAAATACATTTATCTGATTCCAGCATTACTATCCAACAAGAACCATTTATTGAATTCATATTACAAAATTCTCAATCTTTATTAAATAGAAAAACATAAATTGATTTTGTTTTATAACTAACGATAAATTCTGCCATTGGATTCTCCATATTATGACTTTAAATTCTGTTACTTACATTGCATTTTATAAAAAAAAAAATGAAGAAATAATATTTTATTCCTTTAGTGAATGTAATCTTGTTAAAGTAGATATCTGGAAGAATGGTTTGTTAGGCTTAATTCGTTTGCATCCATGTTTACATCTATGTCTTGATTGGGATTCATTTTAGTTCAGTTGTGTAGAATTTTTCACTTCATGCTTCTAGAACCATTTGGGTCATATTTTTCTCAGTAATTTTGTACTCTTCCAAAAAGAAAGGTTTATAACCTTATTGAGATTGTTGGAAAATTTTTCCCAGCTTTCCCACATTAAAGAGTTGAAGTTAAAAAATTGCGACAAAAATCGAATAAAAACAGGAAGATTTGAGCAGTCAAACTCTCTCTTTTAAGCAGTCGAATAAAGAAAAACTCCTGCTCGGTGTAACAATAAAAGAAGAAAGTGTTTATTTACATATACAGAAAATAGGGTAAGGGGATAAAAATACAATTAGGAGAGAAAGAAGGAAGAAAAAGTCCTTTAAGGAAATAGAAAATGTTCATAACAGAAAAAAAGACTTGCTCAAAATATTTCCCTGAGCGCCTAAAAATTCTTTAAACGAGTAGAAGTTTAAGGTTTAGAAACACTCATTTTCCTCACAGTTCCTACAGAGTAGGAAGATGTTGGTATATATAGGATTTTTGCTGTTGAGTGAGTTCGTAGGTCGACGACAGAAGTAGGTGAAAGTAGGCAGCTTTCAACTAGTCTTTAATAGTGGGCCAACGTTCGTTCTCGACAGCCACTTAGGTAGTTTCTTGGTTGAAAGTGGTTCCGAAGTTGAGTCGTGTTCTCTATCGTCAACATCACAGACAGTGGTGGAAATTCTCACTACAAAATAGGCAAAGATTCTCCAAATTTATGGAGTTTTGGGAGGCTCAAAAGAATCGAGGACTTTTCCCTCCAAAATCATTATACAAATTTCGTGGCCCCTTCATTGGTCAGAAAATATATTCTTATCTCTGATAAGAGGGAAGGCTTTGGGAGCCAGTTTTGAAAGTAAGAAAAAAGCTCGGAGTGAGGATTGGAAAAATAGGATAGAATGTGAACTTGTAAAATATTGTTCTCAAATTCCAATATGATCAAACCACATCTATAAGTTTTATGATTTCATTATTATGGAAAGATTTCAGTTACTGTCAAAATTTTAAAGTAACTTCCCACCTTGATAATTGTTGCGTATTTATGAAGTGAAGGGAGATGCAGGCAGTGTAATGGATATTGGAGCATCACATGCAATTGACATGCTGAGTTCAACTTTCAACGAATCGTAACAAAGATATTATAAACTATTACATTATTTACAAAAATAAAATTATATTTACACGTTTATAAAATAAGGGAATTACAACGCAATACTTATATTTACCATATCTGAAGAAATAACTTTGTAAACATCTGCTTTTATTCCTAACCATATTCATGAAATATGGAATGGGAACATTTAAATAAGTACATAACAATGAATGACTGTAATAGCTTGCACAGTTTGTCTCATGTTCTATCCATGGTAATGACAATTCTGACATCGTGATGCCACATATAGGGCTGAGATTTGGGCTCAAAACATTAGATTGTGGGTGATACGGTGGTGTTTTGTAAAGGAAGCAGCCGTCACATATAGGGCTAAGATTTGGGCTCAAAACATTTTATCTTATTAGATTGTGGGTGATACGGTGGTGTTTTGTAAAGCAAGTGGAGTAGAGCAGAGAAGGCTGCGTGAATATTTTAATGTTTCACTGCAAATGAAACATGCAGCATACATAAACATACATTTCATAAAAAAAAAGTCAAATGGTAACAATATTTAATTACTATAAAAAGGATTGGTTCGGAAACAAATAATTTTTTTATATACAGAATTTTACAATTTGGTTTTGTAATGATCTATGCGTCAGATTGATCAGAGTATATATAGGAGAAAAGGTTCTCGTTGCTATTTTGGAATGGTAAATGCAGAAAGTAATTGAAAGTTGTCTACCATTAACTAGAAAAGTTAAGATTAAATTAGAACAAAATTTTTCTGAGAAACATATTCTAGTGGAAAAAGTTTTGTCACAATGAGTTGTTGAAAACGTTGGTGAATTGTGATGTAGAGTATTTTTCCAAATCTTTCAGAAAAGGAGTTGTTCCAAAAGGCAGTCTCTGATCAGCATAAAATTAAGTTCTCTCTCGGCATCTAATGTATCTGTATATATCCCTGTGAGTAGAAACTTGACTGCTGTTCGTATAGTTTTTTTAATGACTAAACCAGCTCACCGGGAACTCTGCAGACGCTGCCACTAAATCCAAGAAATGTATCTTCCTACTTTTTAACCCATAGAATTGCATGAGACATTCAAGTTAGGGGTAAAATAGGGAAAGAACTCTTCAAGTAGGTTGAGCCTACTTTTGCACAAAAATCGACTGATTTGCGATGGAAGTTTCTAGAAGCTTAGTGCGCATTTAATAACCAATCAGATTTCAAGAAATGGTTAAAAGTAAAAGAAGGGTTACTAAACAAGCAGCCAATTAGTCTCAACCAATTACATAGACATTCATCACAAAATTCTGGTGTGTTGTCTGATACCAGTATTATAAGGACCATAATTAATGGATAGTGGCTCGGATTGAGGAATCGGAGAGCTGAGTTTGAATTCCAGTCGAATCATTACATAAAGCAACAAAAAATAAGCCAAGATGACTTCATGAAGAGTGAAGACTGAAGAGACAGCACGAATTTGAAAGGATAGTTGTATTTATGCCATGGCTAAACGACAAAATCCTAGAAGAGAAAAATCTCAGTGGCCGTAAAGAGATGTAAGGCATATACTTCAAAAACTTCTCTCTGTAAATGCCAAGAAATCTAAGGATCTTAAACACAAGGAACCCAATCTCGTCTAACACCGTTTAATGTCTTTAAAATTTAGTCTTATGCTTTTTAACTGTATTAAACAAAATATATTTATCAAAACTCGAAACTAATTTCACATTAATATTGTGTTTTCCCATTTATTAACTATTCCTTTTTGTGTCAATCGTTTCAAACTTTCCATTATTCTATGACCTGAATGAAGGAACAATTTAAACATTGCGTTGATTGACAGTGAAATCTCAACAAAATCATTGGAACAGAAAAATAATCATCCCGTTTTGTCTCCTGTTGTCTACGTGTAAGTGGAAAAAAAATTGGATGAAAAAAAAATCATTATTTTTTGATTTGTCTCTTGTCATTATTTTTATTTTATACTTTTTTGTTGTTGTTAACAAACTGAACATTATAAAAAAGGGAAAATAAATTGAAGTGAGATTTCATTTCAATAATTTCTTTCATCATGTCAGATATTTTCAAGAAATCATATTTTTATAAATTGTACTTAAAAGGAAATTAATTAAATTAGAGATAAGTTTGCTTTTTGAATCAAACGAAAATGAGTTACGTACCCCTCTAATACGCATGTGCAAGCAAAAAAATGTGATATATTGCAAAACATACATTCTATTTATTATTGTTTCTTCAACAATTTTTTCAAAAGGTCTTTCTTTTTTCTAAATATGTATTATTCACATGTGTACTCTCACTGATGGGGAGTTTTATATGAACTTTTTTTCACATAGGAACTTTTTAAAATGCAGCCAAGTATTTTCAATTGCATGTGTTCGCTTCCTCCAAATAGTTCATCAACATTTTCAAATATATCCATTAAAACAACTGTTTTTTAATCAATTATATATGATTCAGACAGTCAGGATCTGAGATTAATAATTTTTTATCTCACAAATATTGGAAAAAAATGTTCACTGTTCTTAACTTCTTTTACTTTCAGCTATTTCATTGGTGCATACGTATTAAAGGGGTCTGTAATAGCAAAGTCTTTACCAAAAATCTTGAGTTTTGTTGAAAAATATTCAAAATTTCAAAAGAAAGTTCTTAATATTTTTTTCTTTTGAATTTTTTTCAACAATACAACAATAATATTGAACCTGGAAAGAAACTGTTATGATGATCAGACTTAGTAGCCATAAATATTCTACGTATACTAACTCAAGTTGTTCTAGAACTATTCTTCGATTTATGTTAATTACCTATTAGCTAAGCCAATCCCATTACATCTCCCTGAACCTTTTGGTTTTGTAGAACCCAAATTCTACATTATTCCAATACCTTTGGTCAAATCTGTGCAAAAAGGGGATCACAGAACACTTTCAAAAAAGGCTTGAGCCCTCATTGGTTAATAAACATAGAAGTAGGCGTGACTATCCACCCAAGCTTGTGACTGAAGTCCAAATTTGCGCCAAGTCTCTGTGTTCCAACTGAAACAAATAAAACAGAAACTCATTCACACTCGTCATGAGCATTGTGACATCAAACGAATTGCAACTAAACTTCACGTCACACAATCTTAAGTTTTTCGTTCATACGAACATTATACAAACTTAACGATATTCACTCACTCAACAATACACACCAGTGAACTCTATTCCTATTCACTCACCAAATTCCTTATGCAGAAGTTAAACAAATTCCTGCTAACAAATCAACTTTCTCAACATTCGAGAACATTGTATTACACAAAACAATCAAAGGTAGATAAATACTTTGATTACAAAATTGCATTCAAACATTTACTACTTAAATGAACAGTAAATTCTTAAATGTAAATTTTTCTCTTGCAATTAATTTACAGAAACTTCAATAACAGATTCTAACAAACATCCTTTCAAATCAAAACTCATTAACAAAATTTAATCTTTGACCAAACTAGAGTTCAACATAAATTAAACTAACAAGATTTCACCTAAAAAATTCCACTAAATATTTGTAAAATATTTTCATTGCAAAAATATATTGAAAATTACTTGTTATTCAAATATTTGCCTTTTGTCATTTATCACAAATGTTTTTTTGTTGTTTTCTCTTGTTTTTGCATTTTGCTTAGCATATTCGTAGAATAAAAAATTGTATGGATTGATTTGGGCCGTCAACACCATTAAAGAAATGGTAATCACCAAACTTTCCACTACGGCTTCTCTTATATTTCCTCATCTGACTGGTTTCATGAGTATTTCTCATTATAGGAGACCTTGATCTTGTTCTTTTATTCTCACTGTCCCATGTTTTGTACTCATAAATTATCATATTTTCTACTCCCCCAGTTAACAAATTTTCCATAGCTTTTTAAAAAAAAAATCGAGTTGTCTTAATTTTAATGGTAAGCGAGACCATCTAAGTAAGCCTATAGGGGAGTTTATTGTTGTGATTTCCTTAAATTCGTCATCTATTTGAATTTGATGGTACTCATTTTTTAACTTAATTGCCAGAGAATGTCGTATGTTTGCAAAAGGGAAGGAATCCGAACAAATCTTAATAATGCGTAATTTGTAATCTCTGCAAATTCTAAAATCCCCATCAGGTTTTCTTAAAACATGTTAATAGGCGATGCCCATTTGCTGCCTCCAGGTTCTACATATTGAAGAATGCCTTCTTCCACCATTTCTTGCAGTTTATCAACTACCATTGACTTTATATGAATGGGAAGGCTATGGCTTTCAAAATATGATGGATTGATGATATTTCTTTTTAAATCAAGACTTGCTTCATAGTTTTTTTAATGTCCCAGTTTCAAGACTTCCCATATTCATAGCATTAAGTAAACATGTGCTATTAATATTTATCATTATTTACATTATTCGGACTATTGTCCTCATCTTTGTCGCCATATTTATCACAACGTTTCGGCCGTTGTACGCTCCGGCCTTCTTAAGGTGGTAGGAATTTGAACTGAAATTCCAACCACCTGAAGAAGGCCGGAGTGTACAACGTCCGAAACTTTGTGATAAATATGGCGACAAAGATAAGGACAATAGTCCGAATAATGTAAATAATGTACATAATACCTCATCTCAGAAATATAGACAGATTCTAATATTTATCAAATCAGTTTCTACTAAAGCATGGCCTTTTTTACAGTCTACAACCATAATAGTGACGGTATGAAATCTATTTTTTGTTTCAAAAGTGCCTTGAAAGGAGCCTAATATTTTTATACACATTCCACCAAACTGTCTTAATCTTACTAAGCTTGCTTTTCTTTAATTTTCTTTTTGATAATTGTTCCCTAAAATTTCTTCAGAATAAGGGTCACTTCACTTCCAGTGTCAACCGGCATTTTTAGGTCTACTCCTTTTAATTTAATATTCGTGAAGGTGTTCTCTTTATTTCTCCTTTCTATTGAAAAAGCATTTGTTTAATTTTTTACATTGTCGTGTATTATATCTACAATTTTGACATTTGTATCCCATCATCTACATACGACTTGAAAGTGATTTTTCTTTTTGCACTTATCACATGTTGTCCCCATGCTGGACATTTTTCTCTCTCTGATTTATGTTTATAATTGCAATTTTATCATTGTTCGTTTTATCACACATATGTGCCCATAAACTCAGATTGGTTTTCATTTGTATTAAATTCATGAAATTCACAATATCTGTTGGTATCTCTTAACCTTCTTAGATATTTCCTCATAGACTCCCCAAATTCTTCTCTCAAAGCTAAGAATTTAGTTCGTTCGGCTATAACCAATCTTTATTTGGTTGAATATTTATCAATATTATTTCTTTGACTTCTTTAAATGTCAAATTGCAATTTCAGCTGGGTAAGTCATTAATGACATCTGCGTAATGGCTTCACATCCCACAGTGGCCAAACATAGATCTGTGATTTCTTTCTGTACTTCAGGTGTTAGGTCATCTTCTAACTTATTTTTTCTGGCATATGCTTCAAAGCATTTTATGCAAATCTTTGTTTTCAGGTCCTTCTGTGTTAAACAAAGCTCCGTCAGGCAATGCCATTTTGTTATAATGAACGAACTTAGTAGATGTAAAATAGTTCATGTATACTGACTCAAAGTAACCCATAAATTACAGTTATAACTCTCTTTATGCTAATTACTTAATTACCTATTATCTAAACCGATTCCATTACAGAAATAAAAAAAGCAAAAATATCCAACTTCAAAATTATAATGTTGCTTTTTCCTAAAAAACGACTATTTCACAAAGTTAGATTATCTAGAACAAAATATTGAAAGATAAATAATATTTTTAACTTTTGATGGTAATAGGAAAAATGAAATGATTTTAAAGGTAAAAAAAGGATTTTTCTTTTCAATTCAGTCTTTCTTTTCGGACATTTTTTCAGTTTCCCTTTTCTTTGAGAAAAAATATCAAATGTCAAAAATGGAGAAACTGATGGCTTTTAATAATTTACTTTGTAAAATAATGTTGAATTATTGTTCTTGATTGAAAAAATAATATATTTTGGTGGAAATAAAATCATGAATCATTTTTAAAAATAAAATCTTTGTTCATGAGAATGGCTACCATTTCAATGTGATTTGTTTCGTCTCTTAAGCTAGTTCTCATATAATTTTAAATTTAATATTATTATTTTTATTCAAAACTAATTTTTATAATCTGGTTAAAATAACGAGAAACTGTTTAACTGGTTATATTAACAATTCTTTACATGTTAAAGAGTACATTGATTTTTTGTCTCTTTATGGGCTTACAGTGGTCAGTTGTAGATGTTTACATAATATTATTAAAAAGATAACTTCTTCTGAAAATTTAATGAAAAAGGAATAAACATTAGGTTTCTTGTTTAGAAGAATGTTTCTTTTAGGTTTGCTGACATGATTTGTATGCATTTCTGTGTTCAGATATCTAGAATATTTCACGTCATGGTTCCAAATATTTTCACGTCATGGTTCTAAATATTTTTAGTGCATTTATTCTCAAAAGTTATGCATCTTTGAAAAACATTGCATCAACCTGAAGTGGTTTTTTTGTAGTTCACTATTGTAGAACATGGAAATACATCCCAAATGCATTGATATCCAAAGAAACAGGAACAAAGGTTTTAGAGATATGGAAATTATTGAACTCTTTTTGTACATCTTTCAGTTGATGAAAGAATTTACATATTGGTAAAAGTTTGATAGTTCATCTTTTTTCACATGCTGTCAGCTACTGTAATGAGTTTAATCTTCAATGGCTGCTGCATACTTTTGTTCCTGTTCCTCAGTAAACTGGTATTAGAATATAGCAACATGTATCTCTTATAATATAAACAGATTCCGTCTATTATTCAATGTCTCAGATTATATATCTTTTATTTCCTTTCATTTACAGATGTTTTGTCATCAGTGAATATGAACTGGCAAGAAATTATGAACTTTCAAATGTATGGCTTGTCTTTTCTACAAAAACACATTGAAAATCCATGAAGCATATTGAGTTTTACAGTGTCATATGGAAACACACACAGGAGATAAACTACATTCTTGTGGGATTTGTGGGGATTCCTTTGTACAGACATCACTTTTGAGGAAACACATGTATATGCACAAGAGAGAAAAACCATACTCTTGTGAAGTTTGTGGATTTGCATTTTCATATAAATCAAATTTGGTAGTCCATATGCAGACACACACGGGAGAGAAACCATATTCTTGTGAAGTTTGTGGTTCTACATTTTCACAGAAGACACATTTGGTATTACACATGCGAACACACACAGGAGAGAAACCATATGCTTGTGAGGTTTGTGGCTTTGCAGTTTCAGTTAAATCACATTTAGGAACACATATGCGAAAACACACAGGAGAAAAACCATATTCTTGTGAAGTTTGTGGTTCTACATTTTCATTTAAACCATCTTTAGTGAATCATATGCGAACGCATACAGGAGAAAAACCATATTCTTGTGAAGTTTGTGGTTCTACATTTTCATTTAAACCATCTTTAGTGAGACATATGCGAACACATACGGGAGAAAAACCATACTCTTGTGAAATTTGTGGATGTAGATTTGTACAGAAGTCAGCTTTGGTTCCACACATGCGTACACACACAGGAGAAAAACCATATTCTTGTGAAGTTTGTGGATCTGCATTTTCAATTAAGTCTGATTTGTTAAGACATATGTATACACACACAGGTGAGAGGCCATATTCATGTGAAGTTTGTGGATCTGCATTTTCACGGAAATCACATGTGTTGAGACATTTGAAAACACACAATTGATAGAAACAGTATTCTAGTGAAGTTCATGGATCTGCACTTTTGCAAAAAGATCATCTTTGATGAGTATATACAAATATACACACTGTAGAGAAACCATATCTTTGTGCAATTTGTGTATCTTGACTTTCAAACATTCAAGTTTAGTCTGATGTTTACACCCATATTAGGGAGAAACCATAGTCATGTAAATGTTTTGGTCAGCATTTTCTGACATGTCAATGATTGTGTGCCATTGCGAATTGTTGTAACCTAAGTAATGTTACTAAAAAGATAATCAAACAAAGGTTGGTAATGAACCATATTACTTAGGACAGGAGCAACACATATAAGATTCACCAGCAGTGCATAGAAGAAGTAGTCAACTGCTAGAAGTGAGTCAAGTGAATTCTACAAGGAATCTCCAACTGCAGACCAACATACAGTATTTACTACTGTATTTATGCTATAATCTATAGCTATAATGCAACACAAATAGATACTGAAGAGAGACCATATACTTGTGAAATATATAGATGCAAATTTTCATGAAATTTGTAGTTAAAAAAGCACTTTGGAACACATCCATGATATAATCATTAGAATCAATTTTTTTTTTAAATTTCTCATTTAAATTGAAACCTGGTAATTCATAATCATATAAATGTCAATTTTGTGGATTTACATTTTCATATTATCAAAGTCAGGAAAACATGAAATGACATCTGAAATGTAACACTCATTTTAAGACAAAGGCAAAATCTTAACACGAGAGAAAATAGAATGTATGTTTCATGAAAGTCAATCCAAAATTTATGAATCAAAATGCATAGAAGTGATGACAGTGTATGAACTATATTATCCTGTAACTTTTTATACATGAATTAAAAAAAAAAAAGGAATCTATATAAGAATCTGGTGAATATGAAATAATTTTGATTTTTTTTTTTTTTTTTTCATATATAAATGAAATATTGAGCAAATGCCTTTTCATGGTCTTAATAAAAAATTTAATATTTTTGAAAAATTCTTAGAGTCTCTTTGGAAAATTGAAGACTAAATATCAAAAGGATTGGACTCGACTATGCATTATTTTTTATCTTTGGAATTGAAATTCTCAGAATTTTATCACATGCTGTAATTATTCAGCTATGAACAATTTAAATCAGATTTTCTTTTCTGTATGTATGATTCATTGATTAATTTGTGTAAATATTCACATCAAACCCCATCTATAAGACATGTTTGATTATTATGGAAATATTCCAATTACTGTCAAAATTTAAAAGAAATGCTTTTCTTGGTAATTGCTGTGTATTCACATAGCCACTTGTATTCTAAGTTGAAGGGAGATTCAGGCAGTGTAATGGATATTGGTGCAAAATGTGCCATTGACAAGCTAAGTTTAAATTTCAGCATAGCTTCTTCTGTTCAATTTTGTATAAATGCTCTAGGGAACGACATGAATTAATCTATTCTCCTCATAGCTATGGGTTAAATTGTTGGCTAGACTGGGCTGTATCACCTATATTGGCAATCTAAGAGAAGAAAAATAGCCCATTATTTTTTTCCCAAGAATGCATGGTAGTTCACACATAATAAAGAAATATAAATTAATGGAAAAGTATGACAATTTAAAAAAATCTAAAATATTTTTGGCAGAATCACTTTTTATTTATTTACTAGTATAACCTATTCAATTGACTTCCACTGAAAGTTTTCCTGAAGCACTGTTAGCCATATATTTCTAAAACAGATATTTATTGGCAAAGCATCCACCTTTCTACAAGACTCTCCACTCCATCTTTGAATTCAGATTTTCCTTTTATGTTGTTGGCCAACCAAAACAAGATCCCAGTTTGTTTTACTCATAGCTGCTGGTAGAAAAGATGGATTCACACCTGGATATAAATTGGATGTACACCAGCCAAAAAGTTACAATTACAAATGACCACCCGACAAGTAAATGTATGAAAATTTTGAGATGTATTTTTTATACATGAATAAAATGAAATCATCTGTATTTTCAACAATCACCTGTATTTAAATTTTGATTTCTTCCTTATAAAAAATTTTTTTTTTCGAGGAATATTTTTTTCAGTGTCTATTAATAAGATGTGTTAAAAAAACATTTGAGATTTGGATTCTATTTTCCCTGTTTTTCAATCATCAGCAATCCATGTCTCATATGTCTATTAGGCAATCAGCCAAATAGAAATCAAGACCATCACAAAAAATTGGTCAAAAAATAATATGAAAAAGTTAATTAAAATTTTGGGTAGATGGAAAAATACATGTCACAACATATCAAAAGAAATTGCAGTAAAAACCAACTGTTTGCTAAGATGTATAAAGTTTCAACAAAAAGAAAATCATATGGAGAAAATATTAGGTTGGTGCAAAAATAATGACATAATAATGTTGTATTTTTATATATTTTTTAACGTCAAAAAACGACATTATTACATCATTATATTTGCACCAACCTAATAGCTGTCATACCTGTTCTATACCTTCATGTATGATGTCTGAATAGAAAAAAACTTCATAATGTGCAGGTGTGTTTTTTACTATCAATTTTCCTGCATTGCAATCGTAAGTAAATCCGATCTATTTTCTCCAAGACCAGAACCTTTCATCAGCATCTCTTGGGCTTGGTGAATCCTCATTTATATAGGTGACTACAAAATTTGACATTGATATATAAAATTTTTATACACCGATTGTCTTAATTTTAGTATTTCCCTTAAAAACCACATTTTGGAGCGGCCAACAGCATCAACAAAAATAAATCCTAAGCTTGGAAATTATACAAGAAAGAGATGTCTTTCTTTGTCTAGTAGAATTTAGGCCACTCTTTTCTATAAGAATAGAAATGTTTTGGACATAACATAGCGTAAAAAAAACTTGAATTTAATTTCTTGACAATGAAATATTTTCTGACAATACATTAATCATGTCTTCTTATTGGCAGGAAGTGGATAAGGTGGAGAACCTTGGTCTTGCTCATTTTCATTGCATCTTGGCTAGATAATTCTGGGCTTGAATTTTCTTGTAACCATACTTAAATTCATTCTCTTGTTTAATCCATTTGCTGTTGTTTCTGGTTTCATTTTGTTGTTAAACATTCAACCTTCTCTCCTGGGAATTTGAATAATTATTATCTAATTAGTAGTCCCTCCAAATCCTCATCAAGTAATTTCATGCAATTAAACATTTAAAAAAATCGAGATCCTGTTACAAAAGTAACAAAATCAAAAACATACTGCTAATTAACGGAATTGAAGAAGAAAAACAGCAGATGAAGATGCAATTTTAGCATCAGATAAAGGATTTGATGTGCCAAAAAATGGGCTTCTATAGAATAGAAATCATTGCAGAACTAGGCTTGGAAGTAAAATTGGGGACAATATGGCTTTATTTATGATTTTAGAATAAGAAATTTTCCTGGTCAGAATGTTGTCAGCCCATCAGTCAATTATGTGCCATGCATGGTACACACTTAAGCGATCATGTATCTTTCAATACATGACTGACAAAGCAGATTTTTTCCAGCAGTAGATTGCCATTTCTTTCTGCAGTAGACCAGTTGCCATCCAAGGCTATAGAACCCAGTCTGCCCTGCTATTTAGTCATAACTTGTAGAAGAAGAGGACTCATACCTTTCCGTAGGGTATTAGCACATACGTGAATGCAATGGATTCAATTGGAATTTATGTTTGTCTCTCCGATTGCTCAATCGAAGCTTAAAATGATCCACATAGAGAAATATATTATTAGGTTAATTCAAAACTTATTGCAGTAGCAAAAATACTGCCTCAACCTGGTTACTATTAGTCAGTCAAACAATACAGGGAACATTGGTCACAAGTCTTCAGACAAATTTTATCTCCAAAATTTTCACTTGATCTGTTTAAAAACAAAGTATTCATAGACTGGGGAATATTTCTCTAGTTGAATTTGTCTTCTTAAGTTGTATCTTGAAAGGGAAGCTGGATTAGGTGGTGAACATGGGTAGTGATGTTAACTACTTCCTGCTTACCTATGGATAATTGTTGACTGCTACTTGACTCTATGTGTATCTCTGGACAACACATTAATCATGTCTTCTCATTGGTGAGAAGTGGATAAGGTGAAGAACCTTGGTTTTGCTCAATTTTACTGCATCTTAGCTAAATAATTCTGGGTTTGATAAATACAATCTGACTGCCAACTATAGTTGATGGATACTTGTATATATGGGAAGCAGTTCAGTTGTTTGATGATAAGTTTGCATATAAGCAGAGGCAAGAGAAGTAGCTTGGTGAAATCATCCCTTAGACAAATCCCAAATTTTGGAGTTGAAGGTAATATTTTAAAAAATAGCAAAATGTTTTATATGCAACATTTTTTCATGGGCATGTATCAAACAGGTGATTTTTCCTCTATCACTCTTTACCACCTTGATAATTTTTGTTTTATAAAGCACTTTTAAAATTTTTAATAAAACCCAAACTTACTATATTGGATTTATACATTTTTTCTGGAGAACTGACAAAAACATTATTTACTAGATATTTTATTTACAAGGATATTTTTATATTTACAAGTTTATCAAATAATTAAACCAACTACAAAGCAATATTTATATTAACCATATACAGAAATAACTATGAAAATAAAAGCTTTTATTCTTAGAAATAACTATGAAATATGGAAACATGATGCAGATGACATTGTCTTGGTGGCAGATTCAGAGGTAAAACTAAAAAGTAATTCTAGAGAGGATAGTTGATGTCAGCAAGAGAAAAGGACTAAGAGAATTAGAGGACCTGCCAGGATTTGTTGTTAGCAGACAATAAACAATAAACATGATGCAGATGACACTCTCTTGGTTGCAGATTCAGATGAAAAACTAAAAAGTAATTCTAGAGAGGATAGTTGATGTCAGCAATTGAAAATGGGTAGACATCAACTAGAAGAAGAGAAAGGGTTGCTGTTGAATTTCATAAAAATTTTATAAGCTAACATGCACCAAAGTTGATTTACCAGTGGTGTAATATATAGCGAACTGGAATGAGAAATTAGCAGTATTTGAAATCCACTTGAGTTTGTTATATTCTCTTAAAAGCAGAGACCCTTGGGAAATGTATGAATCTATCCACTTCCCCAGCTATGGGTTAAATAGTAGGACTAATATCTGGAAAAGCCATTTTTCTATCAAAATTCTTGATTATTTCACTGCTAGTCTTCTGTATTTCTTCCAGTCTTAATTTTACTTTCTGCCACACTTTTTATGACAGCGTGGACTTAGAATTTTATTTTTTACCTTACAGGCTAGCATGCATAATTAACACTTTATTTTTATTCTGTTTTAATTTTAGTAAAACGTAAAAAGATTCATTTTCTTAACAGTCTTCGATACAAATCTGTAGGACAACTTTGAAATCTTTAAATTTGTTTTTTATACCTTTTGTTGGCAGAACTCATTGCCGAGAATTAGTGGCGCTCATCATCATTTCCTTCCAAGTGAAATAAGTCCTATGCTAGATCTGAAGAGATATTTACAGCCACCGCCTAAAAGAGTTGCGTGATTAAGGGAATGGAGAGCTCTGCCTTTTCTTTGGGTTCTCGTCTTCTTTTCTATTTTCAAAGGATGTTGTTTTTTCATGGACTACTCTTCTGCAATATATTCTTTCTGCAACTTCTCTCTGTAAATTGAAATTGGCCTAAACCATTTTTATAAATTAAATATGGAAATGAATTTTTCTTTTAATTCAGAAGAGAATTGTAGAGACCATTACCTTTCAAGTAGAATCAACATTTAAGTTCAAAGAAAGCGTTTTTAAATTAAGTAAAATGAATTTTTAGCGTTTTTATAGAAAGTCCGTGGCAGTCCCTAGAAGTAAAATGGGGGAAACTGGCCATGATGTATATTATAATAACGTAATACTAAGAAATCTAAGGATTTTAAACAGAAGGAACCAAATCCTGTCTAACACCGCTTAATTTCTTTTGTCTTCAAGCGAAATATTTTTCTCAAAATTAATTTCCAGTTTATATCGTGTTTTTATTTATTTATTAATTCTTCCTTTGAGTCATTCATTTCAATCTCGACATTATTCTCAGTTTTAAAATTGTGTTGGTTGTCAGTGAACTGAAATATCAACAAAAAAACATCATTTTTGAACAGAAAGAAATCATCCCGTTTGGATTCCGGGTCTGTAAGGTAAGCGGAAAAAAAAAACTTGTTATTTTCAGACTTGTCTCTGTACATTATTTTATTATTTTCATAAATGGTAAATTTTCTTTTTAACACGTGCGCTAAATATCTCTTAAAATATTCCTAATTCATCATAATTCCGTGTGCTGAACTCGAATTAACAATTAAATTATGAAGAAACCCACCGTTTTAAAATTATCGAGAAGAAAAAAATCGAATTTTTTGTTGGTTTTTTGTCTGCCATTACGGGCTTACTTAGAAGTAATTCAATGCGGTACATTTTGCCCCACTTCCTTTGGCGGAAGCATAAAATTTGGCCTGTTTACTTCCTTTACAGTCTTTACTCGCAGAAATCAACACGCACTTCCGTAAAGCGATGTAATTTTTTTTTAAATTACAAAATAAAGTTTGCACGAACTTTGAAAAGATCATGATTATTTACAAAATAAAAACTAAAAAGAAATACTCCTTCCTAGCATTTCTTTATTTTGTAAATAAAAAAATCATGCTCTTCCCAAAGATAATTAATGCGCAAACTTTGGAAATAGTATGATTTTTTTATTTACAAAATAAAGAAATGCTAGGAAGGAGTATTTCTTTTTTTAGTTTTTTTGTAGATAATCATGCTCTTTTCAAAGTTTGTGCAAACATTGCGAAAAAAAAAAAATTAAGTAAAAGTAAAACTACACTTATCCAAAAGATAAAATTAATTTGTAATCTTTTAATTTGTCAATATTTTCATATATATCTGTAATTTAACAATCTTCTGGTTACTAATTCCGGAAAAAACAAATTCCGAAAAAGAAATACATCGCTTTATTGAAGTGCGTGTTCTGTAAAGGAAGTAAACAGGCCAAATTTTATGCTTCCGCCAAAGGAAGTGGCGCAAAGTGTACCGCACTGAATTACTTAAGCCTGTAATGGCAGACGAAAGACCAACAAGAAGTCCGATTTTTTCTTGTTGATAACTTCAAAACGGTAGGTTTTTTTATAATTTAATTGCTACTTCGAATTCAGTTAGTTTTTTGTTTTAACAATTAATTATTAATTTAACCTGGAAATAAACAAAACAAGCAAAAATATTCAACTTCATATTACATTGTAACCCGGATATAAGAGAGTTGCCGGGAACGGAGAAGAAGTCTCTTATATCCGGGTTTGGTCTATTTTATATACATTAACACAGGCTCTAATTTGGCACCAGAGAAAAATCTCTCTTATATCCGGGTTACACTGTACAAACAAATACAGTGTAACCCGGATATAAGAGAGTTGTCGGGACCGGAGAAGTCGTCTCTTATATCCGGGTTTAGTCTATTTAGTATACATTAACACAGGCTCTAATTTGGGACCAGAGAAAATGTCTCTTATATCCGGGTTTCTCTAATATCCGGGTTTGGTCTATTTTGTATACATTAACACAGGCTCTAATTTGGGACCAGAGAAAATGTCTCTTATATCCGGGTTTCTCTAATATCCGGGTTTGGTCTATTTTGTATACATTAACACAGGCTCTAATTTGGGACCAGAGAAAATGTCTCTTATATCCGGGTTTGTCTTATATCCGGGTTACACTGTATTATAAATTTTCTTTCTTTTTAAAAGAAAAAAAAAAACTATTTCTAACAGATTATTTGAAAAAATATTACACAATAAAAATAACCAATCTGTAATTTGCTGTTTAAGCCCCATGCTAAATATATAATAAAAAATTGCGAAAAGTTATATTTAGGTGTAAATTTACATGCTTAATTCAAAAATAACAAAAAAATATTTATAAAATCTACCGTTCAGAAGTAATCGACAATAAAATTTAAGACTCATTCGCATTACGGTACAGCAGCCATTACTGGCATTGTTTGAATACATTTGCTGCTGATTAGATTTGTGCAGAAGATTACATTTTTAATGGCCTTTTCACGGTTCTTACTTGATTCAATTACTGCACAACCAAGGACTAATTGTATGCGCAATAATCGAGATTACTCTGCAACAAATATATGCAAACAGCGCCGGTAATAGTTGCCGCGATCCAAATGAGTCCGGAATTCTATTGTCAATAACTCCAAAGGGGTAGATTTTACCAAAATTTCTTTGTTATTTTAGAATAATCATGTACATGTACACCTAAATATGACTATTCCGGAAATCTTTATTACATATTTAGCGCAGGGCTTAAAAGGCAAATTACACAAAAATATTTTTAACTTGATGGAGTTTAGAAAATTCTGCTGAAATGATTGTAAGTGAAAATGGAGTATGTGTTTCTGACTCTTTTTTTTTTTTTTTTTTTTTTTGCACCATTTTTACAGTTTTTCCTCTGTTTTCTCAAAGAAAAAAATACACATGTCAAAAATGGACAAATTGCTGTATTTTAATAATTTGTAAAATAATGTTCAATTATTGCTGTTGATTGAAAAGCTAAAAAATTTTGGTAGAAATAAAATCATGAATCAGTTTTCTAAAGTAAAATCTTTGTTCGCACGGATGTCTATCATTTCGGTTTCTACGTGATTTGTTTCTAATGTTATTTTGAAAATTTTGTTTAGGATGTCTCTCATTTCAGAACGTGTTACTTAGCAAAGAAAAACAATGTTGAATGTAAAAAAAGAAAGTAAAAATAGGTGTATCTTTTAAAGTTTACATATCGACATGAAATTTTTTTTAAAATTCTAACACATAGATACCTCCTCTGCCAAAAAAAAAAAAAAACAACAAAAAATGCAAAAGGTTGGGGTGAACAAGATGTGAGGTTTTCTCCAAAACTTTATGGCACCAGGGAAAGAACAATGGTGCTGGAATTCCTTTTTATATTTAACATCTTGTTAGTTAGAAAATATATTTTTATCTCTGATAAGAATCAAGGCTTTGGGTGTCGATTTTGAAAGTAAGAAAAAAGGTTGGAGTGAGGATTGGAAAAATAGGATAGAATGTGAAATTGTAAAATATTGTTCTCAAATTAAATTCCAAGATGATCAAACCATATCTATAAGTTTTATGATTTCATTATTATGGAAAGATTTCAGTTACTGTCAAAATTTTAAAGTAACTGCCTGCCTTGATAATTGTTGCGTATTTATGAAGTGAAGGGAGATGCAGGCAGTGTAATGGATCATGGAGCAAAACGTGCAGTTGACAAGCTGATTTCAACTTTCAACTAATCGTAACAAAGATATTATAAACTATTACATTATTTACAGAAATAAAGTTATATTTATAAGTTTATAAAATAAGGGAATTACAACGCAATACTTATATTTACCATATCATGAAGAAATAACATTGTAAACATCTGCTTTTATTCCTAACGATATCTGTGAAATATGGAATGGGAACATTTAAATAAGTACATAACAATGAATAACTGTAATAGCTTGCACAGTTTGTCTCATGTTCTATCCATGGTAATGACAATTCTGACATCGTGATGCCACATATAGGGCTGAGATTTGGGCTCAAAACATTAGATTGTGGGTGATACGGTGGTGTTTTGTAAAGGAAGCAGCCATCACATATAGGGCTGAGATTTGGGCTCAAAACATTTTTTTCTTATTAGATTGTGGGTGATACAGTGGTGTTTTGTAAAGGAAGCAGCCAGCTTCAACCAATTTCATAGATCTTCATCACAAATTTCTGATACCAATATTATAGGGACCATAGGAGGAATGGTGGATTAATGGATAGTGGCTCGAATTGTGGAATCGGAGAGCCGAGTTCGAATTCCAGTCGAATACATTACATAAAGCAACAAAATTAACCCAAGATGACTTCAATAAGAGACAAAACACATAGCACAAATTTGACAAGATAGCTGTATTTATGCCATGGCTAAATGAAAAACTCCTAGAAGCGAAAAACCTCAGTGGCCGTAAAGAGATGTAAGGCATATACTTTTTTGAAAAATTTTTCTCCGTAAATGCCAAGAAATCTAAGCATCTTAAACACAAGGAACCCAATCTTGTCTAACACTGTCTAATTTCTTTAAAATTTAGTCTTATGCTTTTTAACTTATTAATTTCACATTAATATTGTGTTTTCCCATTTATTAACTATTCCTTTTTGTGTCAATCGTTTCAAACTTTACATTATTCTATGACCTGAATGAAGGAACAATTTAAAAACATTGCGTTGATTGACAGTGAAATCTCAACAAAATCAATGGAACAGAAAAAATGTCATCCTGTTTTGTCTCCTGTTGTCTACATGTAAATGAAAAAAAAATTCGATAAAAAAAGAAATCATTATTTTCCGATTTGTCTTTTGTCATTATTTTTATTTTATACTTTTTTGTTGTTGTTATTAACTGAACATTATAAAAAAGGGAAAATAAATTGAAGTGAGATTTCATTTCAATAATTTCTTTCATCATGTCAGATATTTTCAAGAAATCATATTTTTATAAATTGTACTTAAAAGGAAATTAATTAAATTAGAGATAAGTTTGCTTTTCGAATCAAACGAAAACCAGTTACATATCCTTATGTATGCATGAACAAAAAATGTGATATATTGCAAAATATACATTCTATTTTTGTTTCAAGTATTTTTTCAAAAGGTCTTTTCTTTTCTAAATATGTATTCACGTATGTACTCTCACTAATGGGGAATTCTATATGAACTTTTTTTTTACATAGGAACTTTTTAAAATGCAGCCAAGTATTTTCAATTGCATGTGTCCGATTCCTCCAAATAGCCTATGTTCATCAACATTTTCAAATATATCCATTCAAACAACTGTTTTTTAATCAATTATATCTGACCCAAATGATTCAAAACAGTTAGGATCTGAGATTAATAATTTTTTATCTCACAAATATTGGAAAAATATGTTCTCTCTTCTTAATGAATTCTTTTACTTTAAGCCATTTAATTTCCGCATGTGTATTAAAGGGTTTTGTAATAGTCTTGCCCTCATTGGTTAATAAATATACAAGTAGGCATGACTATCCACCCAAGCTAAACTGAATTTTACAGGTTGTGACTAAAATCCAAGTTTGCGCCAAGTCTCTGTGATTCAACCAAAGCAAATATAAAAAGAAACACATAACACACACCTGTGATCATTGGGACATCAAACGAATTGCAGCTAAACTTCACGTTACACAATCTTAAGTTTTTTGTTCATACGAACATTATACAAGCTTAACGATATTCACTCACTCACTCACCAAAACTCACCAGTGAACTTTATTCCAATTCAGTCCTAACGTAGAAGTTAAACAAATTCCTGTTAACAAATCAACTTTATTTCTCAACATTCGAGAACATTGTATTACACAAAACAATCAAAGATAAATAACTTCTTTGATCTACGGCTTCTCCTACATTCCCTCCCCATCTCACTGGTTTCATGAGTATCTCATTATGGGAGACCTTGATTTAGTTCTTTTATTCTCACTGTCCCATGATATGTACTCATAAATTATCATATTTTCTACTCTCCCGGCTAACAAATTTTCCATAGCTTTTTTTAAAAAATCGAGCTGTCTTAATTTTAATAGTAAACGTGATCATCTAAGTAAGCCTATAGGGGAGTTTATTGTTGTGATTTCCTTAAATTTGTCATCTCGTTGAATTTGATGATACTCATTTTTTAAATTAACTGCCAGAGAATGTCGTATGTTTTTTTATGTTTGCAAAAGGGAAGGAATCCGAATAAATTTTAATAACGCGTAATTTGTAATCTCTGCAAATTCTAAAATCCCCATCAGGTTTTCTTAAAACATGTTAATAGGCGATGCCCATTTGCTGCCTCCAGGTTCTACATATTGAAGAATGCCTTCTTCCACCATTTCTTGCAGTTTATCAACTACCATTGACTTTATGTGAATGGGAAGGCTACGGCTTTCAAAATATAATGGATTGATGATATTTCTTTTTAACTTAGGCTCGCTTTATGATTTTTTTAATATACCAGTTTCAGGACTTCCCATATTGATAGCATTAAGTAAACATCTGCTATTAATATTTATCAAATCAGTTTCTACTAAAGCATGACCTTTTATACAGTCTACAACCATAATATTGACAGTATAAAATCTATTTTTTTGTTTCAAAAGTGCCTTGAAAGGAGCCTAATATTTTTATACACATTCCACCAAACTGTCTTAATCTTACTAAAGCTTGCTTTTCTTTAATTTTAGTTTTGATAATTGTTCCCTAAAATTTCTTCCGAATAAGGGTCACTTCACTTCAAGTGTCAACCGGCATTTTTAGGTCTACTCCTTTTAATTTAATATTTGTGAAGGTGTTCTCTTTATTTCTCCTTTCTATTGAAAAAGCATTTGTTTAATTTTTTTTACATTGTCATGTATTATTTCTACAGTTTTGACATTTGTATCTCATCATCTACATATGACTTGAAAGTGATTTTTCTTTTTGCACTTATTACATGTCTGTCCCCATGCTGGACATTTTTCTCTCTTTGATTCATGTTTATAGTTGCAATTTTATCATTGTTGGTTTTATCACACATATGTGTCCATAAACTCAGATTGGTTTTCATTTGTATTAAATTTATTAATTACCTCTTCTTGTTGTATGAAGTCAATACAAGCTTCTAAAGTCATTCGGTATATCTGTAAACACTCTAGAATTTTTACTCTATCAGAGGTGTTGTACAGTCGTACGAATTGGAGTTGAATTAATTCTTCCTCTGTGATTATTCCTTGTTGTACTAATTCTTGAAACTCATAATATCTGTTGGTATCTCTTAACCTTCTTAGATATTTCCTTATAGACTCCCCAAATTCTTGTCTGAATGCTAAGAATTTGGTTTGTTCGACTATAACCAATCTTCATTTGGTTGAATATTTCTCAATATTATTTCTTTGACTTCTTTAAATGTCAAATTTGCAATTTCAGCTGGGTAAGTCATAAAGGAAATCTGCGTAATGGCTTCACATCCCACAGTGGCCAAAAATAGATTCTTTCTGTACTTCAGGTGTTAGGTCATTTTGTAATTTATTTTTTCTGGCATATGCCTCAAAGCATTTTATGCAAATCTTTATGTTTTCAGGTTCTTCTGTGTTCAACAAAGCTCCGTCAGGCAATATCATTTTGTTATGATGAACAAACTTAGTAGATATAAAATATTCTACGTATACCCATGAGCTACAGGTATAACTCTCTTTATGCTAATTACTTAATTACCTATTATCTAAACCAATTCTATTACAGAAACAAAAAGCAAAAATATACAACTTCATATAATTTTGTTTTTTTGAAAAAGGAAAATTTTTTCATAAAGTTAGATTATTTAGAACAAAATATTGGAGGATAAAAAATATTTTTAACTTTTGATGGTAACAGAAAAATTCTGCTGAAATGATTTTAAAGGTAAAAAAAGGATTTTTCTTTTCAATTCAGTCTTTCTTTTCAGACATGTTTTCAGTTTTCCTTTTCTCCGAGAAAAAATATATCAAATGTCAAAAATGGAGAAACTGCCAGATTTTGATAATTTATTTTGTAAAATAATGTTGAATTATTGTTCATGATTGAAAAAGTAATATATTTTGTTAAAAATAATATCATGAATCATTTTTTAAAAATAAAATCTTTGTTCATATGAATGATACAATTTCAACTCTTAAGCTAGTACTCATATAATTTTAATTTTAATATTATTGTTTTCATTTAGAAATCATTTTTCTAATCTGGCTAAAATAACAAGAAACTTTTTAACTGGATATATCACCAATTCTTTACGTGTTAAAGAGTACATTGATTTTTTTTGTCTCTTTCTGGGCGAACAATGGTCAGTTGTGGATGTTTACATACTATTATTCAAAAGATAACTTATTCTGAAAATTTAATGAAAAAGGAATAAACATTAGGTTTCTTGTTTAGAAGAATGTTTCTTTTAGTTTTGCTGACATAATTTGTATGCATTTCTGGGTTCAGATGTGCAGAATATTTCACTTCATGATTCCAAAGAATATTTAGTGCATTTATTCTCAAAAATTATGTATCTTTGAAAAACATTGCATCAACCTGAAGTGTCTTTTTTTTTGTAGTTTACTATTGTAGAACATGGAAACACATCCCAAATGCATTGATATCCAAAGATCCAGAAAAAAAGGTTTTAGAGATATGGAAATTATTAAACTCCTTTTGTACATCTTTCAGTTGATGAAAGAATTTACATATTGGTAAAAGTTTGATAGTTCATCTTTTTTCACATGCTCTAAGCTACTGTAATGAGTTTAAACTTCAATGGCTGCTGCATATTTTGTTCCTGTTCCTCAGTAAACCGGCATTAGAATATAGCAACATGCATCTGTTATAATGTAAATGGATTTAGTCTATTATTCAATGTCTCAGTTTATATATCTTTTATTTCCTTTCATTTACAGATGTTTTGTCATCAGAGTGAATATCAACTGGCAAGAAATTATGAACTTTCAAATGTATGGCTTGTCTTTTCTACAAAAACCCATTGAAAATCCATGAAGCATATTGAGGTTTACAGTGTCATATGGAAACGCACACAGGAGATAAACCACATTCTTGTGGGATTTGTGGGGATTCCTTTGTACAGACATCACTTTTGAGGAAACACATGTATATGCACAAGAGAGAAAAACCATACTCTTGTGAAGTTTGTGGATTTGCATTTCCATATAAATCAAATTTGGTAGTCCATATGCAGACACATACGGGAGAGAAACCATATTCTTGTGAAGTTTGTGGTTCTACATTTTCACAGAAGACACATTTGGTATTACACACGCGAACACACACAGGAGAGAAACCATATTCTTGTGAGGTTTGTGGCTTTGCAGTTTCAGTTAAATCACGTTTAGCAATACATATGCGAAAACACACAGGAGAAAAACCATATTCTTGTGAAATTTGTGGTTCTACATATTCATTTAAAGCATCGTTCGTGAATCATATGCGAACGCATACAGGAGAAAAACCATATTCTTGTGAAGTTTGTGGTTCTACATTTTCATTTAGATCATCTTTCGTGAGACATATGCGAACACATACGGGAGAAAAACCATACTCCTGTGAAATTTGTGGATGTAGATTTGTACAGAAGTCAGATTTGGTGCCACATATGCGTACACACACAGGAGAAAAACCATATTCTTGTGAAGTTTGTGGATCTGCATTTTCAATTAAATCCGATTTGTTAAGACATATGCATACACACACAGGAGAAAAACCATATTCTTGTGAAGTTTGTGGATCTGCATTTTCACAGAAATCCCATATGGTGAAACATTTGAAAACACACAATTGATAGAAACAGTATTCTTGTGAAGTTTGTGGATCTGCACTTTTGGAGAAATCACCTTTGATGAGCACATGCAAGTAGACACACTGCAGAGAAACCATATCTTGGTGCAATTTGTGTATCTTCACTTTCAAGCATTCAAATTTAGTCTCACGTTTACACACATATTAGGGAGAAACCATAGTCATGTAAATGTTTTTTAGTCAGCATTTTCTGACATGTCAATGTTTGTGTGCCATCGCAAATTTTTGTAACCTAAGGAATGTTACTAAATAGAATAATCAAACAAAGGTTGGTAATGAGCCATAATACTTAGGACAGGAACAACACATATAAGATTCACCAGCAGCGCATAGAAGAAGTAGTCAACTGCTAGAAGTGAGTCAAATGAATTCTACAAGGAATCTCCAACTGCAGACCAACATACAGTATTTACTACTGTATTTATGTTATCATCTGTAGGTATGTTGCAACACAAATAGATACTGAAGAGAGACCATATATTTGTGAAATATATAGATGCAAATTTTCATGAAATTTGTAGTTAAAAAAGCACATTGGAACACACCCATGATATAACCATTAGTCAATCATTAGAATCAATATTTTTTTTTAAATTTCTCATTTAAGTTGAAACCTGGTAATTCATAATTATGTAAATGTCTTTTTTCTGTATTTACATTTTCACATTATCAAAGTCAGGAAAACGTGAAATGACAGCTGAAATGTAGCACATATTTTAAGACAAAGGCAAAATCATAACACGAGAGAAAATAGAATGTATGTTTCATGCAAGTCAATCCAAAATTTATGAATCAAAATGCATAGAAGTGATGACAGTGTATGAAAATATTATCCTGTATGTTTTTATACATGAAAAAAAGGAATCTTATATAAGAATCTGGTGAAGATGAATTTTGATTTTTTTTTCATATATATATATATGAAATATTGGGAAATAATGATCTTAATAAAAAATTTAATATTTTTGAAAAATTCTTAGAGTCTCTTTGGAAAATTGAAGACTAAATATCAAAAGGATTGGACTCGACTATGCATTATTTTTTATCTTTGGAATTGAAATTCTCAGAATTTTATCACATGCTGTAATTATTCAGCTATGAACAATTTAAATCAGATTTTCTTTTCTGTATGTATGATTCATTGATTAATTTGTGTAAATATTCACATCAAACCCCATCTATAAGACATGTTTGATTATTATGGAAATATTCCAATTACTGTCAAAATTTAAAAGAAATGCTTTTCTTGGTAATTGCTGTGTATTCACATAGCCACTTGTATTCTAAGTTGAAGGGAGATTCAGGCAGTGTAATGGATATTGGTGCAAAATGTGCCATTGACAAGCTAAGTTTAAATTTCAGCATAGCTTCTTCTGTTCAATTTTGTATAAATGCTCTAGGGAAAGGCATGAGTTGGTCTATTCTCCTCACAGCTATGGGTTAAATTGCTGGCTAGACTGGGCTGTATCACCTATATTGGCAATCGGTCTAAGAGAAGAAAAATAGTCCATTATTTTTCCCCAAGAATGCATGGTAGTTCACACATAATAAAGAAATAGGAATCAATGGAAAACTATGACAATTTTAAAAAAATCTAAAATATTTTGGGCAGAATCACTTTTATTTATTTACTAGTATAACCTATTTAATTGACTTCCATTGAAAGTTTCCCTGAAGTCCTGTTAGCCATATATTTCAAAAACAGATATTTATTGGCACAGCATCCACCTTTCCAAAAGTCTCCCAACTCCATATTTGAATTCAGATTTTCCTTCTACGTTGTTAGCCAACCAAAACAAGATCCCAGTTTATTTTTTACCCATAGCTGGTGGTAGAATAGATGGATGTACACCAGCCAAAAAGTTACAATTACAAATGCAAACCCAACAAGTCAATGAATGAAAATTTTGAGATATATTTTTTATACATGAATAAAATGAAATCATCTGTATTTTCAACAATCACCTGTATTTAAATTTTGATTTCTTCCTTATAAACATATATTTTTTTGAGGGTCTATTAATAAGATGTGTTAAAACAGATTTGGATTCTATTTTACCTGTTTTTCAATGGTCGGCAATTCATTTCTCATATGCCTATTAGGCAATCAGCCTAATTGAAATCAAAACCATCACCAAAAATTGGTCTTAAACAAAATATGAAAAGGTTAAGTAAAATTTGGGAGAGATGGAAAAATACATGTCACAACATATCAAAAGAAATTGCAGTAAAAAAACAACTGTTTGCTGGGATGTACAATGTTTCAATAAAAAAACGATCATATGGAGAAAATAGATGTCCTACCTGTTCTATGCCTTTATGTATGATGTCTGAATAGAAAATAAAACTTCATAATGTGCAGGTGTGTCTTTTAGTATCAATTTTCCTGCATTGCAATTGTAAGTAAATCCGAGCTATTTTCACCAAGACCTGAACCTTTCATCAGCGTCTCTTGGGCTTGATGAATCCTCATTTATATAGCTGACTACAAAATTTGACATTGATATATACAATTTTTATACACCGATTGTCTTAATTTTAGTAGTTCCCTTAAAAACCACATTTTGGGGCGGCCATCAACATAAACAAATCCTAAGCTTGAGAATTATACAAGAAACAGATATCTTTCTTTGTCTAGTAGAATTTGGGCCACTCTTTTCTATAAGAATACACATGTTTTGGATGTAACGTAACATAAAAACAAATTGAATTTCATTTTTCGACAATTAAATAATTTCGGACAACACATTAATCATGTCTTCTTATTGGCACGATGTGGATAATATGGGGAATCTTGGTTTTGCTCATTTTTATTGTATCTTGGCTAGATAATTCTAGGTTTGAATTTTCTTGCAACCATACTTAAATTCATTCTATTGTTTAACCCATTTGCTCTTGTTTCATTATGTTGTTAAACATTCAACCTTCTCTCCTGAGAATTTGAATAATTATTATCTAATTAGTAGTCCCTCCAAATCCTCATCAAGTAATTTCCTGCAATTAAGCATTTAAATAGTCAGGGCCCTGTTACAAATGTAACAAAATCAAAAACATACTGCTAATTAAGTGAATTGAAGAAGAAAAACAGCAGATGAAGATGCAATTTTAGCATCAGATAAAGGATTTGATATGCTGAAAAATGGGCTTCTATAGAATAGAGATCATTGCAGAATTAGGTTGGGAAGTGGAGTGGGGAGAGAAACATGGCTTTATTTATAATTCTGGAATAACAGATTTTTGAAATCTTGAACCTTCGTGCCTGCAAAAAAAGGACTATCCAAAAGACAATTTACCCATCACACCTTGTATAAAAATTAAAGTAATGCAAAGTAATAGATCAACTGAAATGCTCTTTCTCAGGATATATATAAAGTCTGAAGAGAAATACAATCATTTGGAAGAAAAAATGAATATTTACTTCTACAGTTAAATTAACACATTGAAGAATTCTCCCATGTCAACAGATAGAAATCTATAATATATAAAAGATCCAGGAAAATGTAACAAAGGAAACATGCTCTTTGCCAGGATGTATAAGGTTTAAAGAGAAAAGCAGTCATAATGACAAAGAAATGGTGCTTCATTAGTAGAATTAATACATTGGAGAAATCTCCCATGGTAACAGGTAGAGATTTATAATGTATGAAAGAATAGAAGATTGCAAAACCTGAAGTAGGAAGAGAATTGGTTGTGACGAAGAGGAACAAATCAGCAGGAGCAGATGCAATTTTAATGAAGACTGAAAAGATAAGGGAATTGAGATTCCATTGAATGATAAACTGCACGGCTATTGAACATGTTTTTGAAGTAGATCAGATTTAATAGCCTTGTCTATACAATGTGAAAAAGAATACAATCAGCATCAAAGAATTTAATAAACCACAAAATAGGCTTCTATAGAATAGAGATCATTGCAGAATTAGGCTGGGAAGTGGGAATTGGGAGCAACATGGCTTTATTTATGATTCTAGAATAAGAGATTTCCATGGTCAGAATGTTGTCAGTTATGTGCCATGCATGATCCACACTTAGGCGATCATGTATCTTTCCATACATGACAGACCAAGCAGATTTTTCCCGCAGTAAATTGCCATTTCTTTCTGCAGTAGAGCAGTTGCTATCCAAGGTTATAGATCCCGGTCTGTCCTGCTATTTATACATGGCTGGGAGAAGAAGAGGATTTATACCTTTCTGAAGGGTATTAGCACATACATGAATGTAATGGAGTCGATTGGAATTTGAGTTTGGCTCTCCGAATGCTCAATCCGAGCCTAACATGATCCACATATATTATTAGCCTTATTCAAAACTTATTGCAGTAGCAAAAATACTGCCTCAACCTGATTACTATTTGTCAGTCAAACAATACAGGGAACATTGGTCACAAGTCTTCAGACAAATTTTGTCTCCAATATTTTCACTTGATCTGTTTAAAAACAAAATATTCTTAGACCTGGGAACATTTCTCTCGTTGAATTTGTTTTCTCAAGTCCTATCTTGAAAGGGATGCTGGATTAGGTGGTGAACATGGGTAGTGATGTTAATTACTTCCTGCTTAACTGGATAATTGTTGACTGCTACTTGACTCTCTGTGTATCTCTGGATGACTCATATTTGGAAAACATATTAATCATGTCTTCTCATTGGTGGGAAGTGGATAAGGTGGAAAATCTTGGTTTTGCTCAATTTTACTGCATCTTAGCTAAATAATTCTGGGTTTGATAAATACAATCTAACTGCCAACTATAGTTGATGGATCCTTGTATATATGGGAAGCCACTTCCTTTCAGTTGTTCGATAATAAGTTTGCATATAAGCAGAGGCAAGAGAAGTGGCTTGGTGAAATCATCCCTTAGACAAATCCAAAATTTTGGAGTTGAAGGTAATATTTTACAAAATAGCAAAATGTTTTATATGCAACATTTTTTCATGGGCATGTATCAAACAGGTGATTTTTCCTCTATCACTCTTTACCACCTTGATAATTTTTGTTTTATAAAGCACTTTTAAAATTTTTAATATAACCCAAACTTACTATATTGGATTTATACATTTTTTTTCTGGAGAACTGACAAAAAACATTATTTATTTATTAGATTTTTTTTATTTACAATATTTTTATATTTAGAAGTTTATAAAATAATTAAACCAACTACAAAACAATATTTACATTAACCATATAAAGAAATAACTATGAAATTAAATGCTTTTATTCTTAGAAATAACCATGAAATATGGAAACATGATGCAGATGACATTGTCTTGGTGATAGATTCAGATGAGAAAATGAAAAGGAATCATAGAGAAGATAGTTGATGTCAACAAGAGAAAAGGACTAAGAGAATTAGAAGACCTTCTAGGATTTGTTATCAGCAGACATTACATTAACAACAAACATGATGCAGATGACACTGTCTTAGTGGCAGATTCAGATGAAAAACTAAAAAGTAATTCTACAGAGAATAGTTGATGTCAGTAATTGAAAAAGGGTAGACATCAACTAGAAGAGAAAGGGTTGCTGTTGAATTTCATAACAATTCTATAAGCTAACATGCACCAAAGTTGATTTACCAGTGGTGGAATGAGAAATTAGATAGCAGTATTTGAAATCCACTTGAGTTTGTTATATTCCCTTAAATGCAGAAACCCTTGGGAAATGAATGAATCTATCCCCTCCACAGCTATGGGTTAAATAGTAGGAGTCATATCTGGAAAAGCCATTTTTCTCTCAAAAATATTGTTAATGCAATCTTCACTCAAAAAAAAAAAAAAAAAAAGAAGTAATAAATTCTTGATTATTTCACTGCTCGTCTTCTGTATTTTCTTCGGCTTTTAATTTTACTTTCTGCCACACTTTTTATGACAGGGCAGGTGGAATTATAGCTTTATTTTTACCTTACAGGCTAGCATGCATAAATAACATTTTTATTCTGATAGTTTTAAGGAAAACATAAAAACAGTTTAATTTTACTCACAGTCTTCGATACAAATCTCTAGGACAACTATGAAATCTTTAAATTGTTGTTTACTACACCTTTCGTTGGAGGAACTCGTTGCCAAGAATTGGTGGTGCTCATCAACATTTCCTTTTTAGTGAAATAAGTCCTATACTTGATCTGAAGAGATATCTACAGCCTCCACATAATAGAGTTGGGTGATTAAGGGGATGGAGAGCTCTGGCTTTTCTTTTGGGTTTTTTTCTGTTTTCAAAGGATGTTGTTTTTTCATGGACTTCTTTCTGTAACTTCTCTCTGCAAATTGAAATTGGCCTAAATTTTTTTTTTTTTTTTAAATTCAATATAGAGATTAATTTTTCTTTTAATTCAGAAGAGAAATTTTGAGACCATTACCTTTCAAATAGAATCAAAATTTAAGTTCAAAGAAGGTGTTCTTAAATTTATGTAAAATGAATTTTTAGCGTTCTTATAGAAAGTCCACTGCAGTACCTAGAAGTAAAAGCAACGGAGGAAATGTGCCATGATGTATATATTGTAAACGTAATACTAAGAAATCTAAGGATTTTAAACAGAAGGAACCAAATCTTGTCTAACACCGCTTCATTTCTTTTGTCTTGTATCAAGTGAAATATATTTCTAAAACTTAATTTCCAGTTTATATCGTGTTTTTGTTTATTTATTAATTCTTCCTTTGAGTCATTCATTTCAATCTCGACATTATTCTATGAACAGTTTAAAAATTGCGTTGGTTGTCAGTGAAATATCAACAACAAAAAAACCCAAAATCCTTTTTGAACAGAAAGAAATCATCCCGTTTTGTTCCCTGGTCTGTAAGGTAAGCGGAAAAAAACTAATTTTGATAAAAGAAGAAATTGTTATTTTCAGACCTGTATCTGTACATTATTTTTATTTTGTAATTTTTGTTGTTAGAAACATTTAAATAAATTGATTTGTGATTTCATTCACTTCATGTATTATCAAGAAATAATATTTTTAAAAACAGAGCTAAAAAGAAAAAAATAAATTTAATAAATTAGGCAAGTTAACTAACTCTTTTCAGTTTTCAGCGATGTTACATGTATCGCCAATAAAAATCTTATGTTTTGTTAAAAAGTGAAAATAATCCAGAATTTCAATACTTGAGTTCTTACTTTTTTTCGATTTGAATTTTTTAGCTTTTTGTTTTTTTAACAATTTTAACCTGGAAATAAACAAAAGAAGCAGAAATAGCCAACTTCGTATAATTATAATTTTTTTCTTTTTTAAAAATACAACTATTTCTGAGCTTATTTAAAAAAGATATTAATATTGCACAATAAAAATACCCAATCTGTAATTTGCTGTTTAAGCAACGTGCTAAAAAAAATTGCGAAAAGTTATATTTTTGTACTGTACATGTTTAATTCGAAAATAACAAAGAAATTTTGATAAAATCTACCGTTTAGAGTTAAGTTATCGACAATAGAATTTCAGATTCATTCACGTTACGGTACGGCAGCCATTATTGGCATTGTTTACATACATTTGCGGCCGATTAGATTTGCGCGGAAGATTACATTTTAACGGCCTTTTTACGGTTCTTACTTGATTCAATTACTGCACAACCGAGGTCAAATTGCATGAGCAATAATCAATGCAATACTTATATTTACCATATCATGAAGAAATAACATTGTAAACATCTGCTTTTATTCCTAACAATATCTGTGAAATATGGAATGGGAACATTTAAATAAGTACATAACAATGAATAACTGTAATAGCTTGCACAGTTTTGTCTCATGGTCTATCCATGGTAATGACAATTCTGACATCATGATGCCACATACGGGGCTGAGATTTGGGCTCAAAATATTCTCTCTTATTAGATTGTAGGTGATACGGTGGTGTTTTGTAAAGAAAGCAGCCAATTAGTTTCAACCAATTACATAGACCTTCATCACAAGAGTCTGGTGTGTTGTCTGATACCATTATTATAAGGACCATACTATGCACGGTGGATTAATGGATAGTGGCTCAGATTGAGGAATCAGAGAGCCGAGTTCAAATTCCAGTCGAATTTTATAAAGTAACAAAAAATAAGCCAAGATGAAGAGACAAAAGCAGTCAGCTCGAATTTGACAAGATATATGCCATGGCTAGATGGCAAAATCCTAGAAGAGAATAATCTCAGTGGCCATAAAGAGATGTAAGGCATATACATTTTTGAAAAACTTTTCTCTGTAAATGCCAAGAAATCTAAGGATCTTAAACACAAGGAACCCATTCTCGTCTAACACCATTTAATTTCTTTAAAATTTAGTCTTATGCTTTATTAACTGTATTAAACAAAATATATTTATCAAAACTCGAAACTAATTTCACATTAATACCGTGTTTTCCCATTTATTAATTATTCCTTTTTGTGTCATTCGTTTCAAACTCGACATTATTCTATGACCTGAATGAAGGAACAATTCAAACATTGCGTTGATTGACACTTGACAGTGAAATCTCAACAAAATCATTGGGACAGGAAAAAAATCATCCCGTTTCGCCTCCTGTGGTCGATGTGTAAGTGGAAAAAAAAATTGGATAAAAAAAGAAATCGTTATTTTCCAATTTTTCTCTTGCCATTATTTTTTTTATTTTATACTTTTTGTTGTTAACTGAACATTATAAAAAAGAGAAAATAAATTGAAGTGAGATTTCATTTCAATAATTTCTTTCATCATGTCAGATATTTTCAAGAAATAATATTTTTATAAATTGTACTAAAAAGGAAATTAATTAAATTAGAGATAAGTTTGCTTTTTTTGAATCAAAGCGAAAATGAGATTCATTACCCCTCTAATACATGCGTGCAAGCAAAAAAGAATGTGATATATTGCAAAATATACATTCTATTTATTATTGTTTCTTCAACAAATTTTTCAAAAGGTCTTTTTTTTTCTAAATATGTAATCACATGTGTACTCTCACTGATGGGGAATTTTATATGAACCGTTTTCACATCGGACCTTTTTTGAATGCAGCCAATTATTTTTGATTGTCTGCATGTATTCGATTCCTCCAACTACGTTCATTAACATTTTCAAATATATCCATTCGAACAACTTTTTTTAATCAATTTCATCCAACTCAAACGATTCAGACAGTCAGGATCTGAGATTAATAATTTTTTTATCTCACAAATATTGGAAAAAGATGTTCACTCTTCTTAATGAATTCTTTTACTTTAAGCTATTTCATTTACGCATGCGTATTGAAGGGGTCTGTAATAGTAAAGTCTTACCCAAAAATCTTGAGTTTTGTTGAAAAATATTCATTCAAAATTTCAAAAGTTCTTAATATTTTTTGATTTGAATTTTTTTTTTTTCAACAATACAACAATAATATTGAACCTGGAAAGAAACTGTTATGATGATCAGACTTAGTAGCCATAAATATTCTACGTATACTAACTCAAGTTGTTCTAGAACTATTCCTCGATTTATGTTAATTACCTATTAGCTAAGCCAATCCCATTACATCTCCCTGAACCTTTTGGTTTTGTAGAACCCAAATTCTACATTATTCAATACCTTTGGTCAAATCTGTGCAAAAGGGGATCACAGAACACTTTCAAAAAAGGCTTGAGCCCTCATTGGTTAATAAACATAGAAGTAGGCGTGACTATCCACCCAAGCTTGTGACTGAAGTCCAAATTTGCGCCAAGTCTCTGTGTTCCAACTGAAACAAATAAAACAGAAACTCATTCACACTCGTCATGAGCATTGTGACATCAAACGAATTGCAACTAAACTTCACGTCACACGATCTTAAGTTTTTCGTTCATACAAATATTATACAAACTTAACGATATTCACACTCACTCACCAAAACTCACCTGTCAACTCTATTCCTATTCACTCACCAAATTCCTTACACAGAAGTTAAACAAATTCCTGCTGACAAATCAACTTTATTTCTCAACATTCAAGAACATTTTATTACACAAAACAATCAAAGGTAAATAACTTCTTTGATCACAAAATTGCATTCAACTTTACAAACATTTACTTACTTACATGAACAGTAAATTCTTAAATGTAAATTTTTCTCTTGTAATTCATTTACAGAATCTTCAATAATAGATTCCAACAAACATCCTTTCAAATCAGAACTCATTAACAAAATTTAATCTTTCACCAAACTTGAGTTCAACTTAAATTAACAATATTTCACCTAAAAAATTCCACTAAATTTTTGTAAAATATTTTCATTGCAAAAATATATTGAAAATTACTTGTTATTCAAATATTTGCCTTTTGTCTTTTATCACAAATGTTTCTTGTTTTCTCTTGTTATTTTTGCATTTTGCTTAACATATTTGTAGAGTAAAATAGTGTATGGATCGATTTGAGCCATCAAAACCATTAAATAAATGGTAACCACCAAAGTTTCCACTATAGGTTTAATGCCCTGCATGGATCTATGGCTTCTCTTACATTCCCTCCCACCACCTCACTGGTTTCATGAGTATTACTTGTTATGGGAGACCTTGATCTAGTTCTTTTATTCTCACTGTCTCATATTTTGTACTCATAAATTATCATATTTTCTATTCTCCCGGCTAACAAATTTTCCATAGCTTTTTTGAAAAATCAAGCTGGCTGTCTTAATTTTAATGGTAAGCAGGACCATCTAAGAAAGCCTATAGGGGAGTTTATTGTTGTGATTTCCTTAAATTCGTCATCTATTTGAATTTGATGATACTCATTTTTTAAATGTCGTATGTTTTTTTATGTTTGCAAAAGGGAAGGAATCCAAACAAATCTTATGGTTAACACCTACTTTTTAATCACTGCAAATTCTAAAATCCCCATCAGGTTTTCTTAAAACATGTTAATAGGCGATGCCCATTTGCTGTCTCCAGGTTCTGCATATTGAAGGATCTTTTCTTCCACCATTTCTTGCAGTTTATCAACTACCATTGACTTTATATGAATGGGAAGGCTACGGCTTTCAATATATGATGGATTGATGATATTTCTTTTTAACTTAAGGCTTGCTTTATAGTTTTTTTAATGTCCTAGTTGTGGGACTTCCCATATTCATAGTATTAAGTAAACATGTGCTATTAATATTTATCAAATCAATTTCTACTAAAGCATGACTTTTTATACAGTCTACAACCATAATAGTGACGGTATCAAATCTATTTTTTGTTTCAAAAGTGCCTTGAAAGAAGCTTAATATTTTTATGCACATTCCACCAAACTGTCTTTATCTTACTAAGCTTGCTTTTCTTTAATTTTAGTTTTGATAATTGTTCCCTAAAATTTCTTCAGAATAAGGGTCACTTCACTTCCTGTGTCAAATTGCATTTTTAGGTCTACTCCATTTAATTTAATATTCGTGTAAGTGTTCTCTTTATTTCTCCTTTCTATTGAAAAAGCATTTGTTTAATTTTTTTTTACATCGTCGTGTATTATATCTACAATTTTGACATTTGTATCTCATCATCTACATACGACATGAAAGTGATTTTTCTTTTTGCACTTATTACGTCTGTCTGCATGCTGGACAATTTTCCCTCTTTGATTCATGTTTATAATGGCAATTTTATTATTGTTCTTTTTATCACACATTTAGGTTGGTTTCCATTTGTATTAAATTTATTAATTAACTCGTCTTATTCTATGAAGTCAATACAAGCTTCTAAAGTCATTTGGTATGTCTGTAAACACTCTAGAATTTTTACTCTATCAGAGGTGTTGTACAGTCGTACGAATTGGAGTTGAATTAATTCTTCCTCTGTGATTATTCCTTGTTGTTCTAATTCATGAAACTCACAATATCTGTTAGTATCTTTTAACCTTCTTAGATATTTCCTCATAGACTCCCCAAATTCTTCTCTCAATGCTAAGAATTTGGATCGTTTCGCTATGACCAATCTTTTCCTTGGTTGAATATTTCTCAATATTATTTTTTTTTGACTTTCTTAAATGTCAAATTTGCAATTTCAGCTGGGTAAGTCATTAACGACATCTGCGTAATGGCTTCACATCCCATAGAGACCAAAAATAGATCTGTGATTTCTTTCTGTCCTTCAGGTGTTTGGTCATCTTGTAACTCATTTTGTTCTGACATATGCCTGAAAGCATTTTATGTTTTCAGGTTCTTCTGTGTTCAACAGAGCTCCATCAGGCAATGCCATTTTGTTATGATGTAGATGTAATATATTCTATGTATACTGACTCAAAGTTACCCATGAGCTACACTACAGTTATAACTCTCTTTATGCTAACTACTTAATTACCTATTAGCTAAACCAATTCTATTATAGAAACAAAAAGCAAAAATATCCAACTTCATATTTCAATTTTGTTTTTTCCAAAAGGACAATTTTTTTCATAAAGTTAGATTATTTAGAACAAAATATTGGGGGATAAAAAATATTTTTAACTTTTAATGGTAATAGGAAAATTCTGCTGAAATGATTTTAAAGGTAAAAAAAGAATTTTTCTTTTCAATTCAGTTTTTCTTTTTGGAAATGTTTTCAGTTTTCCTTTTCTCCAATAAAAAATATATCAAATGTCAAAAATGGAGTAACTGCCAGATTTTAATAATTTTCTTTGTAAAATAATGTTGAATTATTGTTCATGATTGAAAAAATAATATATTTTGGTAAAAATAAAATCATCAATCATTTTTAAAAAATAAAATCTTTCCTCTTATGAATGGCTACCGTTTCAACATGATTTGTTTCGTCTCATAAGCTATTACTAATATAATTTTAATTTTAATATTATCGTTTTCATTTAAAAATAATTTTTCCAATCTGTCTAAAATAACGAGAAACTGTTTAACTGATTATATCACCAATTCTTTATATGTCAAAGAGTACATTCATTTTTTTTGTCTCTTTATGGGCTTACAGTGGTCAGTTGTGAATGTTTACATACTATTATTAAAAAGATAACTGATTCTGAAAATTTAATGAAAAAGGAATAAACATTAGATTTCTTGTTTAGAAGAATGTTTCTTTTAGGTTTGCTGATGTCAGCAAACCTAAAAGAAACATTCTTTGTATGCATTTCTGTGTTCAGATATGTAGAATATTTCACGTCATTGTTCCAAAGAATATTTAGTGCATTTATTCTCAAAAGTTATGCATCTTTGAAAAACATTGCATCAACCTGAAGTGTTTTTTTTGTAGTTCACTATTGTAGAACATGGAAATACATCCTAAATGCATTGATATACAAAGAAACAGGAACAAAGGTTTTAGAGATATGGAAATTATTGAACTCCTTTTGTACATCTTTCAGTTGATGAAAGAATTTACATATTGGTAAAAGTTTGATAGTTCATCTTTTTTCACATGCTGTCAGCTACTGTAATGAGTTTAATCCTTAATGGCTGCTGCATAGTTTTGTTCCTGTTCCTCAGTAAACTGGTATTAGAATATAGCAACATGTATCTGTTATAATATAAACAGATTCCATCTATTATTCAATGTCTCAGATTATATATCTTTTATTTCCTTTCATTTACAGATGTTTTGTCATCAGAGTGAATATCAACTGGCAAGAAATTATGAACTTTCAAATGTATGGCTTGTCTTTTCTACAAAAACCCATTGAAAATCCATGAAACATATTGAGTTTTACAGTGTCATATGGAAACGCACACAGGAGATAAACCACATTCTTGTGGGATTTGTGGGGATTCCTTTGTACAGACATCACTTTTGAGGAAACACATGTATATGCACAAGAGAGAAAAACCATACTCTTGTGAAGTTTGTGGATTTGCGTTTTCATATAAATCAAATTTGATAGTCCATATGCAGACACACACGGGAGAGAAACCATATTCTTGTGAAGTTTGTGGTTCTACATTTTCACAGAAGACACATTTGGTATTACACATGCGTACACACACAGGAGAAAAACCATACTCTTGTGAGGTTTGTGGCTTTGCAGTTTCAGTTAAATCACATTTAGCAACACATATGCGAAAACACACTGGTGAAAAACCATATTCTTGTGAAGTTTGTGGTTCTACATATTCATTTAAAGCATCTTTAGTGAATCATATGCGAACACATACAGGAGAAAAACCATATTCTTGTGAAGTTTGTGGTTCTACGTTTTCATTTAGATCATCTTTCGTGAGACATATGCGAACACATACGGGAGAAAAACCATACTCTTGTGAAATTTGTGGATGTAGATTTGTACAGAAGTCAGATTTGGTGCCACATATGCGTACACACACAGGAGAAAAACCATATTCTTGTGAAGTTTGTGGATCTGCATTTTCAATTAAATCCGATTTGTTAAGACATATGCATACACACACAGGGGAGAGGCCATATTCATGTGAAGTTTGTGGATATGCATTTTCACGGAAATCCCATGTTGTGAAACATTTGAAAACACACAAATGATAGAAACAGTATTCTTGTGCATCTGCACTTTTAGAGATATCACATTTGATGAACACATGCAAGTACACAAACTTTAGAGAAATCATATCTTTGTGCAATTTGTGTATCTTCGCTTTCAAGGATTCAAATTTAGTCTCATGTTTACACCCATATTAGGAAGAAACCATAGTCTTGTGAAGGTTTAAGTCAGAATTTTCAAACACGTCAATGTTTGTGTGCCATTGCAAATTGTTGTATCCTAAGCAATGTTACTAAATAGATAATCAAACAAAGGTTGGTAATGAACCATATTACTTCGGACAGGAACAATACATATAAGATTCTATGTGTGCATAGAAGAAGTAGTCAACTGCTAGAAGTGAGTCAAGTGAATTCTACAAGGAATCTCCAACTGCAGACCAACATACAGTATTTACTACTGTATTTATGTTATCATCTGTAGGTATGTTGCAACACAAATAGATACTGAAGAGAGACCATATATTTGTGAAATATATAGATGCAAATTTTCATTAAATTTGTAGTTAAAAAAGCACATTGGAACACACCCATGATATAACCATTAATCAATCATTAGAATCAATATTTTTTTTTTAAATTTCTCATTTAAATTGAAACCTGGTAATTCATAATTATATAAATGTCATTTTTCTGCATTTACATTTTCACATTATCAAAGTCAGGAAAACGTGAAATGACAGCTGAAATGTAACACTTATTTTAAGACAAAGGCAAAATCTTAACAGGAGAGAAAATAGAATGTATGTTTCATGCAAGTCAATCCAAAATTTATGAATCAAAATTCATAGAAGAGATGACAGTGTATGAAAATATTATCCTGTATGTTTTTATACATTAAAAAAGGAATCTATATAAGAATCTGGTGAATAAGAATTTTGATTTTTTTTTTTTATAAATGAAATATTGAGTAAATGCCTTTTCAAAAAAATTTTAATATTTTTGAAAAATTCTTAGAGTCTCTTAGAGTCTCTTTGGAAAATTGAAGACTAAATATCAAAAAGACTGAACTCGACTATGCATTATTTTTTATCTTTGGAATTGAAATTCTCAGAATTTCATCACATGCTGTAATTATTCAGCTATGAACAATTTCAATCAGATTTTCATTTCTGCATGTATGATTCATTGATTAATTTGTGTAAATATTCACATCAAACCCCATCTATAAGACATGTTTGATTATTATGGAAATATTCCAATTACTGTCAAACTTTAAAAGAAATGCTTTTCTTGATAATTGCTGTGTATTCACATAGTCACTTGTATTCTAAGTTGAAGGGAGATTCAGGCAGTGTAATGGATATTGGTGCAAAATGTGCCATTGACAAGCTAAGTTTAAATTTCAGCATAGCATCTTCCGTTCAATTTTGCACAAATGCTCTCGGAAAAGGCAAGAATTAGTCTATTCTCCTCATAGCTATGTGTTCAATTGCTGGCTAGACTGGGCTGTATCACCTATATTGGCAATCTGTCTAAGAGAAGAAAAATAGTCCATTATTTTTCCCCAAGAATGCATGGTAGTTCACACATAATAAAGAAATAGGAATCAATGGAAGCTATGACAATTTAATAAAAAAATCTAAACTATTTTGGGCAGAATCACTTTTTATTTATTTACTAGTATAACCTATTTAATTGACTTCCATTGAAAGTTTCCCTGAAGTCCTGTTAGCCATATATTTCAAAAACAGATATTTATTGGCACAGCATCCACCTTTCCACAAGTCTCTCAACTCCATATTTGAATTCAGATTTTACTTCTATGTTCTTGGCCAACCAAAACAAGATCCCAGTTTATTTTTTTACCCATAGCTGGTGGTAGAATAGATGGATTCACATCTGGATATTAATTTGATGTACACCAGCCAAAAACTTACAATTACAAATGCAAACCCGACAATGTATGAAGATTTTGAGATATATTTTTTATACATGAATAAAATGAAATCACCTGTATTTAAATTTTGATTTCTTCCTTATAAACAAAATTTTTTTTGAGGAATATTCCTTTTCAGGGTCTTTTAAGAAGTTGTGTTAGAAAACATTTGAGATTTGGTTTCTATTTTCCCTGTTTTTCAATCATCAGCAATCCATGTCTCATATGTCTATTAGGCAATCAGCCTAATTGAAATCAGAACCATCACAAAACATTGGTCATAAACAAAATATAAAAAGGTTAATTAAAATTTTCAGGAGATGGAAAAATACATGTCACAACATATCAAAAGAAATTGCAGTAAAAAAACAACTGTTTGCTGGCATGTATAAAGTTTCAGTAAAAAGACGATCATATGGAGAAAATAGATGTCCTACCTGTTCTATGTCTTTATGTATGATGTCTGAATAGAAAATAAAACTTCATAATGTGCAGGTGTGTCTTTTAGTATCAATTTTCCTGCATTGCAATCCTAAGTAAATCCGAGCTATTTTCTACAAGACCAGAACCTTTCATCAGCATCTCTTGGGCTTGGTGAATCCTCATTTATATAGCTGACTACAAAATTTGACATTGATATATACAATTTTTATACACCGATTGTCTTAATTTTAGTAGTTCCCTTAAAAACCACATTTTGAGGCGGCCAACAGCATCAACTTAAATAAATCCTAAGCTTGGGAATTATACAAGAAACAGATATCTTTCTTTGTCTAGTAGAATTTGGGCCACTCTTTTCTGTAAGAATAGAAATGTTTTGGATATACCATAGCGTAAAAAAAAACTTGAATTTAATTTCTTGACAATGAAATATTTTCTGACAATACATTAATCATGTCTTCTTATTGGCAGGAAGTGGATAAGGTGGAGACCCTTGGTCTTGCTCATTTTTATTGTATCTTGGCTAGATAATTCTGGGTTTGAATTTTCTTGTAACCATACTTAAATTCATTCTCTTGTTTAATCCATTTGCCGTTGTTTCTTGTATCATTTTGTTGTTAAACATTCAACCTTCTCTCCTGAGAATTTGAATAATTATTATCTAATTAGTAGTCCCTCCAAATCCTCATCAAGTAATTTCATGCAATTAAACATTTAAACAGAGTCGAGACCCTGTTACAAAAGTAACAAAATCAAAAACATACTGCTAATTAACGGAATTGAAGAAGAAAAACAGCAGATGAAGATGCAATTTTAGCATCAGATAAAGGATTTGATATGCCAAAAAATGGGCTTCTATAGAATAGAAATCATTGCAGAATTAGGCTGGGAAGTGGAGTGGGGAGAGAAACATGGCTTTATTTATAATTCTGGAATAACAGATTTTTGAAATCTTGAACCTTTGTGCCTTCAAAAAAAGGACTATCCAAAAGACAATTTACCCATCACACCTTGTATAAAAATTAAAGCAATGCAAAGTAATAGATCAACTGAAATGCTCTTTGTCAGGATATATAATGTCTGAAGAGAAATACAATCATTATTAAGAAAAAATGAATATTTGCTTCTACAGTTAAATTAACACATTGTAGAACTCTCCCATGGCAGCGGATAGAAATCTACAATATATAAAAGATCCAGGAAAATGTAACAAAGGAAACATGATCTTTGCCAGGATGTATAAGGTTTAAAGAGAAAAGCAATCATAATGGAACAAAGAAAAGGTGCTTCAATAGTAGAATTAATACATTGGAGAAATCTCCCATGGTAATAGATAGAGATCTATAATGTATGTAAGAATAGAAGATTGCAAAACCTGAAGTAGGAAGAGAATTGGTTGTGATGAAGAGAAACAAATCAGCAGGTGCAAATGCAATTTTAATGAAGACTGAAAAGTTAAGGGAATTGAGATTCCATTGAATGATAACCTGTATGGCTATTGTACATGTTTTTGAAGTAGATCAGATTTAATAGCTTTGTCTATACAATGTGAAAATGAATACAATCAGCATCAGAATTTAATAAACCACAAAATAGGCTTCTACAGAATATGATCATTGCAGAATTAGGCTGGGAAGTGGAAATTGGGAGCAACATGGCTTTATTTATGATTCTAGGATAAGAGATTTTCCTGGTCCGAATGTTTAAGTCAAACAATATAGAGAACATTGGTCACAAGTCTTCAGACGAATTTTGTCTCTAACCTTTTCACTTGATCTGTTTAAAAACAAAATATTCTTAGACTGGGGAACATTTCTCTAGTTGAATTTGTTTTCTCAAGTCCTATCTTGAAAGGGATGCTGGATTAGGTGGTGAACATGGGTAGTGATGTTAACTACTTCCTGCTTACCTGTGGATAATTGTTGACTGCTACTTGACTCTCTGTGTATCTCTGGATGACTCATATTTGGAAAACATATTAATCATGTCTTCTCATTGGTGGGAAGTGGATAAGGTGGAAAATCTTGGTTTTGCTCAATTTTACTGCATCTTAGCTAAATAATTCTGGGTTTGATAAATACAATCTAACTGCCAACTATAGTTGATGGATCCTTGTATATATGGGAAGCCACTTCCTTTCAGTTGTTCGATAATAAGTTTGCATATAAGCAGAGGCAAGAGAAGTGGCTTGGTGAAATCATCCCTTAGACAAATCCAAAAAGGTAATATTTTTAAAAATAACAAAATGTTTTATATGCAACATTTTTTCATGGGCATATATCAAACAGGTGATTTTTCCACTATCACTCTTTGCCACCTTGATAATTTTTGTTTTATAAAGCACTTTTAAAATTTTTGATAAAACCCAAATATATGATATTGGATTTATACATTTTTCCTGGAGAACTGTCAAAAAACATGATTTATTTATTAGATTTTTTATTTACAATGATATTTTTATATTTACAAGTTTATAAAGTAATTAAAACAACTACAAAGCAATATTTACATTAACCATATAAAGAAATAACTATGAAAATAAATGCTTTTATTCTTAGAAATAACTATGAAATATGGAAACATGATGCAGATGACATTGTCTTGGTGATAGGTTCAGATGAAAAACTGAAAAGTAATCATAGAGAAGATAGTCCTTTTCTATTGCTGACATCAACTAAGAGAATTAGAGGACTGCCAGGATTTGTTATCAGCAGACATTACATTGACAACAAACATGATGCAGATGACACTGTCTTGGTGGCAGATTCAGATGAAAAACTGAAAAGTAATCATAGAGAAGATAGTTGATTGCAACAATTGAAAAAGGGTAGACATCAACTAGAAGAAGAGAAAGGTTTACTGACTAGATGCTGTTGAATTTCATAATTTTATAAGCAAACATGCATCAAAGATGATTTACCAGTGGTGTAATGTATAGTGAACTGGAATGAGAAATTAGAAAGCAGTATTTGAAATCTACTGGAGTTTGTTATATTCCCTTAAATGCAGAGACCCTTGGGAAATGTATGAATCTATCCCCTCCCCACTTATGTGTTAAATAATAGGATCATATATGGAAAAAACATTTTTCTCTCAAAAATATTGTTCATGCAATCTTCACTCAAAAAAAAAAAAAAAAAAAAAAAAATTCTTGATTATTTCACCGCTGGTCTTCTGTATTTTCTTCGGCTTTTAATTTTACTTTCTGCCACACTTTTTTTGACAGTGGGGGTGGAATTATAGCTTTATTTTTACCTTACAGGCTAGCATGCATAGATAATATTTTTATTCTGATAGTTTCAAGTAAAACGTAAAAACAGATTAATTTTACTCACAGTCTTCAATACAAATCTCTAGGACAATTATGAAATTTGTTGTTTACTACACCTTGGTTGGCAGAACTCGTTGCCAAGAATTGGTGGTGCTCATCAACATTTCTTTTTAATTGAAATAAGTCCTATGCTCGATCTGAAGAGATATTTACAGCCAATGCATCATAGAGTCGGGTGATTAAGGGGATGGAGAGCTCTGGCTTTTCTTTGGGTTCTCTTTACTTTGTCTCATCTCTTTTCAAAGGATGTTGTTTTTTCATGGAATACTCTTCTCCAATAGATTCTTTCTGCAACTTCTGTCTGCAAATTGAAATTGGCCTAAAAAAGTTTTTAAAATTAAATATGGAAATTAATTTTTCTTTTAATTCAAAAGAGAAATGTAGAGACCATTACCTTTAAAATAGAATCAAAATTTAAGTTCAAAGAAAGCGTTTTTAAATTAAGTAAAATGAATTTTTAACGTTTTTATAGAAAGTCCGTTGCAGTAACTAGAAGTAAAAGCAACGGAGGAAACGGGCCATGATGTATATTATTTATATTGTAAACGTAATACTAAGAAATCTAAGAATTTTAAACAAAAGGAACCAAATCTTGTCTAACACCGTTTCATTTCTTTTGTCTTGAGTGAAATATTTTTCTCAAAATTAATTTCCAGTTTATATCGTATTTTTATTTATTTATTTATTAAGTCTTTCTTTGAGTCATTCCTTTCAATCTCGACATTATTCTATGAACAGTTGAAAAATTGTGTTGGTTGTCAGTGAAAAATATCAACAAAAAAGATCCAAAATCCTTTTTGAACAGAAAGAAATCATCCCGTTTTGTTCCCTGGTCTGTAAGGTAAGCGGAAAAACTAATTTTGATAAAAGAAGAAGAAATTGTTATCTTCAGACCTGTATCTCTACATTATTTTTATTTTATAAATTCTGTCATAATATAAAAGATTAAAATAAATTGATGTGTGATTTCATTCATTCATTTCATATTTTCAAGAAATAAAAACAGTACTAAAAAATAAATAAATTTAGGTAAGTTAACTGTTTTCAGCGATGTGACAGGTATTGCCAATAAAAATCTCAAGTTTTGTCGAAAAGTGAAAATAATCCAGAATTTCAAAACTGAGTGGTAAATAAAAATAAATATGCTTTTTAACACCCGCGCTAAATATATTTTAAAATGTTCCCAAATCGTCATAAACCCGTGTAAATGTACATGCTGAACTCGAATTAACAATTAGATTATGAAAAAACCGACCATTTTGGAGTTATCGATAATAAAAGTTCGAACTTAGTCGCGTTCAGCTGTCGTCCATAACTCGCCTTGTTTAGCCACATTCAGCGCGCGGAGGTTTAATTAAGAGCCTTTTTACTGCGCTTAACTGAACTTACTCGTTTAAATTTACTCCGCATTTAAGTTACGTCGTAAAGCGATGACAAGTGTTGTTTTTAATAATTAATGAGCAAACTTTGTAAAGAGCATGAATATTTACAAAATAAAATTACAAAATAAAATGCTAGAAAGGAAATAATAATTAATGACCAAACTTTGCGCATTAATTATTATTTCGTTTCTAGAATTTTTTTATTTTTCAAATTTTATTTAGTAGAATTGTAAAGAACATGAATATTATTTACAAAATAATAAAATTATTACAAAATAAAATGCACGAACTTTGAAAAGAGCATGATTATTTACAAAATAAAAAGAAATACTCCTTCCTAGCATTTTATTTTTTTATTTTGTACATAAATTCAAAAATCATGCTCCTTCCAAAGTTTGCGCATTAATTATCATTTCATTTGTAGCATTTTTGTTTATTTTTTAATGTTATTTTGTAGATAATCGTGCTTTTTACAAAATTCGTGCGCGCGAAATTTGGAAAGAGCGTCATTTTTTAATTTATTTACAAAATAAAAAAAATGCTAGGAAGGACTATTTCTTTTTATTTTGTAAATAATAATACTCGTTTCAAAGTTCGTGCAAATAAAGCGGATTAATTATTATTTGTTTTATTTTTAATGTAAAAGAAAAGCTTTATTTTATTCATTTTTTCAAAAAGAAAGATTTACTATAAAAAAAAAAACGCACTTGTCATCGCTTTACGTGTCGGAAAAAAAAAACTTTCGACACAGTAAAGTAGGGAAAACCCAGAAGAGAGCAGCGACAGCCTGGTAAGGGTTGCAAAAGGAATCCTCCTCTTGCGACCTGCTCCAACTAGGTCGAGTAACAGAGCAGAAAAAAAGAAATAATCCTTCAGCACGACAAATAACCAGTCACGTGTCGGCTGATAGAGAAAATAGGTCAATCAGAATACAGAGGAGGGTTTTTATAAGGAGGCTAACTGCTTCCTTACAATCCTCCTCCGACCAAGACTCATAAATATCAGTTGGTCATTTGGTTCCAGTTTAGCTGGACACAATTTTGAGGCTCAAGCAACCCGTCCGTAAGTAACCCCTTCTCTCTTCCTCTTTCCTTTTCTTCACACATTCCCGACAGCAAAAAACAAAAAAGACGTGTAGAAAAGAAAGAGAAGAGAAAACAAAAGAACAAAAACAAAAAAAAACGGGTAACAATGTCTCTCCCTGACAGGCGAGTTGAGTTCTTATTTCTAAATGGCTAACTGATTGCCAATTAGGGGGGAAGCAGACTTGGTCTACCCCGCCGTCGTCTTTGGGGCGCACACTCAGGGCAGTACCACTTCTGCCTTTCAGGCGGCTCCTCGTCAATGCCAACACAGCGAAAATGGAACCATTCATCACAAGAATCACACCCGATCATGTCCAGATTTCCCTGAGGAGAGTTGCACACAGGACACAACCAGACATGCTCCTCATCGTTGGCAGCAGAACATGATGGAACCTCGTCCCTCTCTGCAATCAAAGCACTCCCAGGGGTGACACAGGACCACTAGTTGGTAACTCAGAAGAACGGTTAGCTGTCAGGGGAAAGTTCCAGTGGGTAGAGGTGTTTCAAAGAGTGTACCTCTTGAGACCACCCCTTTTCGGACACGAGCAGACCTGACCACACCATCATCACGGGTATGAGATCTGTAATTGTCCCCAAGACCCAAAATGGTAGCGGTTTCAGAGGACTCTTAATCAGGACCACATCATCTTTCTGAAGCCGGTTCTCTGTCTGCAACCGTGTGCGCCCCGGGACCCTTCTTCCCAGCTCCAGAAGGTATTCCTTGTACCAGGACTCATGGAACCTTAATAAATACTGGTTCCTGATGTCCATTGCTTCCGAGCCTTTTTCTACTGGCTGGTACTGCATAAGCGATGTCATTTTGTTCAATCGCAACAACAGCCCCGGACTCTTGTTGGGCCTAAGTAACATGTTGGGTGTGATAGCAGCAGCATTGTTATCAGCAGACAACTGATAGGTCAGAGGTCGGTTGTTGACCCGATCTCTGAATATCAGAGACCACTGTCAAGAGGGTAAAATAATCAGTTTACCTCTGCCAAGAATCTTAAAAAAGGCAATCCTTCACCGTTTTAATGCAACGCTCCCATGTTCCCCGTACCAAAGGTGAAAACAGAGGGATGGTTTTAGTTTTAACCCGCAAGAACCATACTTGCTTTTTATACTCCTGGAAGACAGAGGCGACTAAAAAAGTCTTCCGCTTCCCAGAAAGGTTTAGCATTGTCACTGTAGATTACTTCGGAACTCCACTTTGGTTGGTGAAGCGAACCAGGGCTTGAAAGAAGGATAGCACACTCATGTCTGGAACCAACTCAATATGTATTGCTCTGATATTCAAACACGTGAACAAGAGCAAGTACATCTTCTTGTCCTGCTTACCATCATTCACCCAGAAATGGCCGGGTGAAATCAACGCCTGTATGCTGGTAAGGGACCTCAAATTCGACTTCGATGAGTTGGTAAGCTGGCCGCAGCTTTTCGGCAGTACTGGTCATGAATTGTATCGTTTGCATCTGGCACATGACTTTAGAACCTTGTTGACGGCCTGTCTTCCTTGAGGGACCCAGTAGCCGCTCCGCCTCAACTCAGCCAAAGTAGATCCAGTTCCAAGGTGACAACACTTTATATGACAATCAAAATAATAAGTCTGGTCACAGGGTGGTGTTTCCCTATCAGGATAGGGTTCTTGATTTCATAGGTAAAAATATGAAGATCGGTCGATTCTTCCCTCTTGATCTGATTAACCCATCCGAGGTCAAAAAAAAGATCCAGGGCACGAACTCTGACGGGTTCAGATCTTCCTGCTGGCTTCATTAAATACTCAACCTCTGAAGGGAATTCATGTCGTTGGAGAACTCTCATCAGGTAAATGGCTGCCTTAGATCTGTAATCCCACTCCCGTCCTAGCGAATGGCTATGAACTTGAACACCAGTGAGGTAACTCTCAGTAACCCAGAAAATGTTGAGAACCTGTGAAAGGGTATGACGGAGAGGTATTCTTGGTTCAGAACCATAGAACAGTGCACTGAAATACGGGCCATCTGCTGGCACGTCTAAGCTTTAAACAAAGGCAAGTCTTTGTGTCGGCCACTGGATGATTCCCTCACACAACCAAGAAGGACCAGAACACCAAAATTGGAAGTTGGAACGAAACTTCCTCAACGTCATTCCCCTCGTGATCAGATCGGCCGGATTATGTGCAGAATCCACATATTTGAAAGAGTCTTCAGGCGTAACGGGATTCTAACCCAAGGTTCATTTGCAGGGCGTCCTTGAGTGGGTTTCTAGCAAAAATGTTTTTTGATGGCCATGGATTGAGACAAGACCCAAGACAACACTACTTGGGCATCAGTAGCCACACATAAGTTACTTGGAACAAACCCTTCACAGTTGTCCAGGATTGTTGGTAGGCACTTGAAAGCGAGATAAACAGCCATTAACTCCAAAACAGGTAGAGTTTTGTCTTTCATGGGCGACCTTAGCCTTAGCAAACACCAAAGGACGATCGATGATTTTGCACAATGTAAGCGGCAAATCCATATGCCTCCGTGGAAGCGTCAAAAGAGGTACATATCTCCAGGCTGTCTCGCATCGAGAACCTTTCGATAAAAATGGAAGTCACTCAGTCCAGACAGGTCCCCAGCAAGCTCCTCCAATCACTTAAAACCGCAGTAGGGGAGAGGATCATCCCAACCCAAACCATTCTTCCACATAGACCTAATAAGTATTGACTGCGAACCGTAACTGGGAGACAAAGAGATAAGGGTCAAAAATTTTGGCTGACTCAGAAAGCACTCCCCTCTTTGTTGGACGCATCGGGATCGCACCTGGCGGGCCCACGTGCATCTCTTCTGAAAGAGGGTTGTATCGGTAACCCAGTACCTTCTCCCATTCTTCATCATGTGCACTCAGTGTACCATCTTCTTTCATCCTGGCTCGGAGAGCCTCGCCGTTGGAGTTGCAGGACTGAATAACAAAGCCGCCTTCCTGCAAACGTTCCCGTGCCAGGGGAGTACAATTTCGCCAGCTTCACTGGATCTGCTTCGATGTTACAAGGTTGTCCACATAAAATCTGTCCTCAATCATCCTGCGGCAAAGCGTCCAGTGGGTATCTTGCTGCATGTAGTTTCAGGATACACCCCAGTACAAAGGGGCTTGAGGTGAACCCGAATATCAAGGTGGTATATAAAAGAAAACAGCGAAGACGATCCCCATCCTTAAGGAAGAAACAAAACCGGTTTTTGTCAGTCTCCAACTTGAGATGAATCATCAAGAATGCCTTTCGAATGTCTGCTAGCAGAACGTAATTGTTAGTTCTGAAAGACAATAATAACTTCAACATATCTCCAGTTAGATTGACCCCAGAGTAAGCTGCCTCGTTCAGGGACAATCCACCACCAGTCTTCAGACTGCAATTGAACACAGGTCTGATTTTGGTAGTAGCTGTTGGGTCAGACCTGAAAACCGGTCGATGTGGAATCCACACATATTTATCAAATTCGTGTTGGGGAACAAAATCTCTTCAATTATTCCATCCTGTTCTTGCTGACGGAACACCTCTAAGTATTCCAGATAAATATTCTTTTTAGTCAGGGTTGAAACCACCCGGTCCAAGATCATAAAAAAACGGCGTGATTGGATGGGACCCGAGCCAACTTATCAGAATGCCAGGAAGCTCCGTAATACTTCCCATCCTTGAGCTCCACAGTATCCTTAAAACGTCTCATCTGTTCTTGATCATAATCAGAGAAGGTATCCTCATCAGATATTCCTAGGGACTCCATGTCAAACATCCGTTCCAATCCTCTTTGTACTGCACTGTCAGGAAAAACTCCGCCAAAGGGTCAAGGTAGGTTGGTTGGTTTTCAAGAACGAAGCACAAATGTGAGAATTCACTTGGGGTATCCCCATTACAGTATTAAAGGAGAGGTGGGCCACTTCACAAGGGATCTTGTCTCCTGACAAAAGGAGTCCACAGTTCCAAAGGGAACCAGGCCTGACGGAACAGAAAATGCCCAACCCCTCAGACAGGGGACCAACTTCAATGTAATCAATCGATGAATAAGGTCCAATCAATAATGCCCTTTGATAAGCACAAGGTCTGACCCGGCCTCAAATTGGCCAGCCAAATTATAGTCAGCTGCCCTAAAAGCACCCAACAGGGTCTCCAAGTGAGCCAGTCGTACAGACAAGTCCATTGCATCAGTGACCAAAACAGAGGAAGCCAAAGCCTCACCAGAACCAAGGTCAACTCCCAGAACCACCTCCGTGAAATTCGGTCACACTCACCAAGGAGGGTGAAAAGTCTAAACCGACAACTGGCTCCAACAGTCTCAACTGAACCCAAGTCCCTCAGTACATCAGCAGACAAGTACGAACGCCCACTACCAGTGTCCAAAAGGCAATTAACTGACACCATTTTTTCTCCATTGAAAAAAAGTGACCAATAGGATGGGGGCAAGCTACGGGAATAACCAGCAGAAGTCAGGTTGTTGGAATCCACATGAAAGGAAGAAGTAACAGTGGCCCTCCGTGCGGTTTTTTGAGAAGAACCCTGGCCAGTGGTGAATGTAGAAGCAGCAGACGCTTCCCTTAACCCATAATCGTTTGACTGCCTCACTTGTAAGTTCCAATATAGCAGACAATGATGGTATTCGTTTACCTGTTAGTCCTATCATTTCCCCTTCAATTCTTTGGGAAATTTCTGAAAAAGAATCTTGGCCATTAGGCGAGCTCCACCAGAATCGTCCACCGAAAAAGTCGCAAGAAAAAAGAATTCCCTAGCTCCTCCAAGAGAGAGGCAGTCCTGGAGATAAATTCACCCAGACCAGAGCAGCAGATGTCCTTTTAGGAACATAGTCTAGAATGTCTTGAAATATCTGGTCGATTATCTCATCAATGTCCAAATACTCCCTCTTTAACACCGAAAAGAGCACGCTGATAGTTGGCATCCGTGCAACTCAAATGGTTAATCAGTCTTAAAGCTCTGTCGGAGAGGGAACATTTCAGAAAGTTTAATCTTTCAGAGTCATTGGCCATGCCAACCACACAGTTTTGAATCTCGTCAAAAAATTCCGGAAACTCATGTGGTCGTCAGCCATCTCAAGTCCGCTAAAGGTGGGGCCCGTTATTTGTATTTATGGAGGTTTGACAACAAAGGAAGCCGAACTTCCAGGTGTTGACGGAACCCCAAACGACTGGGAAACAGGATCCAAGCAGGAACTGGGAGAAAATGAACCATCCAGATCGCCCAGTTCTCGGTGGTACTCCATTAGTCGAGGCGCCCATTCAGCTTCGGGTCTCAAGCAAGTCCGTCTCGGGAAGGAGCCCAGCTCTAATTTTTGTGATACAAGTCTCCATTTCGAAGATGTATTGCAGAATATCTTTCGGAAGACAGAGAAAACATGAGGCGTTACTCTGTCTCCACGACACAACTTCAGTCGTTCCTCGACTTTGATTTTAAGAACAGTCAACCTATGAAGGATCTGTTCTTTAGTAACATCCATTTTTTTTTTTTTTTTAAAGAAATGCCGTTAACAAAAAAAAAAAAAAAAACAAATTTCTGTAGAAGGTCCTTTTGCAATTTGTCGGAAAAAAACTTTCGACACAGTAAAGTAGGGAAAACCCAGAAGAGAGCAGCGACAGCCTGGTAAGGGTTGCAAAGGAATCCTCCTCTTGCGACCTGCTCCAACTAGGTCGAGTAACAGAGCAGAAAAAAAGAAATAATCCTTCAGCACGACAAATAACCAGTCACGTGTCGGCTGATAGAGAAAATAGGTCAATCAGAATACAGAGGAGGGTTTTTTATAAGGAGGCTAACTGCTTCCCACAATCCTCCTCCGACCAAGACCATAAATATCAGTTGGTCATTTGGTTCCAGTTTAGCTGGACACAATTCCCCCGAGGCTCAAGCAACCCGTCCGTAAGTAACCCCTTCTCTCTTCCTCTTTCCTTTTCTTCACATACGACGTAAACTTAAATGCGGAGTAAATTTAAACGAGTAAATTCAGTTAAGAGCAGTAAAAAGTCTCTTAATTAAACCTCCGCGCGTTTAATGTTCCGCACTGAATGTAGTTAAACAAGGCCACTAGTGGCCGACAGCTGAACGCAACCAAGTTTGAACTTTTATTGTCGATAACTCCAAAACGGTAGGTTTTTTAATAATTTAAATTGTTAATTCGAGTTCAGTATTTTTTTGTTACATTTTGCATTTTTTTAAAAAATCATTCCTATGTTCGAAATTTTCGTTAAAAATCTTGTTTTTTTTATTCAGCAAAAATTGACAGAAAATCGATCATGTCATCCATATTTTTCTATTTTATTAAAATAAAAAAAATGGAAATCTTCATTTAAAATTCTTTTAAAATTTAATTATAATTTTTTCTAAATTTATTTTAAGAAAATTAGAAATTATAAAGTTTATTTAAAATATTTTGAAACAAACATTACTTCGTTTCTCCACTGAGAAAATGTAGTTTAAAAATAGCATTGGTATCACTTACAGGTGATGATTTCATCACGTATTAACAGCTTACCTGATGGAAAGTTATCATACGAAAGGACAGAAGTGACATAATTTAGATTTAAGTGAACCAATTATTTACCTTGTTATTTTTAAGGAAAACTTTCAGTGCTCTAATTTTTTTGTTTTTCTTTTTTGTACTTAGCTTTCACCTTTATGTTTACAATGCTTTATGGAAAATATATTATAAAAAATTAAAATAATACTGTTAAGAGTGAGATAGAATTTCATAAGAGAAGCATCTACTTACAGGTACTCTTCTTATGAAATTTTATCAGAAGTGTACATAAAATACTATAATTTTATGTACATTTATTACATTTTACTGTGTTATTTCTATTTCCATTTATCTTGTTATTAATTTTGATATTTAATTATGGAAAAATGACATAATTGAGATTAATATAAAAATAAGATCATATAAATTTCATCAGATGATACTGATACTTGTAGGTATCCTTCTCAGTTGAAATTGAAAAATCAAATTAACTTCTCCACACGTATTTCACAAAAGTAAAGGCCTTAACAGCGAAGAACAATGCTTTACTCAAATAACACAACTTAACTGTATTCTGGTTAGTCTTCCATACTTTATAATTACAGCCCGATTATAAACACAAAATTACATTTCTTAATTACTGCAGATCTTCTGATTAGTCAAAACGATGCAATTTACAATGCGCTAAAAAAAAGATCTATCTCATACGAACACTTATGAAAGTGGATGTGGCTTTTAACTAATTTTATAATATTTTAACAACTTAATTGTAAAAATCTATTATAATTAAAGAAATAACAAATAATTGTCTTAAAAATTCATTTTTCAACAAAAAAAGTTTTTGCTTTCAGAAAATATTGTCCATATTTATAAAAACAACTAAAAGCAAATAAAACCATTTAAAATTAAATAATATCTTGTTTTTATTGCATTTTGTATGTTACAATTCAGAGCTGATTTTCAGGTAGAGGGGGTCCAATTAAAAAAAACTGTTGAAATTGAAAAATCAAATTAACTTCTCCATCCAGGCTTTGCACAAACAATTTTCAAAAATAAAGGTCATAACAGAGAACAATGCTTAATGTGACGTTTTATTGTTTTCATGTACGGTCTTCCGTACATTTGAATTACAACCATTTTATGAACATAAAAGCTATGCAAAATTGGATTTTTAATACACGGGCGGTTTGTTGATTGTAATAAGATTTACAATTTATAATCTGTAAAGATAGATCTACTTGACACCATTGACTAAACTGTCCACCATTTTCACTAACTTTAGAATATTTAACAACTTTAATGTCAAAATAATAAAATAATTTAAGGAGTAACAAACAGTTGTTTTAAAAATTCATTTTTCATTGCAAAAGATTTTTGCTTTCAGACAACATTATCCATATTCATAAAAGCAACTAAAAGCATTTCAAATTAAATAATATCATTGTTTTATATAGTTTTATAGGTTACAATTCAGAGTCAATTTTCTGGTAGAGGTTGTCCAATTAAAAAAAAAAAAAAAAAACATGATTTGTTTTCCTCAAAACCTTGTGCTTTTAACTTAGGTACCTCCATGAGATTGCTAAAAAAAAGAGCATACCATGATGAAAAAGATGCCAAACTTGATGAAAACAAAATTTTTTTTTTTTTTCGTTTTTTGTTTGCAAACAAAAGCAAAATTCTCCATTTAAAAAATGGTTGACATTTTGATGACTCAAAAAAAAAACAAGATTTTTAACTAAAATTTTGGATGTGCTAGAAAAGATTAAATTTTTTTTTTTAAATATTCAAAAAATACTTTGGTCTTTCATCTTAATAATAGCATAAACATTTAGACAATAAAAAAAATTGTTTAATTAAGTTTGGGGCCTTTTTTCATCAGGGTATGCTCTTTTTTTTTTAGCAAAGTATTGACCATACATATGACAGGTCTAATGTTGTTCTATGGAGACTTTATCTGTAAAACATTATTTAAGAAAATGATGTGAGTGCCTTTTTAATATTATTTTTAGTACACAGTAATGTTAAAAATTAAAAAAAATATTCTTTGTAATCTAAAATTTCATTGAAATTTAAATATTTGTTGCTGTAAATTTACTATGCTTATTATATGGAAAAATAAATGAAATTACCTGTGTGTGTGGTGGGGGTTGCAATCAGAGGTGGGAAGCAGAGTGTTTGCCATGCCTTGGTTTTCAAAGTGAGGCTGCTCCAAGCACTAGTTTTTGTAATATTTTTATTTTTTTATGTGCAGGTGTGCCACCTTGTTACTTACAGAGTTAAGATGCAGTGGATACTTGGTTCCCCAAGGAAAACAGGTCATTAAGTAGACTCTGGCATCATGCGCCTTGTGTAGGAAGTTCAATGCAAGACCTGTGCTGCCTCCTGATCTTGCCAGCCTGCCTATTCTGCGATTAGAATTTGTGGTTCCCTTCCAGAATACTGGTGTCAACTTCAAAGGACATCTTTAAGAAGGGAATTACAGAAAAAAAGCCTGGCATGAGCATCTTGTCCATCTTTCAAGCACTGGTCTGGTTTACCAATCTCTACAACATTCCTTCTACCCAGCACAGTGACAATGCCAAGACCTTTCTGGCCATGGCTGGTTATTCAGCCGTCTTTCTCTTTACAATGAGTACCAATAGAAATTTGGCACATGCAAGATTGGACTTAATACCATTCCCCTCTTCTCTCCTTGATTTGGGGGTACTTGAGATTGAAGCATCCAGACCTTAAAGGCTTGCTTATACAAGATTATCAGCAGAAGCAAAGTAAACTATTTCTCTTTCCTGACAATCATATTAGATATTCAGAGGGTAGTGAACAACTGTCTTCTGACTGACCGTGAGTCTGCAAACAGGGAATTGAAAGCATAACACCTAACATGTTCATCGGACCAAATAAAAACCTCAGGCTGTTGCTACACATAGGAGGAAGTGATCTTTCTTCCTCCAAGTCGAAGAAAGTTGATTAAATCTATGGAGCTGCGTAATGGTTGGCTGGTCAAGTTCCACCACATTTGGTACAACCTCGGGTGAGGTCTCACAGATGCTCCCAGGTGCTGTTCAGTAACCGGCTAAAAACTAATGATGTAGTTCCTATCAAAAGCCCCCTCAAATCTAGACCCTTTTGGATCCTGAGAACTGTTTTGCAGCTGTTTAGTGGGGATGATGGTGTCATCATGTCTGCTTGCATCAAGCAGGGTGACGGCCATGCATGGGTCCACTCCTTGAGATATTTGTGCCCCTTGGAACTCTGTCTCCAGATGTCAAAGGTGAATCAGGAATTGATTCCTCTCTTCTGGGATTCCTGTGAATGATGCCTACTCAGACACCCCTTTCAGAGACGAGGCCATGGTTTGGCTCTGTCCTGTCTGCAACAACCCTCAAGGAGATAAAGACATGATTTGTTGCGACCTGTCATGAGTGGTTTCATTTCAGGTGCATGGAAATGGACAGGGCTCTACTGGAGAGACAGAAGTGGTATTGTCCTGAATGCAACCTGTGAAAAAGGCGACATTGTAGGCCCAGTTTGCTTCCAGCATAAAATTAGCCATCCTGGGTAAGACTTGAACTGTACCCAACTGTAGAACTAAAATGAGAGGATGAAATGTTACCCTGAATTACTGTTGCCTCTGGGTGGCTTGTGATCATGGCCTGGTCCCTGTTTCTTTCTAATCAGAGTTACAGTCATGCTTACCGATGATAGTATCTAATTTGGATTTTTCTGCATCCTTCGAGGTCGATTTGAGATGCACCTATGATTTCCCTTCTTTTTCCGTAATTCTTTTTTCCTTGTTTCTCAGGAGTGTCAAAAAATAAGTAAAATTAACTGCATGTATGGGGTTGTGGGTCAGATATAGAAGACAAAGTTTTTGCCATAGTTTGTTTTTCAAAGTGAGGCCACTTTGAGCACCAGTTTCTGTAATCTTTTTACCGGAAGGGGTGGGATGTGAAGGTCTGCCACCTTATTACTCAAGACCTGTCTTCCATCCCTTCTCATCTTTTTTTCTGAGAGGGATTTTATGAGAACAGAGTTATTCTGTGTGCTCTCATCTTTTCACATTATTGATTGATCCCTGATTGAATTTTGGGTCACAAGACTAGGCAGCGTTTCACAACACTTACTGTACCAGACCAGCTTCTGATCTACTCTTTGAGTCAAAAGGAATTTTCAACAATCACTCTTATTTTCTGATAATGTCATATATTGTTGACGTATATAGAAAATTAGTACATTCATACACATGCAAATTCAAAATTAAAAAAAAATATTAGTGTTTGATGATTTGTACTAAGCTTTTCAATTTATAATTAGTAAATATAGTTTTAACTTAATAATATCATCTAAAATAGGTACCTCCAATAATTCACTGAAAAAAAGCATAGCATGCTGAAAACAGCCCCAAGCTTAATAAAAACAAAGTTTTATTGTCAAAATATTTGTGTTATTATTAAAAGAACAAAGTATTTTTTAATTAATTTTAAAATTTTTTTACTCATTTCTAACATGTTCGAAATTTTTGTTAAAAATCTTGTTTATATGCATCAACGGTGTAACAGAACTGGTAATGGAAATTTTCATGTCTGTTTTCCAGTAAAATAACACATTAATTTGGAAAGTCTTGCAAAAATCAAATAATTGTCAGATTTTAATGAAACTTTCAGGACTTATTCACAAATGAATTAATTTATTTTTGAAATTATCATTTTTTTGAAAATCTTGCTAAAAATATTTTTTTTACATCTGTTACCCCACCACTTACTTAATTTCATGAAATTTCTAGAAATTAAATTCGTACTCCTAATTTTTTTATTAGCTAAAAGCAGAACTCCTTGGAGAATGTAAATCATAATTTTTTTTTCAAACTTTTGTAATCTTCCCTAAAATCTGCTCCAAAGTGTAAAATAAAAACTGCAATGAAATTATCTAATTATTAGATAAGTTTTTAATTGCTTTTATAAATAATGTATATTAAGGACATTATAGTCTGAAGCAAAAGAATTTTTTGATGAATAATGAATTTTTACAAGAATTGTTTTCATTTTTTTAATTATAATAACTTATAAAGTTTCAAAAATGTTTTTAAAATTCTTCCAAACTTTTTCCTCATTAGTTTATTAAGTCATTAAGTGAAGACTATATCTACTAAGTAAAAATTGAAAACCTCATTACAAATCATAATGCCCATATATTTTTTAAATGTTTTTTATGTGTATAAATGTGCTGATTTTGAAAGTGTGACTGATCATACATGACATTATCAGAAAATATGATCAATCAGGATAGTAAATTTAAAATCAACATTCCTAAAATTATATTACAGAGAATATTTCCAATATTTTTACAATTACTGAGTACTTAAAAAGCTATTTTTTTGCCACCCAAAAATGAATCAACTCCATCCAATAGAATTTTTGTTCAAAATACACTTCAGGGTACTTTCCTTACTGGAAATAGTAAATTTTAATCCTTTAGCTTTCAATTGAAGCTAAAATGAAAGCTTCAAGAAAGATTTTTCATTTATGAAAATTCATTTAAACTGCAGGTAAATTTAAACTGAATTATTAGAGGTACCTAATCTAAAAGAGCCAAATTAATACATAATTTTAAAAGTTAAAAAAAATTAAAACTTAATAAGTTATTCTAATTAAAATGTATAAAAAACATCTTGTAAAAATTCATTATTCATCAAAAAAAATTTTTCTTAATAGTGTTCATAATATATCTTGTATATCAAAGCAACTAAAGCTTTTCTAATTACATAATGTATTAGTTTTATGGCATTTTTTGATTTTATGATTCACAGCAGATTTTTGGTAAATGTGTTACAGTTTGAAAAAAAAATTGATTTCAATTCTCCAAAGAGTTCTGCTTTTAACTAATATAAATATAAAGAGGAACAAATTTCTGAGAATTTCATTAAGTAAGGTGTGCAGGTAAAAGATGTAAAAAAGAAAAAGAAAATATTTCTAACAAAGTTTTCTTAAAAAAAACCAAAATTAATAGTCTTAAAAGTTTCATTAAAATCTGATAATTATTTGATTTTTGCAAGAATTTCTGATTCTGTGTGTGTTTTTTACCACAAAAAAGATGCTAAAATGCCCCTACTGACACAAGAAAAACAAATTTTTTTACCAAAATTTCAAACGTATTAGAAAGGATTAAAAATTTTAATAAAATGCTTCATTCTCTTTTCCTCTTAATAATAACTTCAACCTTTGTTTTTATCAAGTTTGTAGCCTTCTTTATCATAATATGACCTCTTCTCAGCAAATTATTGGAGGTCGCTATATAATAAGAGTTGTCATTTCAAATTTTCATATCTTTTTTTTTTTTTTTTTCTACAGTTGCTGAGTAAAATTTGTACATAACCTAGAATACATATTTCTCTTGTACAAATATTTTTGAAGGAATTATTTTTCTTAATGGATTGTCAACATTCAAAATTTACCGCTATGGTAGCCCATAAAGAGACAAAATCAATGTACTCTTCTTTATAATACGTAAAGAATTGTTGATATGGCCAGTTTCACAGTCTCGTTATTTTTATTGTTTTTTTATAAAAATGAAAATACTAAAATTATATGAGTATTGAGGATTTGTGGGTGTTATAACATCCATTCCCATTGTTGTGAGTATCTCCCTTTAGTTGAGATAAGTCACATGACAGTCACTTAGTGACAAAAGTTGTCAGTTCTTCAGTTGGTTTACAGCAGCTGAACCGAGTAGTTGCTTTTTTTAGCCTGGGCCAAGGGTTCTGGGCTGAGGATAAATCTGCCTCTCACAGCAAATGTTACAGGTTCTAAGCACATGGTACCATTTCCTTTTGGGGATATATCTTCACCAGATATAGAAAAAACTTCACCTTGCATTCCTCAATTTCAGAAAACCCAAGACTCGCCATTTCAATTTTATAAAATATGTTCTTGATTGGGACATAGTAGTTGAAACTGGCCTGTTTGAATCTAGAGTCCTAAACGTGGCATCTCCAGAAACACAGAAGAATCTCCATATTATATGTAAGACGCTATCTTTTCATTCTGCTTGACTGTGTGGATATGTTATATTATTCTCTACATCAGAGATGTGCAAATATGTATATTTGTGTATGCCTTAGTGATATAAAAGTCTCTCTGAGACCAAAGCATGTTTGTCATTCCTTTTCCTTTCAGCCATTCCATTTTGTCCATGAAATATGGTGTTATAACACAGATATAATAATGCCCATGATGGTGGGGGGAACTTTTTTTCCATAGCTTTTTCTCATTATAGCATCATATAACATAGTAGGAAACTTGACAGATTTGTAATACCTAAGGTTTAAAAGTAATTTAAAAATAAAAAATCTTTCTTGAAGCATTTCTTTTAGTTTTAATTTCAAGCTAATAAATTAAATTTAATACTTCCAATAAGCAAAACAATATTTGCAAGATAATTTAAATTGACTAGGAGTTTTTTTGGGTATTTTTGCTAAACAACTTTCAGCACCATTTTAGACTTCATTTGTTGCAATGTAATTTTCTGACAATTTATTTGAATATTAGCTAATTAGAACTAATCTGATTTGAAGCAAATATTTAATTTATGTTTAAGATATTCCAGAAATGTATATTTTTAACACACCAATCACTATTTAAGTTATTAACATGTTGATAGCATAATGGCAGATGGATGTTTATCTAATGTTTGTCTATGGTGGCTCTATCTGTAAAATATAATTGGGGAATATAACGTGATTCCCTTTTTATATAACTTTTAAGTACTCGGTAATATTAAATATTTTAGAAAGTATTCCCTGTAATTTAATGTTTTATTATATTTTAGATAGATTGGCTTTAAATTTAATATAGTTATTTCTCTTATTTTCTGATAATGTCATGTATGAACACCTGTATCTACAAAAATCTGCACAATATGCGCACAAAAATTTTTTTACATTTTTTGATTTATGATTAGTAAATATAGTTTTTACTTAATAACAATATCACCTAACAGGGTCAGAGTTATGCAGAAATTTAAATGATTTCAAACTTTATAAATTATGCTACTTAAAATTTTAAAAAATGAAAACAATTCTTTTAAAAATTCATTATTCATCGAAAAAAAATTTTTCTTAGATAATAGTGTCCTTAATATATCTTATTCATAAAAGCAATTAAAAGCTTTTCTAATAATCATTTATTTTTATTACATTTTTTATTTTATGATTTGGAGCAGATTTTTGGTAATTGGTAGTATGCAGAAACATATCCCCAAATGCACTGATATCCAAAGAAACAAGAAAAAAGTTAATAGATATGAAAATTATTTCACTGGTTCTTGTACATCATTGTGTTCTTAAAAGAATATATACTGGTGAAAGGTTGATAGTCAATCATGTTTCACATGCTGTCAGCTAGAGCAATGAGTTTAATTTACAATGGCTGCTGCATCAACTGGCATTAGAATATAACATATTTATTACATCTATTATTCAATGTCTTAGCTTATATATATTTTCTTTCTGTTTACAGATGTTTTGGGCATCAGATTGAATATCAACTCGCAGGAAATCATGGATTGTCTTTTCTACAAAAAGACGTTGGAAATCCATGAAGTATATTGAGGTTTACAGTGATATATGGAAACACACACAGGAGTTGAACCACATTCTTGTGGAATCTGTGGGGCTTCATTTGAACAGACATCACTTTTGAGGAAACACATGTATATGCACAAGAGAGAAAAACCATACTCTTGTGAAGTTTGTGGATTTGCATTTTTACATAAATCAAAGTTGGTAATCCATATGCGGACACACACGGGAGAGAAACCATATTCTTGTGAAGTTTGTGGATCAGCATTTTCACGGAAGTCAAATTTGGTATTACATATGCGAACGCACACAGGAGAAAAACCATATTCTTGTGAAGTTTGTGGATCAACATTTTCAGAGAAGTCATCTTTGGTGCCACATATGCGTACACACACAGGAGAGAAACCATATTCTTGTGAAATTTGTGGATCTGCATTTTCAGAGAAGTCATCTTTGGTGCCACATATGCGAACACACACAGGAGAAAAACCATATTCTTGTGAAATTTGTGAATCTGCTTTTTCACAGAAATCTTCTTTGAATTGCCACATGAAAACACACACTGGAGAGAAAGAATTTGTTTGTGAAGAATGTAACTCTGCATTTTCCCAGAAGTCAAATTTGGTGAGACATATGCGAACACATTCCCATGAAAAGCCATATTCTTGTGAAGTTTGTGGTTATGCCTTTTCAGTTAAGTCATCTTTGGCTAGACATATGCGAACACACACAGGTGAAAAACCATATTCTTGTGATGTTTGTGGTTGTGCATTTTCATTTAAACCATCTTTTGTGAGACATATGCGAACACACACATGAGAAAAAAGATATTCTTGTGAAGTTTGTGTTTCTGCATTTTCACTGATGGCCCATATTGTGACGTATATGCATACACACAGAGGAGAAAAACCATATTGTTGTGATATTTGTCCATCAGAATATCAAATTAAGTAAGATTTGTTTAGACATATGCATACAAATGAGAGATGCCATATTCATGTGAAGTTTATGAATATGCATTTTAACAGAAGTTGCATTTGGTGAGACATATGCAAACACATATTTGAATTCACATTTTCTTTCTCCTATACTGTTGGACAACCAAGACAAGATCCCAGTTTATTGCTTTACCCGTTGCTGGTGGTAGAAGAAATGAAGTCATGCCTGGATAGGTCAGTCAAAGATTTACAAGTACAAGTCAATGTATGAAAATTTTTGGATGTATTTTTCTTTATACATGAATGAAATGAAATCATCTGTATTTTCAACAACCTATTAAATATGAATATTGATTTCTTTCATATAAACAAAACATTTTCCAAAGAATATTTTTTCAAGGCCTTTTAATAAAACATGTTAAAACATTTGAAATCTTAGTGCACTGTAAACATAAAATATTTCAACCAGAATTTGGACTCAATTTACTGATTCAGTTTTCCATATTGTTCACAGGCCAGCAATCACTTTTCCATATTTCAAACTTTTAAGCCATAAACACCTGCTATATTTGGTGTAATGAGGGTTAACATTTGTTAATTTTAGTCTGAATTAGTAATTATCTCTTTTTTTTATATTTTCCAAATTCTAATATAATTTGAATATTTTAAGCTTTACTAGTTGTATAATATTTTTAAAATATAGATCTTTTTATTACACTGATTTATATGTCGTCGTTGTCTACAGTATCTCTCAATCAAGTGCATTCGCTTTGCAGTCATCTGTGTTGTATCTCTGACCCAAGTGTAATCATGCTGTGGATGCCTGTGCTGTATCTCTTATTCATACAAAAGGCATGAATTAATCTTTTCTATGAGTTAAATAGCTGGGTAGACTGAACTGTATAACCTATATTGGCAATCTAAGAAAAGAAAATATTCCATTATTTTTTCATAGAATGCAGGGCATTTCACCGATAATGAGATAGGAATCAATGGAGAGCCATATCTGCATTCCAAAAAGACATGATGTCTTTTACAAAATCTAAGATATTTCAGATGGAATCTTTTTATTTATTTACTAGTATAACTCGTTTAATTGGCTTCTATTGAAAGATTCCCTGTAGCACTGTCAGAATATTTTTCAGAAACAGATATTTATTGTCACAGCATCTACTTTCCATTAGTTTCTCCACTCCATCTTTGAAATCAGATTTTTCTTCTGTGTTGTTCTACATTATTGACCAATGGAGACACAATCCCAATCTGTTACAAAATTAATATTTGAGATATTAGTAAAAAAAAGAACACAAATTATTTCCGACTGAAATTTAACTCTATTCACTGATTTAGTTTTCCATATTCAGATAGACAATGGGTTTTTCATAACTTAAACTATTAACCCATGAACTTGTTACATTATGCAGAAAAGAAAATCACCAGAATAATAAAAACCATATACAAATAATTAAATTGAAATTTTGCCGAGATCGAAAAACATATTAAAAAAAATTGCAGAAAAAAACATGCTCTTTGCTAGGATGTATAAAGTCTGAAGAGCAAAATGATCATAAAGAAAAAAGTGCTGCAACAGTGGAATTAACATGCTGAAAAATTCTTCCATGACAACAGACAGAACCCCAAAATATAGCAAAGATCAAAGAAAATGCAGAATACATAACATACGCTTTGCCAGGATGTATAAAATCTGAATAGAAATCAGTCATAATGGAACAAAAATGCTTCATCAGTGGAATTAACACATTGGAGAACTCTTCTATGTCAACAGATAGAAACCTGTGAGAAACAAAAGCATTACAGATACTAAAATTTTAACTACAAAGAGAATTAGTGAAGAGAAGCAAAACAGTAGGAAAAGTTGAGATTGTTTTGAACCACATATGATTTGGAAATTGATATGTTATTGAAATAAAAAGGAAATATACATGATCAATGTAATTTCTGTAAATTAGTTATTATGATATTGTTCAAAAAAGGTGCTTCTGAATGCAGATGTAATCAAGCTATTTGATGAACCATGAATTCTGCTTCTAATAGGTAAAGATCATTGCAGGATTAGACCAGAAAAAGAGAAAGAGCAACATGGTGTTATTTAGTAGACTGGAATAAAAATACAATTTTCCTTGTCAGAATGATGTTAGAATAGGAATGCTAAAAATCCTCAACCAGGAACATTCTAGAATCTTAAAAAAAAGCTTTAGTTACAATATTATGATGTTCACTTGGCTTCTTTGAGATGCCAAAGCTGTGGTACCAGAACAATCTGCTAGTCAATCTTAACCACATACACAAGTTTTCTGAGGTGAAGTTATTTGAAACTACTTGCTAGGATTTTTATAAACAGTCATTAATCAAGAATTATGATGCACTGTCTTGCTAGCAAATTCAAATGAAAAACTGAAAAGTAATTCTAGAGAGGATAGTTGATGTCAGCAAGAGAAAAGGACTAAGAGAATTAGAGGACCTGCCAGGATTTGTTATCAGCAGACATTACATTAACAACAAACATGATGCAGATGACACTGTCTTGGTGGCAGATTCAGATGTAAAACTGAAAAGTAATTCTAGAGAGGATAGTTGATGTCTGCAAGAGAAAAGGACTAAGAGAATTAGAGGACCTGCCAGGATTTGTTATCAGCAGACATTACATTAACAACAAACATGATGCAGATGACACTGTCTTGGTGGCAGATTCAGATGAAAAACTGATAAGTAATTCTAGAGAGGATAGTTGATGTCAGCAAGAGAAAAGGACTAAGAGAATTAGAGGACCTGCCAGGATTTGTTATCAGCAGACATTACATTAGCAACAAACATTATGCAGAGAATGTTGTCTTGGTGATATAGTTATTATAGAGATATTGACTAGACCCATAAATTCAACTGTGTGGGATGTGTAGTCAGAGAAGAAAAGTGCAAAGCATTTAAGAAAAGTGAAAAGGAGTAATATGCAAAATGGAGCATGTCCAGTTTACCTATGTCACTACACCTCCCAGAAAAGATCTGTGACTTCTCTAAACAATAGTACGAGATCTTTATCTCTCAAGGTGTGTCCTTCTTTCCTTTTATTAGTGACCTATGTCTGGACTCATCTTACTTCTGATCTTCAAACTCCATGTTGAATTCATGTGAACTACCCTACGTAATTTCTTTACTACTATGTTCGCTTTCCCCATCAGAAGCACTCATGCTTTCCTCCCTTTCAGCTTCCTCCTCCTCCTCCTCATCTTCATCACTTCTAGGTCTTATTTGATCAGAAGGAACTAATATATTCTGTTCACTTGTTACTATTATAGCCATATTATATTGCTTTTCTGTAATAAAATGAGTTTTTTCAGGGTTTGACTCTCTCTTTTTTGTATCATATTTGTTTCATTTATTGATAGGCAATCTAATTTCTCTTCCCATCAATGCAGATGGACTTTGCATTCTACCTACTGTTACCTACTGAGACTATAGTGTCTCTGTTGAAAATGCCTCTAACCCATATGGTGGTGTTTTATAAGGGAAGCTTCCAATTTGTTTTAACAATGAACACAAAATTCATTACAAAATTTTAGTGCATTGTCAGAGACTAACATTTTGACACTGCCATTTCTGGAAAATACTATTAATATTTGTAGTATTACGACTATTTCAAGTATATGCAAATGTATTGATTCTGTCTTAGCCAATCAGCATTGTCTTTACAAATAGTGTCTCGACTATGACTTTGTTAATCAGCAATGGGGTAATAACTAGTAATAAACCATCTCTTGTTTTTTGTTGTGCTTTAACAGTCACCCTGAAAGTCTCTTTTGATGAGTATCACTTAGAGATAAAGTTTTAGTGCTTTTGGTGATGCTGATTCAAGTTGGGGTTGGACTGTAGTTGTAGTTGACTAATTCATGTGAGATGAAGTCAGTAACATTTAGTCTTCCATTCTTTCTCCTGGGTGCAATGTCTGTTCCACCTTATGGTTGATCCAATCTGTAGTATAAATAAGAATGAAATCTATTTGTTCTGTAAATGTTTATTGTCTACTGACAATGAACAAGATCTGAAAGAGGTAGAAACACAATAGTAAGAATTACATGAAACAATCCTCTGGTAAGAGAGAGACATAATAGTAAGAATTACATGAAACATGGTAATCCTCTGGTAAGAGAGAGACATAATAGTAAGAATTGCATCAAACATGGTAATCCTCTGGTAAGAGAGAGACATAATAGTAAGAATTGCATCAAACATGGTAATCCTCTGGTAAGAAAGAGACATAATAGTAAGAATTACATCAAACATGGTAATCCTATATAGTAACAATGTAGGATCTTGACTGAACCAATGATAGTGGCATTAGGAGCTCCTTTAGAATGGGTCATGTCTTTGCACTTATCTGGCACTTATTTACCATTGCCTCGATCTGTTTCATTATCACAGGCCATCTGAATAACTTGCATGCACTTGACTTTTTGTAATTCCAATGTGACAGCCTTGAGTATTTCTTGCTGTTGAGATGGGGGCTAAGAGTATTTTGTTATCATATATTAATAACCAAAATATCCAAAAACTGTTCTGGAAGGAGCCCTATTTTACTCCACCCCTCTTATTTATTAACCTTCTCTATGGGTATCAGCAGGATTGTCAATGACAGACCTGTTACATCTGAAATAGATTCCAGGAGCTTAGGAGATTCTGTCTCCATAGATTTTCACCTAGTCTGTGATTAAAAAGTCTAAATGGTGGCTATCAAGTTGGCAATTTTCAATGCAAACATGGCTACTATTGCTATGAAAAGTGGTTCATTGCAGTTTATGCGTACAATGACAGAGGGAGCATTGTTCATTCTTTCATCAGTCGGGGCCATTCCTGGTGTCTCCAGTGCTCCTGGGTTTAATGGAGGTCTGGAATGTCATCCTGGACACTAAGTTAGGCAGGAAGTAAGGAGCGACCAGAAAGTTAAGCAATTGTAACATGATTGATCTGATCAATGATTTTGGTTTCATTGATAAGCAGTAGAGCCCGGCGTTGCCTGGGGATGTAACAGTAAAAGAGATAGATCAAGTATCGGCCATCATAAAGACTGAAAAATAAAATTGACAAAGATTATTGTTTAAGGTTGACGGACACGCATGTCTTAATTAGTTTTTTTTTTACAAACTCAAACAAAAACATTGTTTTCAATCGTTATGAGTCTACCGATTGAATAGAATTTTATTATAAACAATTGTCTTGTAAATGGAATTTTTAAAGCATTCTGAATGTAAAAATAAAGAAAACAGTGTGCAAGACAATAAGAAACACTACCTGCCAAAAAAAAAAGGGAATTTTTGTTGAAATCGGTTGAAAAATGTAGGAAATCCGATCCCATATATAAACGAACACACACAAACAACATGGGTTTTATAATAAGTATAACTCGAAATGAGTTGTCCCCCTTTTATTCTGGCGACAGTTATGCCTCTTAATCGTGTTTTCAAAGTGATTTTGTGCAAAAACAATTGTGTTTTTCCAATTTTTGGCGTTGTCAGAACCACCGCAAGGTAATTTTACGTAGTCCTGTGAAGTTTTGTTGAAATCGGTTGAAAAATGTAGGAAATCCGATCCAATATATAAACGAACAGATACACACACACACACACACATAACCTGGGTTTTATAATAAGTATGATACCAGGTCAATAACCCTGGGTGTGAGGTATAGACATGGCCATCTACCCTGGTGATAATCTACTTTGATAGAATGTTAGTAAGAAGAGTTAATCTCATTTTACTAGATTATCCCACATTCCATTGATTAGGCTATTCAGACCACAATCTTGTTTTTGCTGGGATGACATTAGATGCTAGGTGTAGAATGCTCGACATGAAAGACTTTTGGCTACAGCTGACTAGATGAATGCAGCAGGAATTAGTAAGTAGGCGGTAGTTGGAAATAGATGGTAGGAGAATCTTAAGGATAGGATTAGGTCTTTCACCACCAAATACAGCCAGTGACTCACCTCAGATAAGGCTAAGACGATGAAGGCATTAAAGGACAGTCTGACCCAGGTGGTGGTTGGATGTGATCCCCTAGAGATAGGCTTAGATAGGCCATGGAGCAATCGGCTAGCAAGTGCTATCAAGGCCATGTAGTTAGGACTAGATTAGCTAAAATGTCTAATGAGCTGTGAACATGGGCACAGAATTGTGCAAGGATGAAATACATTATGGTTCTGATCATTACATTCGCCTGGTGGACAACTCCAGATGGGTGCACCCTGCAATCAATCCACTACATGTGTGAGGCATTTTGGCAGCATTTCCCAAACCAGTTTACTAAGGAGCCTGGTCTCTGTGAGCAAGAGTTTCACAACAATTTAGCTGACTTTCCTCAACTTTTGTCGACTGAAGCAGCTGGCTGTGGGGGTGAGATCACAGAAGGGAGAAGTCCACAACCTATTGAAGGGAGTTGGCAGAGGCAAGTTATCGGGACTTGATGGTCTTCCCCATAAATTGTACTTGAAGCTGCTGCACATGTTGGTTCTGATCTTTGACATCTGATTCCATCAGGGATCCATCTGTCCCTGATTGGATCTCCAGAGTTATGATAATTTTGTTAAAGAAGGACATGCATGTTGGGGAGGAACTAGATGACTACGGACCCATAAGTCTGTTAAGCACAGTGTTAAACATTTTGGCCAAGATGCTTATCTAGTATTTACAGATATTTCCTGAGATTCAGTTTGGATCATAGCAGATCTTCTCTTAAGGGCCAAGCAAATCAGAGGAACCTAGATCTGATCCTTTGGCTCATAAAGGGCATAAAAGATTATGAAAGAGCTGCCTTGATTGATTTAGATCACTCCAAGGTCTTTGACAATGTCAACCATCAGTAACTGGCAGCTGTTCTGCAGGCAGCCAGATTCCAACCTGACTTCTGTAAGTGGATTAGCCTGCTGTATCACTCACCAAATGCTGTGACAGTTGTCTTTGTGCTGTTCCAGTCATTTTGTCGGGATTGTCTTCTGTCACCCATACTTAATACTTTGGTGCTGGAGTCTCTCTTGCCCAGGCTGAAGAACAAGACCTCTTTCTGGTTCTGGGTGCCAGCAGCAGATTACCTCAGCAACCCTGAGTTATCATTTACCTGGTGATTGATCCAGAATGCATTGCCTCCCATGGACAGAGGCTTCAGAGCAGGCCTGGCAGAAATGCCTGGTGTGATTGTGGTTTAGAGAAAACAGCTGAGCATGCCTTCTTTTATTGTCTGCTGGTACACCTGTTTTGGAACCATGTTAACGAGTTGTTGCCTAACATTGATCCTGAACAGCTTGTGTCCATAGATGTTGTGTATGGGTGTGACAATGTGTCAACCCTGGGATGAAATGGTTGGTGTTTCTCATGCTACTACCTGTAGCAAGAATGATGGTGTGGATGACACTAATGGAGGGAATTTTATAAAATAAATATTATTCTCATCAGGATCTAATTGGATTCTTTTGACATCAGCTCATGGTGAAGATAGAAAGTGATTGGTTTTGGCAGATTTCAGCAAAAGATGGGTAAGTGTTGCAAGCCTGGTTTGTATGAATCTGGCCAATATTGATTTCTTGTTTTAGTCCCCTTGAGTCACAATGGGGTAAATTCCTAGTGAATCCTAATCCTAGTTGAGCTAGTCTCATTTTTTTCCTAGTTAATGAGAGTGACTGTCATTCCTGGATTATCTTTTTGTTATGGCCCTCCCCAGTTTTTTTATCCTCATTTTTTTATCTTTATACATGCGTCCCCATTCTCAATTAGTATTCATCCCTCTGCCAGCATTAGTGAATGAGCGAGCTTCTTGATTCTGTTTATTGGCAGAATACAATGGCCACTCTTATTTTTGTTAGTTGGACGGGTCTATACGAACACAGTATTATTTTTTATTTATTTTGATTATTGGGTTCAACTCCTCCTCTTTCATTTAATATCAAAATTTTCATATATTTTTTGTACATATTTGGAAACTTTATCAGCATTGGGGTTTTATTAGGCCCCCTGTGAAAATATGGTATTATAGTGCATGATGGGATAGGATCAAGAAGGATAAGTTCTTGTAGTGATATCACCAATTGTTAAAGTGGATGGATTGTGTGTTTGGACATTGTTAGGAGTAGGATATCCTTTCGTCACTTACCATTCAGCCTTGTGCCACAAATATATGTATTCACATAAATATGACTATCAACAGACACGATGCTTAGGATCAAAATGCAATATCTGTTTCAGCCAGCTGCCATCATCATCATTAGCCACAACTCCATCTTGTCACTGACCACCTCTCCAACCAGCCATCCTCACCAACAGCAACAATATGTGATAAAAAGTCCCTTTCACAACAACACTTTTCAATCACTACAAAACTCCTTTTCACAAGACAACAAAATTAAATGCCCCATAAAGCATTAATATGCTGTTAAACAAACAAACCAATCCATCAACTTAGATAATTCAGAATCAGTATTGGGAACATTCAAGCAGCTTGTATATGAATAGAAAATGAATTTATTAAATGACCTCAAGTAGAACGAGAAGAGTGAAGATGGCCACTCAACACTTCTGGGTAAGATTGTCCATCCCCATATAGGATAGCATCCAAGGGGACCAACTTATGAAAATAAAACAAAAGATATGTAGGGATTAATAAATAAAAATATAAAATAATAATAATAGTAATGTTAAATATCATGAATAAAGCAATATTAAAACTTTGTTTAAAATAGAATAAATAAAATCAAAATAATAAAAGTTCTCCCAGCATGCAAGAAAAAACTTTTGTCTGAAAAATGAATTTTTCATACCTTAAAACACCCAACTCACTCTCTTTGTGACTGACCTTCAAAGAGTCAAGACATCTATTTCCTCTCTTCAGCACCTTGATTGACAAACGGTGATGTAACTTTTTTATTCTATTACATGCAATCTTATACCACATATAACTAAAATACAGTACACAAAATTAAATAAAATTATTTGATTTTAGTTTACAATTTAACATGCTTTTAGTATTATTTCTTTGTATGTGTTTTATTCCTGTGAACATAAGGCTATCCCTGCTGGTATGATGTGAGTGACCCCACATCCTTTGGTGATCACTGATGTGTATAAAAACTACCCTAGTCATCACTTCATTTGGAAACATCAACATACAAAAATATGCCCAAAAAAACATCACACTTTTAGTGACAATGTCACAGAAAAACCAAAAACCATTACTTTGGCATTCCTGATATACAAAAAAAAATCCACAACCATATCATTTGGCGACCACAAACCTACAACTATCGTCCACATCGCTGATAATTCAATGCTAGAGAAGGAAATCATCCTACCTACCATCTAATAATCTAAACAGCAACAATTTCAGCAAAAAAGCATAAAACTGTTGCAGACCCGGCAGCGTGCAGTGCTGGTTTATTCTGAGTGGCCTTGTGCCAGACACCACACTAAACTACCGAGTCTACAAGCAAAGTAAAAAAAAATAAAATGCGTGAATGAACAATGAGGAAAGGGGTGAAAACACACGCGCACACACGCACAAGTGTGAAAGGAAGGGAGGAAACTCGCGCGCGCGTAAAATTATAAATGGAATTAATGTTAATTCCATAAAACCACAAAACAAATGAAAGAGCACAACAAATCAAGTAAGCATTTCTTTATTATCCACTCTAAATCCCTACATACACTCTTGACAGTTGCTGTTAAAATCACCGAATTTATGCAAACATCTTCAAATGGCTGGTTTGCAATTTGGGAAGCCCAATTTACATTGCTTAGTATTACAAGCTTCAAAAGTAAGTTCTAACATTTGCTATCTCCAGACATTATATACAAACTTCCATACTCTCTTTAAAGAAGTACAAAGTGCTCAAGGAGTCAGTAATTCAGATGCATGAAAGACTAAAACCGGAAATGTTTGTTAATCTTATTTCAAACACAAAAATAACTGGCAGACCTTGAGCTTATCTAAGAGAACTACTTTCTACAGCATCTAAAGTAGGAGTTGGTGACAAACTCGTCAGACATCAATTCATACAAACTTTACCACTAACTATAGCATCGGCAGTAGCTGCTGCACAGATCCTCTCACTATCTTAGATACACTAGCAGAAGAAATACTTTCTGTCATAAAAACGAATTTAGTCTACAATACAAGTGACATAATTACTCACTAAGAGTTGACCCGCGCACTATTCACTGAAACCCTTTTACAAGAACCAAAAACGCCTACTCTGTAGAGGCCATATCTACTTTACTTCCAAATTAAAGACATGCAAGCCATGGTGTAAATGACCTGATAAAACATCATGCAAAATAAATCCCAGTTCAAGAACATCTTCCCCCATTAGATATACTCCACCAGAACCCCAAAATGAAGGGCTATCAGAAAGCTAATAGCATGAGTTGCTATGGTAACAAGTAACTCACAGCCCTTCAAGGTCGCCACAATTATAGGTTCATCTCAAGTCTACTTTCTTATTGACACAGGAGCATCTTTTACATATAGACTGCATCTTTTACATATAGACTGCATCTCCTGTTTATTTATTGTTGGCCACAGGCAATAATATTCTGTATCATGATGAAACATCAATTGACATAGGCATTCCTGGTCTTGCTTGTCATGATATGAAATAACTTTCTTCCTCTATTACATGCAACCATATAAGTAAAATACACACATACCAGTACAAAAAATAAAAAATAAATTATATGATTTTAATTTACTTGTAGTGTTATTTTCTTTGTATGTTTTTTTCTATTCCTGTGAATACGAGCCTATCTCAGCAGACATGATATGAGTGCCACCACAGATATTGGAATCAGAAATTGATCTTTGTGGGTCTTGTAGTCAAAGAAGAAGCGTGAAAGATCGAAATACAAAGGGTATAAGGATACTAACATGGGTCATTTAGTAGGTACATAGCAGTGAAATCTGTATATTTACCAACTTAGTTTGACACCCTGCCACATTGCATAATGCATTTACAAACTGAACAACACCGAACTACCAACATTAAATTTTTCAAATATTTTCTGCATCCTCAAGCCCAATCTTTGTGAACAGATTCTTATAAGAAATAAATGGTTTGAATGAAATTTTTTTTTTCTTGCAACATGAAGTGGCTGAGGTGCTTGGAAAATGGAGCTTGTAGCAGAGATGCAATGAATTTTAATTTTGAAAATGCATTATTAATTTTGTTCAGCCTTATCACACCCCAACCTAAATTTTCATAAAATTCGCAACAATAAATATTTCATACAGAAAGGATACGTAGATAATCGACAATCTTTATTGGGAACATCCAGCCAGCAGTTCGTACGTGAAGAGAGAATAATGTGTGAATTAACATAAATAGAAAGAGGTGTGTGATGAAGATGTATTTTCTCAACAGATTTATTAAATTTGTACAGTAAAATTATTCTAAATGAATTAGAGGACCTGCCAGGATTTGTTATCAGCAGACATTACATTACCAACAAACATGATGCAGATGACACTGTCTTGGTGACAGATTCAGATGGAAAACTGAAAAGTAATTCTAGAGAGGATAGTTGATGTCTGCAAGAGAAAAGGCCTAAGAGAATTAGAGGACCTGCCAGGATTTGTTATCAGCAGACATTACATTAACAACAAACATGATGCAGATGACACTGTCTTGGTGGCAGATTCAGATGTAAAACTGAAAAGTAATTCTAGAGAGGATAGTTGATGTCAGCAAGAGAAAAGGACTAAGAGAATTAGAGGACCTGCCAGGATTTGTTATCAGCAGACATTACATTAACAACAAACATGATGCAGATGACACTGTCTTGGTGGCAGATTCAGATGTAAAACTGAAAAGTAATTCTAGAGAGGATAGTTGATGTCAGCAAGAGAAAAGGACTAAGAGAATTAGAGGACCTGCCAGGATTTGTTATCAGCAGACATTACATTAACAACAAACATGATGCAGATGACACTGTCTTGGTGGCAGATTCAGATGTAAAAACTGAAAAGTAATTCTAGAGAGGATAGTTGATGTCAGCAAGAGAAAAGGACTAAGAGAATTAGAGGACCTGCCAGGATTTGTTATCAGCAGACATTACATTAACAACAAACATGATGCAGATGACACTGTCTTGGTGGCAGATTCAGATGTAAAACTGAAAAGTAATTCTAGAGAGGATAGTTGATGTCAGCAAGAGAAAAGGACTAAGAGAATTAGAGGACCTGCCAGGATTTGTTATCAGCAGACATTACATTAACAACAAACATGATGCAGATGACACTGTCTTGGTGGCAGATTCAGATGTAAAACTGAAAAGTAATTCTAGAGAGGATAGTTGATGTCAGCAAGAGAAAAGGACTAAGAGAATTAGAGGACCTGCCAGGATTTGTTATCAGCAGACATTACATTAACAACAAACATGATGCAGATGACACTGTCTTGGTGGCAGATTCAGATGTAAAACTGAAAAGTAATTCTAGAGAGGATAGTTGATGTCAGCAAGAGAAAAGGACTAAGAGAATTAGAGGACCTGCCAGGATTTGTTATCAGCAGACATTACATTAACAACAAACATGATGCAGATGACACTGTCTTGGTGGCAGATTCAGATGTAAAACTGAAAAAGTAATTCTAGAGAGGATAGTTGATGTCAGCAAGAGAAAAGGACTAAGAGAATTAGAGGACCTGCCAGGATTTGTTATCAGCAGACATTACATTAACAACAAACATGATGCAGATGACACTGTCTTGGTGGCAGATTCAGATGTAAAACTGAAAAGTAATTCTAGAGAGGATAGTTGATGTCAGCAAGAGAAAAGGACTAAGAGAATTAGAGGACCTGCCAGGATTTGTTATCAGCAGACATTACATTAACAACAAACATGATGCAGATGACACTGTCTTGATGGTAGATTCAGATGAAAAACTGAAAAGTAATTCTAGAGAGGATAGTTGATGTCAGCAAGAGAAAAGGACTAAGAGAATTAGAGGACCTGCCAGGATTTGTTATCAGCAGACATTACATTAACAACAAACATGATGCAGATGACACTGTCTTGGTGGCAGATTCAGATGAAAAAACTGAAAAGTAATTCTAGAGAGGATAGTTGATGTCAGCAAGAGAAAAGGACTAAGAGAATTAGAGGACCTGCCAGGATTTGTTATCAGCAGACATTACATTAACAACAAACATGATGCAGATGACACTGTCTTGGTGGCAGATTCAGATGTAAAACTGAAAAGTAATTCTAGAGAGGATAGTTGATGTCAGCAAGAGAAAAGGACTAAGAGAATTAGAGGACCTGCCAGGATTTGTTATCAGCAGACATTACATTAACAACAAACATGATGCAGATGACACTGTCTTGGTGGCAGATTCAGATGTAAAACTGAAAAGTAATTCTAGAGAGGATAGTTGATGTCAGCAAGAGAAAAGGACTAAGAGAATTAGAGGACCTGCCAGGATTTGTTATCAGCAGACATTACATTAACAACAAACATGATGCAGATGACACTGTCTTGGTGGCAGATTCAGATGTAAAACTGAAAAGTAATTCTAGAGAGGATAGTTGATGTCAGCAAGAGAAAAGGACTAAGAGAATTAGAGGACCTGCCAGGATTTGTTATCAGCAGACATTACATTAACAACAAACATGATGCAGATGACACTGTCATGGTGGCAGATTCAGATGTAAAACTGAAAAAGTAATTCTAGAGAGGATAGTTGATGTCAGCAAGATTCAGATGTAAAAAGGACCAAGAGAATTAGAGGACCTGCCAGGATTTGTTATCAGCAGACATTACATTAACAACAAACATGATGCAGATGACACTGTCTCGGTGGCAGATTCAGATGTAAAACTGAAAAGTAATTCTAGAGAGGATAGTTGATGTCAGCAAGAGAAAAGGACTAAGAGAATTAGAGGACCTGCCAGGATTTGTTATCAGCAGACATTACATTAACAACAAACATGATGCAGATGACACTGTCCTGGTGGCAGATTCAGATGTAAAACTGAAAAGTAATTCTAGAGAGGATAGTTGATGTCAGCAAGAGAAAAGGACCAAGAGAATTAGAGGACCTGCCAGGATTTGTTATCAGCAGACATTACATTAACAACAAACATGATGCAGATGACACTGTCTCGGTGGCAGATTCAGATGTAAAACTGAAAAGTAATTCTAGAGAGGATAGTTGATGTCAGCAAGAGAAAAGGACTAAGAGAATTAGAGGACCTGCCAGGATTTGTTATCAGCAGACATTACATTAACAACAAACATGATGCAGATGACACTGTCCTGGTGGCAGATTCAGATGTAAAACTGAAAAAATTCTAGAGAGGATAGTTGATGTCAGCAAGAGAAAAGGACTAAGAGAATTAGAGGACCTGCCAGGATTTGTTATCAGCAGACATTACATTAACAACAAACATGATGCAGATGACACTGTCATGGTGGCAGATTCAGATGTAAAACTGAAAAGTAATTCTAGAGAGGATAGTTGATGTCAGCAAGAGAAAAGGACTAAGAGAATTAGAGGACCTGCCAGGATTGGTTATCAGCAGACATTACATTAACAACAAACATGATGCAGATGACACTGTCTTGGTGGCAGATTCAGATGAAAACCCTATAAGTAATTCTAGAGAGGATAGTTGATGTCACATCAGTTACATGTATATGTAACTGATGTATATGTAACTGATGTCACATCAGTTACATGTATATGTAACTGATGTGATTGCTTCTTAAAACATGTTTAGTTACAAAAATAATGTTATATTTGCAACATTCTAAAAATGTGAACCAACTAATACAATGCAATTTATAAAGAAATAATTATGAAAATAAACTTTTGACAAATTCAAACTTTTGTGCCCATAAAAAATGGGGTGTCAAAAGGATAGTTTTTCCTTTGACACTGCTATCATTTTAACAACCTTCACTCCTTGGCAATATTCATTTTTTTTAAAAAGCGATGATTAAAATTTGAATAAAACCTAAGCATATAAAAGCAAATTCATATATTTTCTTTGTTCTTGAGAATTAACAACAAAAATAATAAACATAAAATTTCTTTATAGTTGGTACACATATTTATATAATTTAGTAAATGTTTATAAATTTATGAATAAAAAATTGTTTTCATATTTATTTCTTTATAAATTTGTAAATGTTAAATATTGCATTGCATTAGTTGTAATTGTAATTAGTTTCTAGAATGTTGTAAATAATTTTCTATAGAAAATGGATTTTTTATTTATTAATCTAACAGATTTTTTATTAAACGTTATTTTTAGTGGGTACTCATATTAGAGTAGACACTATTTATTTATTAAACAATATATTTAAATTAAATATACTGTTTAATAAATAAAAAGTGTGTCTAATCAAATATGAGTATCTACTAAAAATAATATTTAAAGTAATAAATAAAATTATTCTTGTAAATAAACAATTTAATAAATAGTGTTTAATATTTTTGTTGTAAATTCTCAAGAACGAAAAAAAATGTAGAATGTTGTGAATGTTCATGTGTTTAGATTTTATTACAACCATTGCTTCTTAAAACAAAACCGCGGAGTGAAGGTAGTTAAAATAATAACAATGTCAAATGAAAAAAACGTTCTATTGACAGTCTGGCATGAAGAAGTTCGAAATTTGTCAAATTTTGAAAAAAAAAACATATTTTCCAGGTATTTCTTTCATGCAATGTTCTAATAACATTTTTATAAAATTATAAATAAAAAAAAACTTGTTTCATTGTTATTCAAAAAATAGTAAATAATAAATATTGCATTGTAGATTGTTTATAAATTTTGTAATTTAAAAAAAAATTTCTTGAATAAAAAGATTTCTTTTCTCATTTATTTCTTTATAAAAGATAAATAATAAATATTGTATTATACATGATTTCTATGGAAATATTTATACAGTGGAAACTATGCTATGCTATGGTGGTGGGAAAGTGACTGAAGCCTAGATGCCAGTTCAGAACCAATAATATTGCAGATTCTTCTTTGTATGAGAGCTCATTTTTTTTTTACGACAGATGGTAAATTGAATGGTGAATAAGATGATGCGCTTGAGAAGATAGAGCTTGTCTCTAGATTTTAATTTTGTTTAAAGTATTGCCTAATGATGTTCTTCCTAAATTCACCAACTAATTTCAATAAAAGTAAAACCCAGTTGTGAAAATGAGGTTGATTCATACACCTCTTTCATGTTACATACTTTCTGAATGACCCTAAAGATGTTTTTCTTTCTTTTTTTTCAGAAACAGAGCAAACTCTTAAAAAAGTAACAGAGAATAACGGAAGACATCAGAAAGAAAGATTGTGATGTCATAATTTCATATATGGCAGTTAATACTGGACAATTTGAAATGAGTGATATGGGGCTTTACTGGCAGATATTGAGAACAACTTGGATAGAAGATGTGATACATAACGAAATTGCAATAGAATGTTGCTTTCAATCAGCAAGTCAAGTGACATTTGTAATTTTGATGATACATCATGAGGAAAGTTTTGAAAGAAAGCATAACACTCAATGCACGAAAAACCAAGGGAAAAGGAAGAAAACAAGTAAACCAACTTAAAAAAAAACGAGAAAGAAAAATTTTGCGAGAAACAACACGTTACAACAGGCATTTACCTTTTAAAAACTTTATTCAGTAATTACCAAGAAATCTAAAGATTTTAAACACAAGGGACGAAATCTTGCCTAACACCGCTTAATTGCCTTCGCTTTTCAATTTTCGAGCGAAATATTTTCTCAAAAGTAATTTTCACGTTTATATCGTGTTTTTTCATTTTTTTTATGCCATTCGTTTCAATTTCGACATTATATGAACTGAACGAACAATACAAAAATTCTGTAGGTTGACAGAGAAATCCTAAGAAAATCATTTGAACAACGCACACACAAAAAAAATCATCCAGTTTTGTTTTTCTCGTTTCTTTTTCTGATTTGAAAGGTAAGTAAAAAGAATAGAAATCATTTCGAAATCGCTATTTATTGACTTTTTTTTTTTTTTCCTTTTTTTGACTGTTAGTTAGCATGATAAAAAATTGAAAATAAATTCGGGTGTGATTTTTCTTGTCAGTTAAATGAATCAATATTTTGAAATGTAAACTACTAAGGAAAATTACATATTTCACTTTGAAGTTATTTTTTTCTCTTGTTTAGGTGCTAGGCCTACCAAAAAATACATCCATTTTTTTCTGAAATGAAAAAAAAAGGTATTCGCTGTTTATTAAAACTTTGAGGAAAAATTAAGGAATCATCTATTTATTTTTAAAAATTCAATTTTCAACACATTGATACTGTATAAAATGATGAAATTCATAGTTTTATGAGAAAATTAGACATTTTATTTTCTCTTAATTACACTTCCATGATATTGGGCGTCGATGACGATTTGTTTCAGTTTCATTATGTAGTTTTGTAAAGAAAAAATCCCTGAAGACGTAAATTCATTACATTAAAAAAAAAAAACGTTAAAATTACAAATTCAAGATGAATTAAATAATTTGCATGTTATTGTACAATGTACATTATGCAATATCAAATCAGATCGTCTTGAAACTTTACAAAAATAATTAATAAAGTTTTTTGAATTTAAAAAAAAAATTAAAATAAATTTTGAAAAAATTACTTGTTATTTTGTTAGTTTGACATTTGTCATAAACGGTTGTTGACAAAAACTTAATGCGACTGCCATTTACGCATCAGAAGTATTTTTCCGATTTTAATATTTTTTTTTGTTATTTATTTCTTTGTACGGAAGGTCAAGTAGAAAGTAATTTAACAATTCAGAATTACCTCTCTTGATTATAACTTTTTTTTTTTTTTTTTTTTACCGCATTAGTGATGCTAAAAATGCTGTGACTACTACGAGGAAGATGTGCTGAAAGGATTTAACACTAACAGTCTAGCAGGATATGTGTAGACAGACAGAGAGACACACACACACATACTTTACAATATCAACACAATTTCGTCAAAGTTTTTTACTCGAATTATTCACGATGATAATGCATTTTTCAGTTTGTTTTTTTATTTATATTATTATTTATGTTATGAACAAAAAGATTTTATTTGAATTGAATGTTATTTAATAATTAAAGTGAGTTGTTTGTAACTGACTTGAACTTAGTGATTAAAAATAATTATTTTTTAATCATAAACGAAACCAGGTTCTCTATTTTGGCAATTTTGATGCTCCGTATTTAATAGATACCATCATTCAAAATCAAAATGGATCCTTTTTTCCGCAAAGAAGGCAAAAAATCGACATGTCCTGATTTAAAATATTTACAAAACGGACAATTATCCGATTCAAACGAAATTTTCAAGACTTATTCATTAATGAATGAATATTTTACCGAATAGATTATTTTATTTAAAAAAAAACAACAACAACTTTGGGTAATAATTTTCCGTAGGTTTACCTTCCCGACGTCTTGAATACATTTTTGTTTTTTGTTAATTTGCAGAATTGTCCGTCCATAGGTAAAAAAATATTACGTCGACTGCTGATGAAAAAACAAACAAACCTCGAAAAACAATTTCAAACGTGCTAGAAAGGATTAAAAAATTTAATAATAATAAAAATACTTTGGTCTTTTCTCTTAATAATAAACGTTTTTTTTTACGATAAAACTGTGTTTTTACTTAGGGTTCATTTTTTTTTTTTATCATACTGTGAAGTTTTTTTGTTTTTTTTTGTTTTTGTTCCAGCTAAAAAGTGTAGGTATCATATTTAAATCAGCTAATATTCCCCAAATAAAGTTTCAGGAAAGTATATTTTATTTCTTGAAATTATTATTTTTTTTTTTTTTTTTTTTAAAAAAAAAAAAAAAAAGAGAAGAGAATTACATTGAATGAAATGAACGAAATGGCGCGGAACTGAAATTTTTTTTTTTACCAAATGCGAAACAAAAACTTCTTCCTATCAATTTAAATTAGTTTTGAAATAGAGCAAAGTATTTTGCCTATTGGATTGGAAATATTAGCTTGAGATAAAAGCTTCAAGAAAGATTTTTCAATATTAAAAAATAAATTTTAAACCTGTTCGGTATCCCCAATCTGTGAAGGTTCCTAAAAAAAAAACCTTTCGTCTTTCTTTCTACTTTTGATGATAATTTTTTTTTTTTTTTTCATTAAATTTGGGTGATTTTTTTTTTTTTTTTTTTTTCATCATAGTATGCTAATTTTCTTAGCGAATCAGTAGTGGTACCTACATCATGGTTTCACTAAAAAATAAAGAAGAGGATAGCATGATAAAAATGGCCTAAAACTTGATGAAAACAAGGTTTTATCGTCAAAATGTTTATGTTGTTATTAAGAGGAAAGACTAAAATATTTCTTGATTATTTTATTAAATTTTTTTCATCCTTAGAACATTCTAACTTTTGATTAAAGAATCTTGTTTCTCTTTGCGTCAGCGGAAGTAAAATAACAGCCAATTTTTGCGTATTTTTTGCAGTGACAGACATTAATTTGGAAATTCTTGCAAAAATAAAAAATAAATCAGTACTTTTCAAAATTAAAAAAAAATTGATGATTTAAATTCTCCAAAGAGTTTGGCTTTTAACTAATACACATTAAGAGTAAAAAATTTAATTTCTTAAAATTAAATAACTGGGTGTGAGGGTAACATATATAAAAAAGAAAAGTATTTTTACCAATATTTTTTGAAACAAAAATATTTCTAAAATAATTTCATTCTAAGTCATTGAATAAGTCCTGAAAATTTCATTAAAACCAGACAATTATTTGATTTTTTTTTTTTTTTTTTGCAAGAATTTCCAAATCAATGCATTTTTAACACAAAATAAATGCTAAAATTTCCTCTATTAATCTTTGGCATTTAATTTAAAAATCAAAAAATACTTTGGTCTTTCCTCTTCATAATAACAAAAATTTTGATGATAGAACTTTTTTTTTTTTATCAAGTTTGGAATATTTTTACATCATGGTATGCTCTTTTTTTCAACAAATTAATGGAGGTACCAAAATTATGTTTAGAATGTTCGCAATTTTGGTTAAAAATCTTGTTTTTCTTGCGTTAGTGGTTAGGGGAACAAAGGTTACTAAAGTTAAGTAAAACATATATTTACTAATCATAAATGGAAAAGACCCAATATTTAAAAAAGAATTTTGAATTTTTTTTGTATGTACAAACATGCTAATTTTTGTAAATATGGACATCCATACACAACATTTATCAGAAAATAAGAGTGGTAACTATTGTAAATTTAATGCCAATGTACCTAAAATTCAATAAAACATTAGATTACAGAAAATATTTTCCTAAATTTTTAAGATGAATGGGTAATTAAAAATTATATAAAAAAGGCACTCATGTTATATTCAACAAGTGAATTTAAAAAAAATTCAGACAGTTGTATAAAATTAAATGATTTTTTTATAAAAATTGTTTACACTTAATATTGGCATTAAACTTTACATTTTTCAATTCTTAAGATATATATATTAATTTTATCAGCAATGACCAAGATGTGAAAGAGTTTTAAAAACATTTTAAAAATACATATCAGTTTTTCACAAATATACGACAGATATTTTTTCTGTAAAAACATGATATACAGCATATTTTATTAAAATTCAGTATCGGCAACTCACAAAATAATTATTATTTTGGATCATGTTTTCAATGTGTTCACGGTCTATATTAACTTTTTTTAAAAATTTTATAACATCTTTGCGTATTTAGCTTTATAAAGATGTAAAGGTTGGGGACATAGGAATTCACTAGATCAGCCACAAATTAGACGGTTTATAAAAAATACATACAGAAAATTTCAAAAAACATAGATGCTGTATAATTTTCATTTATTAATAAATAAATGCTGCAAATTTCAATTAAATTAGAATATTTTCTTTTCTTTTGTTTACTTTTTTTTTGAAAATGTGCATGATTTTTGGGGTGCCTAAATTAAATGACTATAAAATTAAAAATTTACTTCGTCTTGGGGGAAAAAAGAAAATCAGCAATGGCCATTATCAGATTGAAAGAAATCTCAATAATGGAAGCAAACTAAAGAAATATATGTACTAAAAATAAAACTTGAAAAATAATCATAACATCAAAAAAAACATTTTTTCTGTTTTTACTTTTGGGAAATTTCATTTTTTCCATTCTTATAGTATTTTGAGAAAATTGCAATGCAATATGCTATAATTATTATTAAAACTGAAAGCAAAAATTTAATTCAAAGTTTTATTGCAATTACAGAAATAGCAAATATCTACAATATTTTTTTAATGTTAAAATCCCAGTCCAAAAATAAATTATATGTAAAAATAAAAAAAATGTAATTTTATAATGCATAATTATCTTTGAGATAGAACTTTTAATCAGATCTTCCTTCTTTAAAAACACATTCAAATTGTTTTTGTTTTTTTAAGTAAAAGGATCTTGATTGATTTATAATTATTGATTCATAATATAAAAATCACATTTTTATATTACATTGTATTATATTGTATCAGCAGCAAATAAGTTGAATCTCAATAATAAATATCTGAATAAAGTCAAACACTTTGTCTAAAATTTTACAAAACAGTAATTAAACCATAATAACTGGATCTTTGTAATAAAATATCAAAAAACAAATTAGACATATTAATTCAAAATTTAAATAAAACAACTTATCCCAAATTAAAATACTGTTCAAATTTAAAATTACTAATTTCCTAATTTGGGAAATATCTATGCTTTAAATCCCTTCTCTAAATCTCCATTGCAATACAACATTGTGAGTTACTTGGTGTTCACAGGGCTAAGACTTTCACATTGTTTATTGAGTAAATGTTTATACTGAGAAAATGAACATTCAACATCTATGCTGGTAACAGGCATCCATATGACCTTATTGGCAATCTGTTCCAGAAGAGAAAATCTGCTCTTATTTGCATTCCAAAATGATGGGATATTAAAAGGATTTGGTAAATCATCTTGGTAATTCACATATATTTGGAATTCTTCAAGAAAATCAGTAGAAAGACATTGCAAATCCTTGATGGTTGCAAAACTGTCTAAATCATGACCTATACAGGGTAGCTGTCTAGGGTCAAACGGGCGAGCTGCATAGTATAAGTTATACACAGAGTGAATAAGTATCCAGGTATTTATTCAGTTTTGAAAAAGATGTGCTGAAAAAATCTTGGAAATTTGAGTTTACTCTCTTCCTCTGTGTTTTCTAGTTCAGACAAGACAATCAGTTTCTAGGCCAAATGTTGATTTTGATGTACCAATATGCAAATGGAGACTTCGTTTCTTTAAGTTTGTCAAAGCTGTTATTAAACAAGTGCAATTCTCGTTCATAAAATGCTGATTTAGGCACAAATTATGGTAACGGGCATGATGTAGTTGACTATTATCTACTAATTCTAGAATCCTATCTACAGCAAGGGCATGGCCCTTTTCCTTGCTTCATAAAACTGTACAAAGGATGAGTGATATTTGGTCATATTAAATCAGGAATTCCATCTGATTGCAACTGGTACATGAGATAGTTTCACTTGTTCCTTAGGCAAGGAACCTTCAAGTCATTTTAAGTATTGCTTTTTCTGACGACTTTTTAAAAAAAAGGCTGACATGATAAAAGTAATGAGCTGGGTAACATTCTCAAATTTTGGCCAGTGTGGAAATACTTCACCAACAAGATTTAAAATATGTGTTAAGCACAACACATGGCAACTGTTAACAAAGACATTTGACAACACTTCCTTATGAGCTATTTTGCAATATACTGCAGAATCTGTTACAAAGGCAATAATATCCTCAAATGCAATATCTTACAGCTCAGATGCATACCTGACTTAGTTTTATGATTGCATTCTTGCAAGTTTACAACATCAATGAGAAATGACTCCCTACGCATGCTTGCAATTACATTCAAAATGCTGTGGTCTTAACATTTGTTTCGTATGTTATGACTGATTGATTAGTAAGCTTGCCTTTCAGGGCAGCAAAGTGGCAAGCAAATAATTTTGGTAGATGAAGTTGCCTAACACAATTTACACTTGGAATAGCACCACCTTCTTTACAATGTTTTAATAAGAATGGCCTTGTCAATTTTGTGTAGGGGAATGTCAGACAAAGTGCACATTTTCAAAGAATCAAGGACAAAATCATCTTGTACTTCTTTTGACAAAGTTGTCTTCTGTTTCAGTTGAGCTGACTTTTTTTGAAGACTTCTTTGCCAAATGACTTTATGATTTGAAGTGATCTTTTATGTCAACCCTAAAAATGTCAACACTATGGAGACAGAATTGGTAAAATAACATTTTCTTTGTGTAAATGTCACCAGGAAATTGCTCTACTCTAGCTTTAGCACAAATTTTAGGTACTGGGGTCATTTTCTTTCTTTCTTTCTTTTTTTTTTTCTTTTTTTTTTTTTTTTTTTTTTTTCTTTTTTTTTTTTTTTTTTTTTTTTTTTTTTTTTCCTTTTTTTTTTTTTTTTTTTTCTTTTTTTTTTTTTTTTTTTTTTTTTTTTTTTTTTTTTTTTTTTTTTTTTTTTTTTTTTTTTTTTTTTTTTTTTTTTTTTTTTTTTTTTTTTTTTTTTTTTTTTTTTTTTTTTTCTTTTTTTTTTTTTTTTTTTTTTTTTTCTTTTTTTTTTTTTTTTTTTTTTTTTTTTTTTTTTTTTTTTTTTTTTTTTTTTTTTTTTTTTTTTTTTTTTTTTTTTTTTTTTTTCTTTTCTTTTTTTTTTTTTTTTCTTTTTTTTTTTTTTTTTTTTTTTCTTCTTTTTTCTTTTTTCTTCTTTTTCTTTTTTTTTTCTTTTTCTTTTCTTTTTTTTTCTTTTTCTTTTTTTTCTTTTCTTTTTTCTTTTTTTCTTTGATAGGAGTAGACTCAACTTTTGAGGTTGATTCAGTCATCTTGGCAATTTGTTTTTTATTCATACAACTGGTTTCGATTACAAAATATAAAATATTTAAAAAAATAATCATTGAGAGTTAATGTTATTAAAGGATTTTTTGTTCAATTTAAATTTGTTTACAATGGCGAAGGACTGAAGATGATGCAATTATTAATCCAAGAGAATCGCTTTATGATGGTAAGGTTAGACAAACCAGTCGTTTCATAGAATGGTGTTTTTGGAGAATTGTTTTTTCTTTATTTCTAAATTGTATGGTAGGCACGTGATAGCATTTACTTCTTCATATTCATAAAACAAGCTTACAAGTTGTTTAGAATCTTTTACTTGTGAATTGAGTAAGGCCTAAAGGAAATGGATTTGTTAAAATTATTGGTTTGATTTTCATCTTTCTCTCCCCTCCAATTTTGACATCCACTAGTATCTGTCTTCCATTTCCACTTTAGCAATGGATCTCGGTGGCCATGACCCAGCTGTGACTTTCTGACATTCATCTTATTTGCAACTTGCACTTTCTTAGAAAGGTTATAAAATAAAAATAGACTAGCCAATATATTCTCAAAAAATTGACAACCCACTTTTCTTTTTTATATAAATATTTTTGTTCCTAATTATTTTTCAGGTTTTATAAGGAAAATACCTACAAAGACTTGTAAAAACAAATTTTAAGGAAATTTTATTGATATATTAAAATGTTTAACAAAATCAGAGAGACAATTAAGTTTTGAAAGAATTAAAAAAATCTTTAAAAAAAAATCAAATAATTTGTTATTATTGAAAATTACATTAAAAACCCAGATTCCATTTAAGATTAACGATTCCATGATTCTGTCCGTGCGGAAAATTATTCCCCTACACACATTTGCACAGTGTCCCTCGGCTAGTGGTATTAGCTGGTCACAAACCAGGGTGTGGGATGCATATTGACACTTCAGAATTCTTGAGACCCTCTGTTGAAGTCGTGCCATTTTGGACTTGTATTCAAAACCCTGACAAATCACTGTCAGAATGCGCCATCATTGAGTTGTTTCGGAAGTTGGCCATTGCAAAGTTAAATGTTAGTCTTTTAGTATATTTTTTAATTTTTCAATATCTGCAACATTTTATGTTATGGCTCATTGAATATTGCTAAATTTTCAAATTTTGTGAGCAATTTCATTTGGTTCATCAGTTTGCAAATGTCTCTGTAACACAAAAAAGTATATTAAGCCCCAAACTTCCTCCAAATGATTAATAGTTTGTAAGTTATTTCATTAAAAACAACATGAAAGATACATAAAAGCCATGAAAATTCTTTTTTTTTTTTTTTTTTAGAATTTACAGCTCTAACTCATAAAAATTTAAGACAAATTTGAGTTTATTTTGACTTTTAACTTGATGAAAAATGTGTTAATAACATGAAAGATGCCAGTAGAATAATATTAAACCCACACTTTTTTTTAATCATTTCACCCCAAGCAGGACAACAGAGCTGCTAACACTCCACTAGCTAGAGGAAGAACTTAAATATATTGAAAACACATTCAAATCACTACAATACCTACTTCATACTAATGACAAAAAGGAAAGCTGTAAATATACATTTTTTTAATCATTTCACCCAAAATAAGGCAATAAAATTACTGAGTGTGAGAGATTATGATAAAATTATTAAGGAGAGAGAACAATAAAAGAATGGGAATTAAGATGACGATTGATATTGCATTTAAATTTGTGAAAATCAAACTTTACTGGAAGGCAAGATGCCAGAAAAAAGTACCACAAGCAAGAAGTGCAAGAAAAGAAACTGCTAGCATAAAATTCATGCTTACATCATTTGATTATAAAATGATGAGATCTTGCCATCAATTTAGTAATGCACTTAAATTCATCAGAGTTTCGGTATTATAAAGTATCCCAGAGCATTTACCAGTGTTTCTACAAATGGCTTAGGGAGGCTGCATTATGGTGTTAGGAAAGTGACTGAAGTCAAGATGCCAGTTCAGAACCAATAACATTAGAAGGATCTCTAAATGTATAGTAGGAGCAACAGACCCTATGTGGCAGCAATATTCATTTTTTTTAAATAAAATATATATATCACATATGCAAAGTTAATTGATGGCTTAATCTTTTGTCACATTTTGAGATTCATGCCTAATTAAATTTTCCTTTGATTATTTTTAACAGTTTATAATCAGTGGCACACTTGCCAAGGTGTTGGGCCTTCTATTTCAAATAAAAATGCAATAAAGAAACGGACAACTGTTAGTAATAAAAAGAAATAAGAACTTCATAAAGTCATCTGCTCACTACCCATTACTCAAGTCCAATGTGAGAAGACATTTTCAAAACTAAAGGTCATAAAGACAAAGTTAAGAAATTCACTGCATGTGGAAAATTTTGGAATCCTACATATTGCTGCCCAATGAAAAGGAATTGTTAGATGAAATGGATGCAGAAGCAATTATTGGCAGATTCAAACAATCATCTAGTGAGCACAAGCAATTGCTCTTAATATTATGGACAGCATGCAGGGCTCTACTGTGCTTTTGAACGATCTTAATGTGTAAATTGTGCAGTAAACTATTTAAAAATATTAACCAAATGCTTAAAATTAAAAATAATAAATTATAACATTCTGCATTTACATCTACTGTCAGTAATATATAGAGTACATGTATACTGTAATTACTAGGAAATGCAGTTTAATTGTACCATTTTATCCACATGTAAATATTTTTTAAAATTTTTATTCATTATGAAAATTAACATTGTAGTTGTAGTTAGGATCCCTTTGTCTTCTGGCAACCAATATTTTAAAACCCAGTCTGTCACTACTTAAAAATGACAAAATACACTTATCCAATGTTAATTGTTGGATAGGTGTATTTTGACATGGAAATTGCTATTGTCCTTTCATATTGTGTTTATACTTTTCAGCTTTAAACAAAAATATTTCAGATAAACTTAATGATTTTTTTCTATTCTTTTTTCTTTTGATATTTGTTGAAAGATTTAACAAGATTTTTATCAAATAAAGTATTTTACAGAAGCAATATGTTACTCTGTACTCTATTCATTTCCCTTATTTTCACTTCAGATTATTTTTCTCTCATTCTAGTGTTTCTATTAAACAAGAAGCTGTTAGACATTCATTGACTTTTGACTACAAAATTCTGTATGAAATAAAAAGGAAGTAGAATATTTTACATCTCATGCTGAATTATTCTGCTAAATTATCTGCTCTGAATTGATGGAATTCATGAAATATGATAGAATAATGGTTTTATTGCTTCACTGGAGGTCACCTTGTTAGAATAGACTTTAGGAAGGATTGGCTTTTAGGCATGCTTCCCTTTCTTATTCGATTGTTACTATCAAACCAGAAGCATTTACTCATTTGTTGACTTCCTTTATAAAATTATGAAGCTTTACATAAGAAGACAATTTGATTTCATGTTTAATAACTAATGTTCAATTATACCATTGGATTTTGTTGTGTTAGTAAATTCTTTTCTCTGAATAACATTACAGTTTATGAAATGTTGAAATATTGTTTTTATTCCATTAGTGAAAGGAATCCTTTTGAGGTAGACTTTCTGAAGAATGGTTTTTAGGTTTGCTTTCTTTCCATCCCTCAATACATGTCTGCCTTGATTCTTAGCTCACTGCAATGTATTTAATCTTCACTTCTTGCCACATAAGTGAACGAGTCTTAGTATGTAACTTTGTGTGTCTATTATGAACTGATTTTCATATATTATTCACTTTCACTTTGTTAATTTATCTTTTTATTGCTTTTTGTTTGCAGATATTTTGGCTGTACAAAAATCAAAAGATACAAAAAAAAATTGTGATTGGAAATTTAAATAAGAAATTTTACTCATTACTTTCCATCAATACAGAAAATTATATGCTACTTTCTGGAAAAGACACATTTTCAAGAACATCATATTGAATATTCACTGGCAAGAAACTGTACTTTCAAATGTGTGGTTTATCTATCCTAAAAACAAAACAAGTTTTACATATGAGTAATCAATATTTGAGTGTAGACATATTCTTGTAAAATTTGCAAATTGATGTAGTGAAAAATTTAGTTTGCCATATGGAAGCAGACACAGGAGAAAAACCATATTGTTGTGAAATTTGTGGATCTGCATTTTTATGGAAGTCATGGTATATAAACCATATGCGAAAACACACTGGAGAGAAACCATTTACTTGTGAAGTTTGTGGAAATACATTTTCACGGAATTCAAATTTATTGCGCCATGCACAATCACACACTGGAGATAAACCATTTTCATGTAAAGTTTGTGGATCTGCATTTTCACTAAAGTCATGTTTGGTAAACCATATGCGAATGCACACAGAAAAGAAAACATATCCTCGTGAAGTTAGTGGATCTGCATTTTCAGTAAAGTCAAATTTGCCGAACCATATGCAAACACACACTAGAGAGAAACCATATTCTTGTGAGATTTGTGGGTCTGCATTCTCAGTGAAGTCACATTTAGTGCGACATGTGAGAACACACACTGGTGAAAAACCATATTCTTGTGATGATTGTGGATCTGCATTTTCAGACAAGTCAAGTTTCATACGACATATGCGATTACACACAGGAGAAAAACCACATTCTTGCGAAATTTGTGGATCTGCATTTATACAAAAGTCACATTTAGCACGTCATGTACGAACCCACACAAGAGAGAAACCATTTTCTTGTGAACTTTGTGGCTCTGCATTTTCAGACAAGTCAACATTGGTGTATCACACACAAGCACACACAGTAGGTAAACCATATTCTTGTGAAATTTGTGGGGCAGGATTTTTAACTGTAGGTGATTTAAAAAGACACATTTTCACACACACAGGTGAAAAACCTTATTCTTGTAAAATCTGTAATGCATGCTTTCCAAATGCTTCAAATTTGAAAAGACATGTACGACTACACACTGGAGAGAAACCATTTTCTTGTGAAATTTGTGATGCTGCCTTTTCAGATAAATCATATTTGGTGCGCCATATGCAAAAACACACTGGAAAGAAACCATATCCTTGTAATGATTGTGGATTTGCATTTTCGAAAATGACATATTTAGTACGCCACATGCAAACACATACTGGAGAGAGACCATATTCTTGTGAATGTTGTGGGTCTGCATTTTCATGGAAATCATGTTTACAGCGGCATATGCTTACGCACACTAAAGTCAAACCTTATTCTTGTGAATTTTGTGGGTCTGAATTTTCAGTCAATACAGAATTGGTACACCATATGCTGACACACACAAGAGATAAATCATATTCTTGTGAAGTTTGACAATGTGCATTTTTATGGAAGTTATATTTGTTATGCCATGTGCAAACACACACTGGAGAGAAATCATATTTGGCAAACATGGACTAAATTGTCCACAATAAGATATAGAGTCAAAAGGATGGTTTTTCCCACTTTTTAAACTATCCTGATTCTTCAGCAATGTTTGTTTTGAAAAGTGATGATTAAAATTGGAATAAAATCTAAATACATGATGAAAGTGAATTTATGCTTTTTTTTTTGTTCTTGAGAATTTACAACAAAAATATCAAACACTATTAGATTGTTTATTTACAAGAATGATTTTATATTTACATTCTAAAAACTGATACAATTAAAACTAACGCAATGCAATATTTATCATTTACCAATTTATAAAGAAATAAATCTGAAAGCAAATTTTCCATAAATTTATAAGGATTTACTAAATTATTAAAATATGTGAGCCAACTCTAAGGAAATCCTTATTATTTACTATTTCAGAAAGTTTGAAATTATTGGCAATTAAGATGTTTTGCCGACCATTCCAAGAAATAATAAAATAGTCTGTTATTTTTGTCGCTAATTTTCAAAACCAAAGAAAATGTATAAATTAATAAAACTACATATAAAATATTTAGATTTTGGCATTAAATAACCCATAGAGGTTGATATGCTGCTAAACAAAAACAACCAACCAAAAAATTCTACATGGGTGTCCATAGTTATCAATCAGTTGTGTAAAATCTGTAATGCACTCTTTTCAGATTTGAAAATATATTTATGACTACCCACTGGTGAATTAAAAAAAAAAAAAAAAAGCATTTTTGTGAAATATGAGGGATATAAAATTTCAAGCAGTTTAGATGGAGTGATGAGCCATACTGTTCATGTAACACAGTAGTGGTGCAGACAATTGTCGTGGCTTTATCACTAAGGATAAATGGTCTCCCTCATCGCCAGGTTTCAATGCTCTTAACTATTGTTTGCGGGCATTTCTTGAGAATGAGGCCTATTCTACTCAACACCACAATACTAACACTCTGGAGACAAAATTGAAGTGTGTTTGAGACAAAATATCCATGGAAACTGTGTGTGCGCCACCATCAATGACTTTTGCAAAAGACTTTGACATATGGCAAAAGTTTAAAGGGAACTATATTGAATGAGATTTTCTGGTGTTATTCAGCAGATTAATACTTTGTGTTAAATTTGTAGCCTGATATAATACGTTTTTCAGGAGTTATGAGCTTTTCTATTTTTTATTTTTTTTTATTTATTTTTTTTTTTGTAACAATATTTATGCCGCACCCTTTATATTGTTAAAAAGTTTGTATGTCAACATTTTCACAGATAAGAAATTTGTTAACTCAATTATCAGCTGCATTACTAAAGATTCAAAAAATTTTCTCATGTAAATATGAAATAAAAACTTGGCCCCCAATTTTTTTTTTTTTTTTTTTTTTTTTTTTTTTTCATCACAACAGGCTTACAGTCAAATCACACCAAAAACAGTGGTTCTCAATTGATCATTGAAGTTAAGCAATGTTGAATATGGTCAGTGCTTAAATAGGGGACCACTTGTAAACGCCAGGCACTGAAAACAACCTTCTACAATCCAAAATATGTTTTGACATTAAATAACCCACAAAGGTTTGATAATCCGTAAAAACCAAATCCAACAACCATTGTGTCTTTATATTCTACAACCATTAAGCATGAAGCAAAGATGAGAAATAAAGTTAAAAGAGAAAAAAAAAAGTGTTTGGAGGTAATCTATTGGAACCTAAAAATTACTTGTAAAAATTTTTATTAATTCTCAGCACTGACATGTCTTTTATATTTTATTCATATGAACCAAGTTTCAATCAATGAAATCTTTAAATTTAACATTCATATTATATCTTTTCTCTAATAAACATTAATAGACATTACTTGCACATTGAAATTATAATGATAATTATTACATTTATTTTTTGTTGGTGTTATATAAGATGTTTCAGAATTGAGTATTTTAATGAAATTGGGTAATTTAAAAAACAAAAAAACTGACACAATTTTATGTTTATTATGATACAAAAAAATAGATTTATAAATCTTACATCAAAACTTTATTGAACATTTTCAACACCTGCTCCATCTGTATCGCTGCAAATTTCAAATCTATCCTTAATGTTGCAAAACACATTTTGAAGCATTTCGGGAGTTAACTCCTTCACTGATTAATGTTTTCTTTAAGCTTGGCTAAACTATTGATATTTTGGCAAAATTTGTTTTGTTTTTATGAAACCCTAATCAAAGAAATCCAGGGAGGGATCAATAAAGATGTTTTTTTGTATATTCATTGTTAATAGGGTTCTGAAAGTGAATGAAAATAAATTCATAAAAAAAAAAAAATAACATTATAAACAAATTTAGAAATTTATACACATTAAACACTAGCTTAAGAGCCTCCTTATCAATTGGCAATCAGACTAACTTCTGCAGAGGGTTCTTGATTGAACCTTTATCTTGTTCAGGAGTTTAAGAGTCCCTAAGTCTTTGCATATTCTCAGCATTGGAAGCTCTGCTGGCTGCCAGTGGATCTGGATTTTCATTTGCACAGGACTTTCTTTTCCTCACTTGGCTCTTTTGATTACAATCTGGTCCTCAGTGGAGATTTCTTTTTGTGAGGCATACTGCTGCCATATGCCATAGGCAACAATAAACTACAGAAGAGCTCAAAATTGATTGCTGTATTGCATTAATATTTAAGCTTACTTTTTATTCTTTTACCATCAGTTAAGTTAAAGACAATTTGATGTACATAGATTCTTATTTTCTGTACAAACTATTATTTTTATTTCATCAGTAACTTTCACTGGATTTTGCAACTAATTTCAGTTATTCACAAATTTATTTCCAAGTTATAAAAATTGTTATCATACAAAAAATTTGTTGCAAAAAATCACATAAAAAAAAAATTGCTAAAAACAATTGTAGTAATGAAAACTTGGGAATCCAAAATTTCAGGATTGTGGATCTGGACCCAGCCTGGACTGTTTTTAATTTTGTCATGGAGTTGGCCTGATTCAAAAATGGTATATGTTGGCTACATCCTCCAGGATTAAATTTGAAAATGTGTGACTCACTGACATTCATATTAATGTATATTGATGAACAAATAAAAGTGAGTTTAAAAAAAAATAAAATTGCCCAATTTTACTGAAATAGTTAATTCTGGAACACCCTGTAAAATATTTTCTAGTTTTCTTCATGTAAGTTATTAAGATTTCAAACACCTTTTAAATAAATTTAACATCTTCAACACCAATTTTTCCTTTTGTCGGCTTAACAGATCAATTGGAGAAAATATTAATTTCTTTAAAAAAAAATGAACTTCATTTTGTGATTCTTTTGTGCAATGTCTCTAATAAGACATTAACATAAAGAGTATGTTTTAAAAATTAACTAAAATTCTGTGCCAGACAATCTCTAACTAGCATGTCATAATGTTTATGTATGTACATTTCTGATAATGTTAATGCAAATATATTTATTTGCTCTGTGTTTTTTTTTAATTATTTATTGTAGGTCATATTGAATGTTTAGATGAAGGGAAGGTCAGAAATAGAATGCTCTACCCATCTTATATTTTGTTTATAATAAAATCTCCAAGTATCATATGTTTATTTGCTCTTGCTCTGTCTTCTTTAGGATTGTTTATTATCTTTAGATTTTAGGTAAGTGAAAAAGAGAAAACTAGATATTTTATATTGTGTCTCATTAACTGTCAGACCAAAATTGAATACTACACATAAAAATCAGTTAATCTACATTTTAAGAATATTATGACACAGGTGAAATGTATATTGTATCATTGGCATTACAATCACAGGCTAAAGAAAGTAGTTTCTTTCTTCTCTCCCCATTCTTATTTAACTGATTTGCCTAGCGGTAAGTTTATTAATATTTTGAAACTTATCTGACTACTATGTACTTTATTTAAAATCCACTATTAAATTTCCATGATGGCCAACATTGTATTTTGTGAATACGTTTTAATTACTTCATAGTATACCTGCATCTGATTTGCAAGCACTTTATTAAAATTTTGGAAATTCTAAGTCCCCCTTGGCTTATTGGTTACCACCGTTATTTGAGAGTGTAAGAGTACATCTTTATGATTTGTCTACATTTACAATGATGACTGTAAATTAAGCAGATGCTTCATCTATACAGTCATCTCCATTGTGTCTAGCTGACTGCGTATGTCTCATGTCTCTCAGGTAAGTTATTTTTATATCTTGCATGTGATTTATTAGGTCAGTAGAAAAAATATTTCCTATTTTGGGATCTGAAAGTACAAAAAGTTATGCTGTGAAACTTTGATAGATTTCTGTTTGATAAAGTTTGCCACTGGGTCAGTCAGGATTCTTTTATTCTTTGAATGTAAGTCCGTTTTTATCTTGCTTACTTCCTAAGAAATGGGATATTGACTGCCCCACGTGGTCAGATGCAGGACAACAAGTTTATAGTGGGGTACCCAAGCCTGTAGTCTTGGTCAAAAATTCCCTATGGACCCCCTAAAGATGGGATTGGGTAACTGTCTCCAGAGACAAGTCTCTTCCCTTCAGCATAGTCTCATCTGGGGATCCTATCTGCCCAGAGGCAGTTTGACCATCACACTTTCTTTGTGTTTTGATGCAAATCTTTGTATACAGGGAAAGCAGTTGGCATAATTAGAAAAAGAAGGCAATAGTTAGGTACAATATAAAGGTAACATTAAAAAAAAAACCCTTAGCACTCTGCATTTTCTTGAATTGTTTCCTCCACCACCTTTTTTTTTTTTTTTTTTTTTTTTTAAGGGAGAAAAAAATATGAGCACCCATTGTTTTAAAGCTGTTCTAACTTTCTTTGTATTGTGTGTATAGACTTGATTTTTGTATACTAAGAAAAACAATGGATGAGTAATATTTTGATGTAATGCATTATATTCTGCATGCATATTTTGATATTAAATATCATTATCACTGTCACCATCACCTCTGAACACTTCCCATGAATATCTACCCGAGTAAATCCCTCAAAATCATCATCTGGATTTGAATCAAAGAAGATTTCAAGAAAAGCATCATCAAATGCAGGACCAGCCATTTTCATCTCTAAGCACTTCATCATCAATATCTGCCTGAATAAATGCTTTAAAATTATCTGGATTAGACATGGCTATTTCTATCCAGAAAAGATCAATCCCAAACCTATGTTCAATTTTTAAAATTCTGTACCTTGTGTCAAGTGAAAAATAATCCAAATGGTGTAGGAAAATGCAAGTTATCCTCGTTCGAAAGTAGGCTGCTTTAAGTTTAAAATAAACATTACAAAGTGTTTATTGTAAGCAACCCTCTCAAGGTAGCACAATGTTTCTGCTGCTACAGGAGAGAAAACTTGTACCTACAGCATACTAACGGATTTTAAAAAAATATTTCTGTTGATTGAATTCTTATAGTGCAATTCACTTTCCTCTATTGTGTTTGGATGACTGTGATAACTTCTATACATGATCATGCCAAAAGCCATAGGATATCAATATATAATGGTAGGTGGTGTCAACGTACCTTGATAGTCAAGGAAATACCCACACATAGTTTCAGTCTGACATCTGATAAGACTGAATATCACCTTGGCTGACCTTAATAAGGTGACCTGAATTAGAAGAGTTTGAACAGGGCATGATAGTGAATATTAGATGGATGGGACAATCATTTTTCTGATGTGGAATGCATGTTGAAAAGCATTACCATCCACTGCAGCTGACAGTGAAATGTGATGTGAAATGCATGGAGCTGAGTATGCATTAGTATCAATTTTGAAAGCCTGGGTGCAAATATACACAGAAGAGAGAACGTGCATGAGAAACATTTACATATATAAACACATAACAGAAAGAACTATATTCTTTGGAATGTTTTTTTATGAAAATCTTTTGTTTATATTTAATTTGTTGCTTCTTTGTTTAACAGCATATCAACTCAATGGCATCACCATATTTTGATATTTATAGAAGCTCCCAGAGCTGTATAAGTTTCACTTTGACATCTGGGGAGTTTGTGGAAACATCGGCATGGTTTCTATTGCCAAGGTGATATGAATTATTAATATTTTTCTAGATTAAATTGAATAACAATGACTCAATTCACTTTCCCTCATTGGGTTGGGTGACTGCAATACCTGCTTATGGCCACATCATATAGAAATATCAGTTCCTGTACAATCACTGAAGTTATGCAACATTGAGCCTGGTCACTATCTAGATGGGTAACTGCTTAGGAATTTTCTGTAAGCTTAGTTATGTAGATGGTGTAATGGATAATAGCTAGGAATTGTTAATCAGAGAGCTGAGTTCCAATTCTTGTTGGGTTCAGTATATATATATATATATATATATATATATATATATATAAAAACAAACAAGACTCAAAACTTTGATGTCAAATTTGAAAGCAACAAACCTTTATTACATAAACCTAAAAAAAAAAATAAACAAAATACAAGTTCTACAAAAAAGCTTGCATAAATATTTCTTTTTGTATGCCTTTTTGTAAAGCCAGATAATCAGTTCATAATATAGAATTATAGGATCTTAAAAAAAACATATGCATTATTCAAACTTTCCATAATTGAAAAAAAAACTCAAGATAATACAAATTCCTTTCTAATAAAAAAATAAATAAAAATACACCTAAAAAACGTTATAAAAACACACTCTTTCAAAAAACATGCACCAACCTAATTGAAAGACAAAACAAAGGCTTTGGCAGAATTCACTAGCATCAGTCAGTTATGTGCCATGTGTGATACGTGCTTACGCAATCATGTATCTTTCAATACATGACCTACTTTTCCCTGCAGTAGGTTGCCATTTCTTTCTGCAGTAGACCAGTTGCCATCCAAATTCGGAAAAGAAAAAAGTCCAAACACAGTGCAGGCCAAGGAAAGGAGCAAAAGTACTTACCTTGAGTTGCAAAAATATGTTTCTTTCCACAACATAGCTTAATTGTCTGATAACTTGCATTGAGTTACAAGGAGAGTGATGAAAAGGAGGAAAAAAATTTACTTTATAACCACTTCAGGGATCAGATAGTAACAAATCACAAGGAATGCAAATCATGTTTTTCATTTTTTTTTTTTGAATTGGACCCCCCTACCTGAAAATCAGCTCTGAATCGTAACATACAAAACTCAATAAAACAAAGATATTATTTAATTTCAAATGCTTTTATTTGCTTTTAGTTGTTTTTATGAATATGGACAATATTTTCTGAAAGGAAAAGACTTTTTAGATGAAAAATAAATTTTTAATGCAAGTATTTGTTATTTCTTTAATTATAATAGATTTTTACATTTAAGTTAAAATATTATAAAATTAGTTAAAAGCCGCATCAGGTTTCCTAAGTGTCCTTATGAGATAGATCTTTTTTTAGTGCATTGTAAATTATGACTAATCAGAAAATCCACAGTAATTAAAAAATGTAATTTTGTGTTTATAATTGAGCTGTAATTATAAAGTACGGAAAACCAACAAGAATACAATTTAGTTGCGTTATTTTAGTTAAGCATTGTTCTCCGCTGTTAAGGGCTTTACTTTTGCGAAACACATGTGGAGAAGTTAATTTGATTTTTCAGTTTCAACTGAGAAGGATACCTACAAGTATCAGTATCATCTTACGAAATTTATATGATCTTATTTTTATATTAATCTCATTTGAGATTTTTCCATAAATGAAATATCAAAATTAATAATAAAATGAATGGAAATACAAATAACACAGTAAAATGTAATAAATGTACATAAAATTAAAGTATTTAATGTACACTTCTGATAAAATTTCATAAGAGAAGTACCTAAATTAATTAGATACCTTTCTTATGAAATATGAAATTTAATCTCACTCTTAACAGTCTTATTTTAATTTCTTTATAATATATTTTCCATAAAGCATCGTAAACGTAAAGGTGAAAGCTAAGTACAAAAAAAAAATTATAGCACTGAAAGTTTTCCTTAAAAATAACAAGGTAAATAATTTGTTCACTTAAATGTAAATAATTTCACTTTTCTTCTTCCGTCAATATGTCATTCATCACCTGTCAAGCGACACGAAATGTTATGACCTGCTTTGTTTTATTTTCAAATTACATCTTTTCAGCGCAGAAGTTAAGCTTGGTTCAAAATATTTTAAATAAACATTATAATTTCTGATTTTCTTAAAATAAGTTTTGAAAAAATGATAATTGATATTTAAAAGAATTTCAAAGTGAGATTTTCATTTTTTTCATAAAATGGGAAAAAATGGTTGCCATCTGTCAATTTTGCTGACTCAAAAAAAAAACAAGATTTTTAATGAAAATTTCGAACATGCTAGGAATGATTAAAAAATGTAAAAAAAATACCCCCCAAATACTTTGATCTTTCATCTTAATAATAACATAAACATTTTAGATGATAAAATTTTGTTTTCGTCAATTTTGGCGTCTTTTTCATCATGCTATACTCTTTCTTTTAGCAATCTCATGGAGGTACCTATAATATATATATATATATATATATATATATATATATATGAAAATAAATGCTGAACAGTTTTAAATGACTGACATGTTTTTATTGTCAAATGGGAAAAACTTTGGGTGGAATTTTATGAAAAACGGAAATGAAAACGGTGCTTGCAATCAGCTTGTTACATTTGAAATTTTAATGACATAGTGAAGAAGTACGAGGGACACATCGACCTGGTGTAATGGTCAGCAAACGACTCACTAGATGGTGGTGAGTTCAATCCTCATTGGGTGCGTCCATATTTGCAGCTATGCTTCGTAAAATGCTTTAATAATTTTGGTGCTTCAATGTTGTATAATAGTTATCATGCTTGTCTCACTAAATCAATTACAACTGAATAGTGAGTTTGATCCTCACTGGATGCTCCATGCTTTTGACCTTGTGCCACATGTAAGCTACTCTTACTAAAGTGAGTCCTTCAATGTGGTGTAATGGTTAGCAAATTTGTCTTACTAGATTAATTATGACTGTGTAGTGACTTCAGTCCTCACTGGGAGCTCCATGCTTTTCTAACTTTGTGACCAGTTAAACATGATACACTTGGTAAATCACCATCTTAATGAGGAAGATTTTTTTGACAACATAGCACTGACAAGATGCACAAAAACCAAAAGAATCGTTGTAAAACAGCAATTAAATTTTTTTTTAAAAAAAAAAAAGAAAGAAAAAAAGAAGGGTCAAGAAAAATTTTACGAGAAACAAGAGAAAATCTCAGAGGAAGAAGAAACGTCATGCATTTTTACTTTACTTTGCTCTGAAATGCCAAGAAATCCAAGGATTTTTTAAACACAAGGAACCAAATTTTGTCTAACACCGCTTGATATCTTTCGTCTTACATTATCAATCGAGATATTTTCACAAATGTAATTTCACCTTTGTCTCCTGTTTTCCGTGTCTCAATTCTTTTGTTTGTGTCATTTATTTTAACTTTGTTCAGTTCATAATGACAAACAATACAAAAATTGGATAGGTTAGAAATAAATACAGAATCATTTGATCGGAAAGAAATCATCCTGTGTTCATTTTCTTGTTTGAAAAAGGTAAGTGGAAGATAAATAATTCTGATAAAATAGAAAGAAATCGTCATTTACTTATTTATCTCTGCATTTTTCACCTGCAGCAAAAAAAAAAAAATAAATTCAGGTGTGATTTCATTATGTCAGATATTTTAAGAAATAATATTTTGAAATATAAACTTGCACTACCAAGGAAAAAGTAAATTAGAGGAGATTACTTTATTTCTCAATGTAAAATTCTAGTCTGAAAGGTAAGAAGTGTCACAATGGCAATAATTTTGATAAAAATAGGCGAAAGAAATCGTTATTTACCAACTTGTCTCTATTTTTTAATTTATTATTTATTTTTTTTTGTTAACAAATGTAAATAAATTCCTTTGTGCAAATTCCATATCGTCAGATATTTTTAAAACAAACCATACTGAATTTGTAACCGTATGAAAGAAAATTGTCCAGACTGCCAAAAAAGATGCGTTTTTTTCTTTTTTTCATTCATTCATTCTCACTGTTTTTCTTTAAAAGAAATGAAGGAATTATTCGATTTAAACGAAATTTTCATCATTCCTGTATTAAATAAATGAATTGTATTATACTGGGTGGGTTATGAGCATTTTTTTCAGTTGCAGCACACTTCCTATTCAATTTTGTTTTAGTTTTTAGAGAGTTTTATCTTCTTCCACGGATAGTTTTTTTTACTCTTATCGAAAATGTTAATTAAAAATTTAAAAGTTAGTCCGTACAATATTTTTTTTTACTTTCACAACAAACGTAACAGCCCTAATTTGCTTTTTGCAAAGAAAAATAGACTTTTAATTAATAAAGGTTGAATTAAATCGATTACAAAGTCAAAATTTTGTCTCGAATCGACAAACTAAACATCACAATGGCCACTGTCTGATTGCCAGAAACTCAATATTGTAAAAACTTAAAACAAATAAAAATAATTGTAACAATTTTAAGAGAAGTAATTGCTTTAATATTCACTCGATTTAACTACACCAAAAAGAGTGCCAAATTTTAATTTAAAAACATTAGAAAATGAATTTTATAACAACGATGACTCGCTTCAGTCAGACTGATGGACCGAGACACAAAAATTCATGCTGATAGCTCTCGACTGAATGGATTCTTTTTCTAACTATGGTGGCCTATAATAAAAATTAATGTTTTATTTTTTGTAAACTAATTATTTTCCTGTTTTTTTTTTTTTTATCATCGAAATGTAGAACGGCCGTTACTTTTAAGGTTAAATTCTAGAACACGATGAAATGAAAACTCTAAAAAATGTAATAAAAAATTCAAATTTACATTTTATTCGTCTTTGAGACAAAAAATAGAAAATTTATTTGAGTTTTTGGTGAAAATGTTTTTTTCCTCATATTTAAAGAATTAGAATTTTCACCAAAAAATTTAGGAAATAAATTTTCATTTTCAAAATAAAAAATCTTTTTAATGTGAGTGAAATATTGGTGGCATCAAAAAAGGAGTTGGCAAACCATTGCAAAATATTTTGGCAAACATGGATAAACGTGCCTGCAATAAGACAGTGTCAAAAGGATGGGTTTTCCCATGATATTGCTTTTTTACTACCTTCTCTCCAATATTCATTGTTTGAAAAAGCGATAATTAGAATTGGAAGAAAAGCTAAACATATGAAAGTGAATATGTACATTTTCTTTGTTCTTGAGAATTGATAACAAAAATGATAAACACTATTAGAGTGTTTATTTACATTATTATATATTTGAATAGCTGGAAAAACATTGTCTAATTGCCAATCAATTCAAACTATATAGAATGGTAAATAATAAGGATTTCCTTATAAAGGGTGTTTCATTAAAATGGATCAAAGTCAGCAGTAAATAAATCAGTGTTATTGGTGAAAATTTATTTCTCTATTGGGTCATATTATTTAAGTCATGGCAATTATGTGTGAAAATATCGCCCAAATGTCCACCAAATCTGAAAGAAAAAGAAAAAATCATTACACACTTAAACTTAATTCACATTTAAAATTGGTCCAAGTTATTGAAACACTCTTTAGTTGGTTGTTGCAGGCAGTATGTAACATCAAGTGTTTGGAATTGGGAATAAGTGTCTCCTGGAATACCCACAACAAAAATGGCGGACTCAGTATGTGAGTCCATGTGAATAAATGAAAAGATACAAAAACCAATATATGTACAAACAAATGATAATATATTGACAAGAAAGATATACAAATGACAATGATGTGTGTAACAAAAAATGTGTAAACCTTTTTGGTTCAAAGTATGTGAAAGGAGTGAACCTGCGTGTGTGTGTGGTTTTCCACTGGAAATGGAAAACATGTTTTTCTGCGAGAGACTTACATGTTGACACATAAGCAGAAAAAGTAAGAAGGGGCTACAAAAAATTATTGCCGAGTATTCATGGTGTCAGAGTGTCCCCTAGTAGTGGTTTCAGTAAAGTGGAGTTAACCCCATATAGTTCCCATATTTTATTAGTAAATGTTTATAAATAAAAAAATTGTTTTCACATTTATTTCTTTATAAGTTGGTAAATGATAAATATTTCATTGCATTAGTTCTAACTGTATTAGTCTTTAGAATGTTGTGAATATAAAATTAATGATACTGTTGAATGTTTTTGTTATAAATTCTTAAGAAAAAAATGTATAAATTCACTTTCATTATATATTTAGGCTTTATTTCAAATCTAATCATTTAAAACCATAGACAATGCTGAAGAGTGAAGGTAATTAAAGAAGTGGTGTCATGGGAAAACTGTTCTTTTGACAAATTAGTCCTATTGCAAGCATGAAGGTTCATGTTTGCCCAAAAAGATTCATGTAGAGGTTATAGAATTGATTATTAACTGACCTTTAGTTTTCACTACTGTCATAAAATATTTGTGTTACTGTCAAACATTATGCACACTTTAACAGGAAAACTCAGCATAGAGATTTTAAAGAATTTACCAAAAAATTAGAAAATTATCCAATTAAAAAAAAATTTCAACACTTAATAAAGAATTAATATTTTTTATTGAAAGTCTATTCTGTTAGAAAACTGTGGAAATATTTTTCAAGTCATTTAAAACCCCAAAATTTTTATCATTTTACCCCATGCAAGGCAATAAAACCACTAAGATGCAAGAGGTGTTAGAGAATATGAGAAAAAGGAAACGCTGTCAAAGAGAGAGAACAAGAATTAAGACAGAAGATAATGACTGACATTGCATTTAAATTATTGAACATCAAACTTGACTGGGAGGTAAGAAGCCAGAAGAGATGGCTACATCTTTTACACCTGTAAAATGATGAGACCTCAATGCCAATCTAGTATGTATAGCTGACCACTCGTATTTGAGGATACCCATCTACTAGGGTCGATAGCCAATCCCTATTCCAGACCCTTGCTCAGGCACATTTGTGTTTATTCAACACCCACAGAGCCCACCTGTGGTTTACACTGAAACTATGCTGAGCAGACCTTAGTTACAGTTTCTGGAAAATAGCATGTTATCTAGCGTGATCAACAATTTGAACAAGACCAGCACGCTCAAGCCCTCGGCCATGATGACTTGTGACTTTGTTCCAGTACAGCTATCGATGGCACCCAAGGGTTTTGTCTACCCAGTTTCACTCACAAAGCTTGGGTTAACCTGTGGTATGGTTTTCAGGTACTTTCCAAAGGTTCTGTCCATTGGGATAAACCCATCCAGACAATAACATCAGGAAGTCTCTTTCCTGAAAAATTGACCATAGTGAGATTCAAACCGGGGTCTCAGGGTCAGAATGCAAATGTCCTAACCACTCGGCCATGTGCCCATGCCAATCTAATACTGCACTTAAATTCATAGAGTCTAGGTACCATAGAGGAAAGTTCATTAGAACAATTACCATGAAATTATTTATAGAGAAGGCAGAGGTAAGACCAATGAGATTCTTTGGATTTTATCAAGAATCTCTAAATGTATTGCAGTAGCACCAGACTGGAAGTGACAACAATATTCAAAGCAAGGGTGAATGGTAGATTTATAAATACATAAGATAGATTCTGTCGAGAAAAACTGTCTAGAATGACACAATGAACCAATTTTTTTAGCAGCAGACAGCCATTGATTCAGTATAATCTTTTCACTTCATGGGAACAGAAAACATTATTTCATGTATCTAAGTGATTTCTTTATTTTACCCTATTTCTAACATTATTATAATGACCACATAAATTTTATTAAACAGACAAAAATACTATCAACATGAGTAAATTAGTCAAAAGCTTTAATAATTTTGCTGCCCTTGAAAAGAGCTGTTTTAATTTTTTTTTGTCATGGGATATAATTCAGAATTTTATTTTTAATTTTCATTTTTAATCTTCCATACAATAAGAAATCAAACAGTTGTAACATCAAAAAATAGGTAAAATTGTTTTAAAAAAATATTCATGCTCAAAAATCACAAACTTTACATAATTTTTGCTCCTAACACGTCTTTATTTTATATCGACTTCATCAGAAACAACCAACATCTGAAAGAATTGTAAATTTCTACTGTAAAAATACAGGTTTACAGCCACATCATGTTCAAACACCAGTTACTGTAAGATCACTGAAGTTAAGCAAAGCCTGGTCAGTGCCTAGATGGGTGACCATTTGGGAATACCAGGTGTTGCAATCTTAGATGTGTGGGTGGTGTCATGGATGTTCCAATTCCCATTAGTTTTGTTATATTCACTTATGCACAAATACCCTTTGGAAAGGTATGAATCCAGCTCTTCCCCCCACCACTAGCTATAGCTTAATTAGTAAGACTTGTATCACTAAATCATTATCTCCAAAAGAAATTCTTACAATCTAAAAATATTTTCTGATTTTGAATAAAATGCAAAGAGTTAATAAACTTTAGAAAACCAACCAATCAATCAATCAATCAATGTAAAAATACATGTCAATTTTTTGAAAACAAATATGCATCAGATTTTTTTTCCCCAATGGAAAAAAATATACAGTATATTTTTATTAAAATTAGTTATCAGTAACTTTAAAAAAAAATTGAATTTTTTTTGAATTCTCAATATTTCTGGCCAAATTTTCAATGTGAACATATTTGATACTAATTATTATTATTATTAATAATAATAATAATTGTTGTTATTATTGTATATCACCTTCAGACATTTAGATTTATAAAGATGTAAAAATTAGCAATCGTCAAAATTCACTTATACAGATTAGATACAAGTTAAGAAAAAAGGGGTGTGGTATGCCTGACTTAAAGAAAATACTTCCACAACATGTACAAAAAAAAGGGGTGTGGTATGCCTGACCTAAAGAAAATACTTCCACAACATGTACAAAAAAAAATTCAATATAAGTGGGGTGTATAACTGACCTGAAAAGAAATATTTCAACAAAACTTTCTTGAAAAAAAATTCAATATAAATTTCATTCATGGCTGAATAAATCCCAAAATTTCAATGAAATCAGATAAGTCCTTGATTTTGTAAAATTTTGAAAGCAGAAGTTATCATTTTTCTTCATTTTTTTTTGTGTTGCATGTCAGAGGTGTGCATGATTTTGAAATTAACCAAATTAAACAGCGAAAAATGTAAAGTTTTCTTTAATCTTCAAAGAGAAAACTTTTGAGCTCTGGGGATCATGGGAAATTGATAAACAGAGTAACCTTAATAAGCTTGAGGAGTGTGGAGAAAACTTTCTCTTGACCAAATGTTTAACCTAAAAAAATGGTTTGTCAAAAGGATGGTTTTTCCTTTGACACCACTATTATTTTAACTACATTAAATTTTATTTTAAAAAGTGATGATTTGAATTGGGGTTGGGGCAACAAAGTTAAAAATCGCCCAAATTTGTTTCTTTTTTTCATTGATTTGATTTCCAGCTGAAATGTTTCATTTTTATCAACAGATTAATGATTACCACATTCAGATCCTCATCTTGATTGATACATAAAAGGCATATTTCATATTTTAAATGAATTCCTCACTCTTCTCTCTTATTGAAAGCAAAAACAAAGATTCACTTGATCATTATACTTTGTCTTTTGCCTCATTTTGAGATTCATACCTGAATGGACATTTTTTCAATTCTTTTTAATGAATTAGAATTACTATGCTGTTGTATGAATGCATTTGGTAAAAACTGAGTTTGTTTATAAGTGTAAAGAATAATTAGTAACACTTTGAACCCTCACCCCCTGATGAGTATGGATCTACCACCCGGGGTACTTGCTGTCCATGACTCTGGACAATATACCAGCTGCCCAGGTTCAAGGGGCTAAAAAAATAGCATCATTTTGGAAAAATATCATTGTCCTTTTACATTGTTTTCTTCTTTTAAACGCAAAAGGAAATTATTTACAATATATATAATAATTTTTCTGTTCTGCTTTTGGTATTTGTTGCAAGATTTAGCAAGATTTTTATCACATAGAAAAGCATTCAACAGAACCAATATGTTACTTTATCTGTACCTTATCTGTACTTTATCTGTACTTTATCTGTACTTTATTCATTTCCTAGTGTTACCATCAGACAAGAAACTATTAGACATTCATTAACATTCGTTACAAAATAGAAAGAAAACAGAAACCAAGTTGATCTTTTATAACTAATGATAAATTATGCCATTGAATTCTACAAGTTGTAGCAACAAAATTCATTTCTCTGAATGTCATTGCATTTTATGATTTTATTCTTTGAGTAAAGTTCATTTTGTTAAAGCAAACTTTTGGAAGAATGGCCTTTTAGGTTTGCTTTCTTTGCATCCATGATTGGTATGCAGTTTTGCTTCATTTGTGTAGATTTGTGGAACTTTTCACTTCGTACTATCAAAAACATTTTCTTCATTTTTTCTCAGTAATAATCTGTCCTTGAAGATAGAATTGTTTCAATTTTGCATCTTTAATTTAGTCCATGATTGCAGCAAAAATTAGCACATATGAGGTCTGATCAAAGGCTATCAGGACTGTTGCTATTGTAACAGAGTGAAGCTGCTTGGCACAGATTGACTATGTTGTGAATGCACACTAAGTTATAACGTTCTTGCTCACTTTCATTGTTTATACCAGTGTTTAGAAGGGTAGTGTGTTATCTCACCACATCACAGAGGTTCCATCAATGACCATGGCTTGTGCAGCAGTTTTTTTTGGCTACAAACAACATTCCCCAGTTCTGGCAAACACTACATTCCCCAGATTTTGCACCTTGCAACTTTTACTTATTCAAAAATTGAATACCACTTAAAAAGAAAAAGATTGCAAGACATCGATGAAATGCAATAGAATGCACATGTAGCAGCTGCTTACTATCCCAAAAAAGGAGTTCCAGGAATACTTCCATCAATGGAAATGATACTGGATAAAGTGTGTGGTTTCAGAAGGGGAACTACTTTGAAGCAGACTAAATGCCAAATTGATATATTTTGTAGTTTTCTTTTTATAGTGCTGGTCCCAATACTTTTTGATCACACAGTGTACATCTTCAACTGTATTGATATACAAAGAAATAGTAAAAATTGTTTATAGATATGAAAATTATTGCATTTATTCTTTGTGCAGATAGAACCATTTATATGTTGGATCTAGTTTGATAGTTAAGCAATGTTGTTTCACTGCAGCTAACTTAAATATTATATGACTACATGTATTTATGACAATATAAACTCAGTTCATACAGTTTTCCCTGTCTTGGTTAATTCATCTTTTATTGCTTTTTGTTCACAGATGGTTTGGCTATACAAGAGATTGTACTATACATAAAAAATTGTTCTTATTTGGAATTTAAATAAAAGGAAACAAGACATTTCACTTTCCAGGGAGAAAAGAAATATTTTATACAGTGTTCATGCAAATGATGTGTATTTACATTTTCAAAAGCATCGCATTGAATATTCCCTGGTAAGAAATCCTGTACTTTGAAATGTATGGTTTGTCTACCCTGAAAAACTCAGTCTTAGACATGGGTAAACATCAGACAGTAGGCATATTCAGGTGATGCCTACGAATTAATTTATTGAATCAGATTTAGTGTGCAAACATGGAAACAGACACTGAAAAAAAAACATATTCTTGTGAAATTTGTGGATCTGGATTTTTATGGAAGTCATGGTTTGTGAACCATATGCGAAAACACACTGGAGAGAAACCATATTCTTGTGAAATTTGTGGATCTGCATATTCATTGAAAGCACATTTGGTGTACCATATGCAAAAACACACTGGTAAGAAACCATATTCTTGTGAAATATGTAGCGCTACATTTTCAGTCAAGTCAAGTTTGTGGACCCATATGCATACACACACTGGCGAGAAACCATATTCTTGTGAAATTTGTGGGTCTGCATTTTCATGTAAATCAAATTTGGTGCGCCATGTGAGAACACACACTGGAATAAAACCACATTCTTGTGAAGTTTGTGGATCTGCATTTTCAGAAAAATCAAGTTTAGTACGTCATATGCGAATACACACAGGAGAGAAACCACATAGTTGTGAAATTTGTGGATCTGCATTTGCACAAAAGACACATTTAGCCCGCCATGTGCTTAAGCACATATGTAGAAAACCATATTCTTGTGAACTTTGTGGATCTTCATATTCTGATAAGTCAACATTGGTGAATCATATGCAAGCACACACTGCAGGTAAACCATATTCATGTGAAGTTTGTGGGTCAGGATTTCTAAAGTTAACAGATTTGAAAAGACATGTTTTTACACACACAGGAGAGAAACCATATTCTTGTAAAATCTGCAATGCATGCTTTCCAAATGCTTCAAATTTGCAAAGACATATACGACTACACACAGGAGAAAAACCATATTCTTGTGAAATTTGTTGTTCTGCATTTTCAGATAAATCAAATCTGGTGCATCATATGCGAACACACACTGGAGAGAAGCCATATTCTTGTGAATGTTGTGGATCTGCATTTTCAGAAAAGTCGAATTTGGTGTGCCATATGCGACTACATACTGGAGAGAAACCATATATTTGTGAAATATGTGGATCTGAATTTTTAAGGAATTCACAGCTGAAAAGGCACATGCAAACACATCCTGGTTATAAACTTTAATCCTGTGAATCTATAATTTTACAAATTTCTTACTTAAAAATAAACAGATTAACATACAAATCATATTGTTGCCAAATTTGTGGATGAACATTTTTTTTTTCAGAATATAAATATGACAAACATCTGTGAAATCACAATGGAAATGAAAGAATATGCATTTTCATTGAAATTTGCAATGAAAACACAAAGACAAATGTATTGCAAGAGAAAATGTGTATTTATATCAGGCTGGTTAGTGAAAATTTTATGCATAGAAATGCAAACTGGACAAATCAGTATATGAACATTTTGGAATGTATTTTTTGTACATAAATAAAATCATCTGTACTTTCAAGTATCAAATAAATATAAATTTTGATTCATTTTATATAAAATAAATTTTTTTTAGGTACGTTCCTTTACAGAATCCTTAATAAAATGTGTTAAAACTTTTGAGATATTCGTACAAAATGAATGCAAATTATTTCAGCCAGAATTTGAACTCTATTCACAGTTTCAAGTTTCCATATTGTTTACTGTTAAACCACAAAGCCCTTCTATATTTGGTATAATGAAACCTTTATAAATATTAATTTTAGCCTGATTGTATCAGAAAGTACTCTCTATTTAATATTTTCAGAGTTTTTTTTTATTTTGTTGCATGAATGAAATAAGATAATTTATATTATCAAGTACCAGGTAAATATGAATTTTGATTCGTTTTGTATGAAAAAATATTTTTTGAAGGACATTATAGAATCTTTAATAAAATGTGCTAAACCATTTGAAATACTAATGCAAAGTGAACACAAACTGTCTTAGCCAGAACTTGAATTTTGCTTGCTGACTCAGTTTTCCACACCTTTTATTATTACACTATGAAGCCTTTCTCTATGTGGTGTAATGAATTACAGTTATTAATTTTAGTCTGTTTAAATAAGACACCAATCGCTTGTTGATATTATTTTCATAATTTTTCTGCATTTTAGACATGTTCATTTTTACATATTGTAAAATTTTAAATTGTTTTTTTTACACAGATTTTTGTGTAGTATACATGTGGTGACTTAATAATTTAAATATTAATGTGAAGGCATCAAATCTAAGATGCATTATTAAATATCCAAACATTTTGTTTGTTGTTATTATCTAAAGCCTTTAGCGTGCTATTTAAAAATGCTTTTAAAGATTTTTATTCATTCTGAACTCTAAAATTTTGATTTTTTTTTTTTTTTTGGACGAAAATAGCCACTCCTACATTTGAAGATTTTCTTGAAGAAATCTTCTTTGATTCATATCCAGAAGATGATTTTGAGGGATTTACTCAGTTATTGATGATGAAGTGGTTGAAGATAGTGGTGAGGTCAGTGACAGTGATGAGAGTGAGAATGATGTACCATAGATTTTAAGGAAAATACTGGCTCCAAGGAGGTACCTAATGGTATTTTTGAGGAGTTTCTTTTGTTTCTTCATAAATGACAAAATAATAAATCTATTTGTCAATGAGACAAATATGTAGACCAGGTGAAGGAAAAAGAGACAGACAAATGTTGTCAGCCAGTCATACAGTGACACAGAGAAGGATGTTACTTTTCATTGAAATGAATGACTTATAATGATTTTGCTTCTGATTGGGCTTACTAAATGCTTATCATTTGATTTTTATTGGTCTGCTGATGATTTTATTGAGATGTAAGGCTTCAGACACATGATGACGCAGAGGGGGTTATTTTCCATGAAAAATAGACGAAAGAATGAAAGGTCCTACTTGAAACAGAAATTGTAATGTTCCCCAACAGACATCAAAGGATAAAGTCAGTAATGTTTTAATACATCCCCCACTACCTACTGTCTCTCTACCTACAGTTTACAGTATTTAGAAATCAATTTTTATAAAGTTAGCTTGATTTCATAAATAAGGTGGTGGTGGTGGTGGGGAGGGAGGCAAAAAATTCTCTTTTTGTTTTATCCTTTCTTTTTACTATCACATTTAATAGTCTCAATAAAGTGGCCAAATGGTAATATAGCTTTTCGTCTCTTGATGACTGTGGTACTATTTAATAGTCTCAATAAAGTGACCAAATGGTAATATAGCCTTTTGTCTCTTGATGACTGTGGTACTACTTTTCTGTAGGTTTTCCCACTTTCACAATTCTTATTTAGGATTGTAGAATTCTTTGCAAGGGTTGTTACAGAAACTCATGAAGTTAAATTAAGGGCTGAAGTATGAGGTACGAAATCCTATGAACCTGGAGCAACTTATCCAATGTGTGGATATTCCAGCTAGTAAAATTTTCCATTTTCCCTTTATTTTCTTGTTTTAATAACATTTATATATTGTTATACTTTCTCACAAGAATTATAATGAAGCAAAAATGGAAATCTATACTGAAAACTGGGAATAAAATGGAATTCTATACTGAAAATGGAAAAAAAAATTCCCTAAAGCCCGAAATGAAATTAAGGAAAATTTGAAATGGAAAATTGGTTCCTCTACTGATGGATTGCATGGTAGACTGCATTCCAAAACTCCATTGACAGTGATAAAACTATGTCAACACATTTGTGTATTTCTTTTTTTTTTTCTTTTTTCAATGTCAAAACATGCATGCAGAACAATGCATTACATTGAAATATTACTCCTCCATTTTTTTTTATTAGCAAACAAATAAATCAGGTCTATATGTACAATACAAAGGAGGTTATAATGATTTTAAAACAGTAGATGCTTATGTTTTCGGCTAAAAAATGCAGTGGCTTGGAAAACAATTCTAGATGAAATGCAGTGTGCTAACGGTCTGAGTATGAAATAAAAACATGACCAATAATTTTTCAGCACCCCTTGTGTGGTAGCAAAAAAATAAAAAACCCTGAAAAGTGTTTTAAAGATTTTTATTCATTCTGAACTTGTATTTTAAATATTACTCATATGAACTAAATTTCATTAAATTTTAACATATTCTATTTTTCTTCTAATAAAGACAGTATTTGAAAGCTTAAAAATTATAATGATAATAATTACATGTATTTTTTTCATGGGTATTATATAAATGTTTTATTTTTTATACAGTTTTCTTCATGCAAACAAGTAAGATTTCAAGACTTTTGAAATTATATTGACATCTTCAGCCTCAATGTTTCCTTTCCTTAAGCTTAACAGATCAATATATGTTAATTTAATACAGAATTTACAATGTTTGCACAAAACATATTGGGGACTGTTGCTGTGGTAATAGAGCTAATGTATGTAGATTGAAGCTGCTTGGTACAGATAGACTTTGAATTCTGTCATGCAGATGACACTATTTCTGGTTATACTGAATCTTTAAATGCTAGGAAGTTCAGAGATAGACCACACACTACATCTTATTTCTGTATCATTGACTTTACAATCATAGGCAAAAGCAAGAAACTTTACTTTTCCTAATTTAATTTCACTGTTCTTGCCTGGAGGTATGCCCATTAATATTTTGAAAGTTGACAGACAGCCTCATAGTTTATTCAAACCCAATTTTATATTAAAATTCCATGATGGCAAACAACGCATTTTGTGAATGTTTTAGTTATTTCATGATAAACCTGCCTTTCATTTGAACAAACAGCTCAGCCTAATTAGTATAGTAATCCCCATTTTGCATATGCCTCTGTGTATTTGTGGATCAATCATATCTGGCTGGTAGGTGCAACATTAATTGCTATCTTTCTGAATCATGTTCTTTTATTGCATTTTTCTCTTCACTAAAATCTTCTTCATTACCTATTAATCTCATTGTGTCTTAGTGCCAATATTGCCTTGCATGGGATGAATGGATTTAAAAAAATATATATTTGCATACCTTCATGTGGTCTATAATGACAATAGAAAATTATTTTATGTTTTGAGACCTGAAAGGAAAGTTTAAAAAATGGGTGGAAAATGCTTTGGAATTTTATGGATTTATATCTGATCAACTCTGCCATTGGATTTGGTCAAGACCCTTTTTTCCCTCTTTCAAATAATCATCATGTTTTTATTTGGTTCTCATTTCCTAAGAAATTTCAGCAATCTTGGACCTTTGTGTCCAAAAAAAGGAGTGTCAAAAAGACAGTTTTTCCCTTGACACCACTATCATTTTAATTGCCTTCATTTTTCACTAATGCTTATTGTTTTAAAAAGTGATGACTAGAATTTTAATAAAATCTAAACATATGAAAGTGAATTTAAAAATTTTCTTTGTTCTTGAGAATTTACAATAAAAATAATAAACACTATTAATTTATTAGCTTTTTTATTGGAATAGTTGGCAAAACAGCAGCTAATTGCTAATTAATTCAAACTTTATAAAATGGTAAATATTAAGGATTTCTTTATAGTTTGTTCACATATTTTAATATTTTAGTAAATTTTTATAATCTAATAAATAAATAGTGTTTAATATTTTTTCTGAAAATTCTAAAAGACATAAAATATATTAATTCATTTTCATCATATGTTTAGGTTGTAACATATAGACTGCTTCATCGTACAGTGTGGGAAAAGAATGTCCAGGTGCTGTTTGGCCTGTGATTTATATTGCTTCACATACACTGGGCTTTCATCTGGTGAACCACTTTTATTGGTCCCGTCTCTATGGTTGTCCTCTTCTCTCTACATAGGTTTTATTACAATCATGGCTTTTTAAAACAACATTGCCAAGGAATTTCACACTGTTTTTTGCATGTCCAAGATTGCCAAAATTTCATCGGATTTTTTAGATGTTAGTACTAGCAAATTTGGTATTAATCTTTGTTTATAGTTAAACCAAATACTGCAATAAGAAAAAGAAAGTGATGGTTTGGTAGAACATAAAGTAGATATTTATATTTCTCCAGTTAGAATAAAATAACAAGTGTACAATCCACTTTCATCTCATTGTTTTGGGGTAACTGTGATAATTTATATACACTGAAATACCAAAAGTTATGGGTGTAATAGTTGCTGAAGGGATGGGGGTATATTTGTTCCCAGGCTTAGAGACATTACTTGGTTGTGGCAGTAGTAATAGGGTTAAAATTATGAAAATAATCTTTATTATTCCATAAAAATATAAAATAGACATTTATCGCATACATACATACATGTATTTAACTGTAATTTCCTCGAGTCTGCTACCATGTAACACTGTGGGAGAACTACCACATGTTCTTTCCTTAGTTACTGTTGGTTCACAAGGCAACACACATGTTCTTTAACTATGGCCTGTCGATCAAAAAGGCAATATTGGGAATATCTGCTCCCTACTAATAAATCTGAAATTCTCTTTTAAGACATCACGTCTTTTTATCATTTATCAGTTTGTTTCAAATTGGTATTGTTTCTGTTTGAAAAGTGTTTTCCTTGTTTGTACATTTCCTTGAAATGTATTTTGTTTATCCATTTCTCCTTGTATGAGAGAGATATTTGTTATTTGTTCCTAGTTTTCAAGGTGTATTTCCTGAATAAAAAGATAACGTCAATATGAGGGCATGGACCTTTTTGATTGAGACTGGCAGACACCTACCATGGAATAGCAGTATATAAAGAAATTGCCAAAATTGGTAAGAAAGAAGGTAATGGTTAGGTAGATTTAAATATGTCATTAATATTTCCCAAGATTATATTGTATAACAATAGCAAAATTCACTTTCTCCTATTATATTTCAGTGATTGTCATAACTTATGTACATTGCCATACCAAAAGTTATGGGATACAAGTATGTAAAGTTAATGGTAGGTGGTATCACTATAGGTTGATACTCATGGAAATGCTCAGACATATATCAATTATATTCCGACATGTGCTGCATCAATGTAAACATCAGATTGGCTGCTCTTGACAAAGTGAATTATCCAAGTTCACACAGGACATGATATTGGATGCTACAGACATGGAACCAGGGCTGATGCAAGAGTCCCACTGGCCTCGACTAAATCTATGATATGGAGACCCCACTCTACTACATCTCACTTTTCTTAAGCTAGTATTCATATAAAATATAAATTTTATAGTAACCTAATTATGTACAGTAATGGAACGTATGCAATATAGATGAACAATTCAACTAGAAAAATTGAAAATAAAAGCAATATATCTAAATACAAATTAGAGACATGTTATAATAGATCATTTTATCTTAAATCCACAATGTCTTGTTAAATTATGGAATAATTTTAACATAGTCAACATTATTGATAAAAAAAAAATAGTCAATTTTATATAGTGTTTCTTTGAGACTTAGCATGAGCAAAACTAATTCATGAATTTGATTGAAAAACATCCCAGAATGATATCATAATCTGCAAAAAACTTTTCAGGCTTTAATAGCCAGTTGTGCTTTGTTTAATTTGTAATATATCTAAAAATAGGGAGATAAAAAGCAAATATTCATAAGATAGTTAGGGTCACAAAGTACGGTCCAGGGGTTTGTGGGTAGTATGTGACGGCCCTGGATGTGGCATTCTTTTGCTGAAATTGTGAAGAGCATCTTACCACCCACTGGGTGGTAAGATGCTCTTCACAGCTCAACAACACTGGTGGCTGACCACATGACCATTGTGATGTGAAATACATAAAGTTAGATTTGCATTAGTTTCAATTTCTAAATCCCAGATCCAATTATTCACAGAACAGAAAGCATAGTGAGAAATATTTGCACATGTAAACACACACCAGAAGAATTCTATTCTTTTGTTATGTATATATCTTTCTTTCATTTCTATTACAAAAACCAAGTCACACGATATAAATATACCCAGAAGAGAAAGCCTCACCTTGAAAAGCATTTATAACACACAACAGAGAGAATTCTTTTCTAATCTATATATCTCCCTTTCATTTCTGTTACCAAAAAACAATTAGAAGATTATACATGAGTGAAATTAATGTTTATTTAATAGTTTTTCCAAGAAAATATTTTTCTGATAATACAAAGATTTTTTTTTTTTTTTTTTTTGTGAAGACTTTTTTGAATCTCCTTCCTTAAGTACATTTTTGTTTCTAACTTACTATTACTGGAAATACCCAGTTGCATTCTCATATCTGGTGAGTCAATGTGAACATTACCCAGACTGAACTTGACAAAGTGACATGAATTTTCTGAGTTCAAACAGGCATATATGTGGATACCATTTGACTGGGACATTCCATTTCTTGGAAAGCAATTACTACTCAATGTGACAACAGTACACTGGCTGATCATGTGTACTTAATGAAGTGCATGGAGTTGGGTTTGCATTAGTTTCAACTTTTAAATCCAATATGTAAAAATACACAACAGGTAAAGTATCATTTTGAGAAGGATTTGTTGTAGGATTAGGTAGTAGTAACACCATATGGAAATATACACATTTCTTTTCACTATGAGAGTGACAAAGAAATCTCTCTCTCTCTCTCTCTCTCTCTCTCTCTCTCTCTCTCTCTCTCTCTCTCTCTCTCTCTCTCTCTCTCTCTCTCTCTCTCTCACACACACACACACACACACACACACACACACACACACACACACACACATATCTCCTTTCCTTCCTTCTATTGTTCCTATCCTCAGTAACTGACAGAACCCAGACATAGCTTATGTGGGTCAGTGAATGTCATAGAAAATCAACCAATGATAACATGTCCTGCCAAAAATCAAACAGAAAACATGTATGTGTCAATAAAAAGAAGAAAAAACTATGTGCATAGCAGAAGGAGAAGAAGTTTAAAAGTGGATTTTTATTATTAAATATTTTTAAATCCTTCACTTTAACACAATCTTCAAAAATTTTGCTCAATATTTTTAGTTTTTCTTGTGTCAACAGTTGACCATAGAAATTTTAGCATCTTTTTGCAGTGAAAAATACATTGATTTGGCAATTCTTGAAAAAATCAGATAATTGCCATAATTTTAAAATGAAACTTTCAGGGTTTATTCACAAGTGAATGAAATTATTTTAGAAACCATTTTTTTCTTTTTTTTTTTTTAAAAATCCTATTAAATATATTTTTTTACATCTGTTACCCCCACTTGTTTTTAATTTTATGAAATTTCAAGAAATTAATTTTTGCATCACATAATGTTTAACTTTATCAGTTATAAGGACAGAAGTTTTTGGAGAATTTAAATCATCAATTTTTTGTTAACCAGGACTCCCAGTTAAACAGATAATCTGCTCGGAATCATAAAATAAATAATGCAGTTAAAGTGAGACATTACTTAATTATAGAAGTTTTTAATTTTAGTTTGGTTTTCTGAATAAGATGAACACTATTGCTTTAAGAAAAATAATTCAATGAATAATGAATTTTTAAAAGAATTCATTATTTCAAAATTTTTAATGATAATAATTTATAAAATTTTAAATCTTTTAAAATTTTGTATTAATTTTTAGTGGTTAAGTGAATCAAGTAAAACTATATTTATTAATTATAAATAGAAAAGCTTTCTAAAATTCAGTGATCTCCCTCCCCACCCAGTATTTAAAAAAGGATTTAGAATTTTTTGTGTTTGTATAAACAGGCTTATTTTTGTAAATTTAAATTTTTGCTCAATAAAAACATGTTTCGAATGTAAAGCTTTTTTTTAAAAATAATTTTAAACTTTTTTCATTTTAGCAACTGTTGGATTATTTTTTGTACAGTATGTGCGATGAGTGAACATGCCAATGTTTTAAAAATGCCTAAAATTTTATTTACACAGGAAATTAATTTTTCTTTTTATACTGATTAGCCATAGGTTGTTATCTTCAAAATAAAACCAAAGTTTCAAATTCCAATTGGGTTCATTACATTCGCTTACAACTAATACCTTTTGGAAAGGTATGAATCCAAATCTTCCCCCTCCAACCATGGGTAAATAGTAAGATAGACTAGGATCTATAGCCTTTTTAGTGCCAACTGTTATAGACAAGCGTATGGTTGCAAGAAAGAAATACAACAGTAGAAATAGATTTACGTGGTCTATTTCAATAGGAACGTGTGGGTTTGGGACAGCTACCTTGTGGTAAAGTTCATAAGCCGGTTTCTGATCTAGGTCAACCTCTCATAGTAGTTCACACATGCTGACGGTGGTTGACGCTCCCCTGCTGTCAGCAACTGGACGTGACAGGTCTCTATCCTGGGCACCTGTGGACTGCCGTTGAACTTCCGTGTGACCCCTTTTATAGCATTTTTTTATGGCTTAACAGGTTCGAGAAATGAAGCGGGTATGATTAGGAGGGAAGCATTTTTATTTGTACGAAAAATAGAGCACTTTAAATATTATTTTATTTTTCGACCGGAACACATGTGTCGGGAACATTTGTAAAGAAAGTTAATGGTCATTTTGTGACGGGGCTTTGTCCCGTTCACATCCGGTTCTCGCTCTTGAGTATTTGCCTGTAAACCAGCTTATTTTATTTTATAACACAACTGGTCTAGAAGGAGGAAAATTCTGAATTCTAAACCATATCTAGCTCTGCCGAAGCACACACATATTATGCAGCTAAGGAAAAAATCATTCACATTGATTCGATGATCTCAACTACAGTTGGCTCCTTCAAAGAAGACATTTAAATTGAAATTTTTTTTTTTTTAAGTCCATGCCTGTATTTTTTCATTACCATATTCTCATTTGTGCAATACCAAGATTATTATTAAGTCCACTAATTGTTGGTTTTAAATAATAGTAAATAATTGAAATTGATTGAATTTTTTTTTTTTTTTTACATAAAATATTTATTCATTTTTCCAGCCATTTTAAAACAGGCACATTATACATCTTGGTTAGTTTGAAAAAAAATTGTTTTCAGAAGTCTATCGATGACAGAACATCATTTTTACTTGAAAAAGAAAAACAAGATGTGAAATAAAAAATTAAAAGTTTGTTTAAAAAAATACAATTTTGTTTCTGCTGTACTGTATTCTAAAAAAATGAAGCACTTAACATCTTCAGATTTTGATTTTTTTAATAAAAATATTGAGATGTTCAGGAAATATTTTTAGAAAATCTGAAATAAATATTTTTCATGGAAATGTAAACTGAAAGGAATTGTTATAAAATAAAATAAGACATATCTCAGTTGATTTACAGGCAAATAAACTAACATACTCAAGAGCGAGAGCCGGATGTGAATGAGACAAAGCCCCGTCACAAAATGACCATTATCTTCGTTTACAAATGTTCCCGACGCACGAGTTCCGGTCGAAAAATAAAATAATATTTAAAGTGTTCTATTTTTCGTCCAATAAAAATGCTTCCCTTCTAATTATACTCACTTCGTTTTTTGAGCCTGTTAAGCCATAAAAAAACGCCATAAAAGGGGTCACAGGGAAGTACAAAGGCAGTCAACAGGTGGCCAGGTAAGAGACCTGTCACGGTCAGCAGCAGGAGGAACACTACCCAACCTGTGAGAACTACTATGAGAGATCAACCCAGATCTTCAGCCAGCCTATGAACTATACCACAAGGAAGCTGTCCCAAACCCACACGTTCCTGTTGAAATAAATCACGTAAATCTATTTCTGCTGTTGTCGTATTCTTTCTTGCAACCATACGCTTGTCTATAACAGAATCAAATATTTTCACAGGATATTATTTGCCACTTTTAAGCAAATGATCACCATTTAGCTGTATGGTAGTTCATAATGGGCAAAATAAATGCATTTTTCTTTATAGTACATATGCTGCTACTGCCTGTTTCACTGACATGCTTAATGAAAACTCCATGTTGTCAATGACAGTGTCATCTTAGTTTATCAATACCCTTTCCTTATAATAATTTAATTATTATAAGAAAAGGGCATTGAAATATCAATAAAACATAAAATTTTCTGTCATTTTCATCAGTCCCATGACTAAATGTGGTCATAGGGTTGCACATCAGGCTCACTTCATTCCCCTTGCTCTGTGATGGTTAAGTTTTCCAATTCCTCCTTCCTTCCTTATGTGTCCAAAGAATTTTATCTTTCTGATTCTTTGTGTTACCATTTTTTTAGTACTCTGTTGATTACTCGCTCTGTCTATGGAATTCTCAGTATCCTTCTGTAGAACTAGTTTTCTATTTTCTCCAGTTTTCCTCTTGTCCATTGGGAGAGAGTCTAGAATTCACTGCCATATAAAAGCATGAGATTACTTTTCTTTGTTTCTAGCAATTTATTTATTTTTTCTTAGATTATGGAATGCCTCTTTTGCTAGTACCATGCATGTTCAAATTTCGGTGTCTCATTTTCCATCCTCTGTTAAAATACCTCCCAGCCATTTAAACTTCTATACTTGCTTGATGATGACATCTCCAATTTGTGACTTGCATCTTGGACTTTCCTCTTGTTGATGACTTTATTTCCTGTCTTCTTGCAGTCCTTATTTTCTTTCTTTCTTTCTTTTACTACCCTTTCTGAAGGTCCTGTAGTTTTCTTACTATGTCCACCATCAACAAAGTGATCTACGTATCTTATGTTGTTAAGATTACACCTACTGATAATAAATCCTGGTAGGGTCTCCAACACTGTAGAAGTTGAATAAATCAAGGGAGAAGACACATCCTTGACTTAAGCACCTTTCTATTTTTGTGCAGTTACTCCATTTCAAAATTCACTTGAAGAGTAGCAAGGAAAATATCAGTGAGGCTTTCATTGAAAAATAATGATAATAAATGTAATTTTGGCTTCTAAATTAACTTTATTTTGTTGGAGGTGGATATAAAGTAAATAAAAAAAATTGAAATGTAATTTAAAAAAAAATATTAAAATTTCTTCAAATTTTATCATTTTAGGCCCAGTAATATTAGTTATGATCTTATTTCCTGCAGTGTTCATAGTAACCATTGTTGTTGCCCGACATTTCACATTATGACAAATTTGTTGAGTGGAGCCAAAATTACAGAATTATCTTGATCAAAAGCTGTTTAGTGTACATTGCAGCATACAAGTTGACCTCAAGAATTTTAGCTGAAATTCTGAGTTGAGCTGACACCTACCAAATATGTTGAAACTTTCCCTAAAAAAAAAACATGCTTACTGGTAAATGAAATTAGGCTACAGTATATAATAACTTATGCCAAAATTATATACGATCACACTACTGACCTGTATATTGAGACACTAACCATTATATCTTTCCATATGTGTTGTATAGCAATCTACAACACTCACTGGTAGGTACTATATATCGTATCAGTATAACTTAGGAAAGATTTACAATTTGTCAGCTCTACTGATAAACATATTAAAGTCAAAATCAATAGTGAGGATCTCAAAGTATTGCCTAGGTGCGCCACTTGTCCTTGTCCTCAGTCATGTGTGTGGGTGTGGGTGTGGAGTACTACATGTCGGCCATTGTATTGACTACTTATTATCTGTAGAAGTTAAGAATAAATTTAGTGTACACTAACATACCATAGTTTTTGAACATTAGTAGCAGACAGTGGATGAAAGGAAATGTCTTCTTTCCTGGCAATGCAAAATTGTATACAGCAAGAATAACACAGGAAAATTTTTGGAACTCGGTTGGTCTGTTCTACTCCACACACCATACTCACCTGGCCTTGCACCAACCAATTATTAGCTTTTTTTTTACTGCATCAAAATTCATTGGTAATGAAAAACAGATTAAAGAGTTCATTGAAAAACTTTCACGTGGAAAGCTGTGAAATTTTACTCAAAAGATTTTTGAAGAGCTGCCTGACAAGTGGCAACAAATCCTTGCAAATAATGGCGAATATATAATTGAAATAAATGTAATTGTACTTTATTTTCTTGAAGAATAAAGTCGATAAAAACGGAAATTATTCATGACTCAGTCTGAATTTTTTTTTTATTGTAAACATTATATTTAGTGGGTACGCATGTTTAAGTAGACATATCTGTTATATTAAAAAGCAAAATCAATGTCAACCAGCCTAGAAATCAAGAAGAATTTACAACCACATCACCTTCAAATACTAGTTCCTGTCTGAACACTGAAGTTAATCAACATTGAGCCTGGTTAGTATCTAGATGGGAATACCAGGTGCTGTTAGCTTAGATGTATGGGCAGTATAATGGATAACAACTCGGAATTGTTAATCAGATAGCAGAATTCAAATTTTCATTGGGTTTGTTATATTCACTTACAACCAAATACCCTTAGGATAGGGATGAATCCACCTCTTCTCCCTTCAGCTATGGGTTAATTACTAAGACTTGTATCACTAAACCATTTTTATCCCATCTTTAAATTAAAATTGTGTACAAAATTTTTAGATTTCCACTTTAAATAACCCTTAGAAGTTGATATGTCACTAAGCAAAAACAACCAACCAACAAGAAATCATGAAGTCCCACTAAAAAAAAAAAAATGTGCTGCTCAACAGAAATAAAACCTCCCACCAACCCAATGCTTATTTTTGTGACTAGCAAATTAGTAGAAAAAGTCTAAACAAAGATGTGTATTACTTAAATATGGTAACTGAATAACTGACTCCTGCTTTGCTGTGACCAGCTGTTTCAGTGTTTCTCTAGTGAGTGCAAAATACTAACTCCCTTCAAATTTGGAGGACTGAGGAAGAAGGAAAAGAATTTGCAAGTATATGTGAAATTGTTTTTGGACCTATGAAAACCTTGCCTTCACAGAAATTAGCCAGCCAGCCAAGAAGAAAAGAAAGTAGTGAGTCTACATGAAATTCTTTTTTATATGAAATGAGGAGAAAAATTAATCGAAGAGTATCTGAAGTCATGTGAAAGGTTTCATTTCAGTTCTTCATGACAAGCATTGAAGTATTTGCCAGTGTAAAATTACCTGCCAATTATATTATTGGCCTCTAATCAAGTATGCAGCACTTAAAGAATTTTCTTTCAACAATCCAAGAAATTTAAGTATTTCAAATTCTCTCTCTCTTCATCTACTTTTGAAAGAATTGTTATAAAATAAAATAAGACATATCTCGGCTGATTTGCAGGCAAATAAACTAACATACTCAAGAGCGAGAGCCGGATGTGAACGGGACAAGGCCCCGTCACAAAATGACCATATTTACGTGTTTACGCATATTCCCGACGCACGAGTTCCGGTCGAAAAATAAAATAATATTTTAAAGTGTTTCTATTTTTCGACCAATGAAAATGCTTCCCTCCTAATTATACTCGCGTCGTTTTACGAGCCTGTCAAGCCATAAAAATACGCCATAAAAGGGGTGATACGGAAGTACAACGGCAGTCAACAAGAGGCCAGGGAAGAGACCTGTCATGGTCAGGTTGAGCGGTCAGCAGCAGCCAGCAGCAGTAGCGCCACGCCAACCAGCGAGAACTACTATGAGAGATCAACCCAGATCTTCAGCCGGCCTATGAACTATACCACAAGGTAGCTATCCGAAAACCACACGTTCCTATTGAAATAAATCACGTAAATCTATTTCTGCTGTTGTCGTATTTCTTTCTTGCAACTATACGCTTTTCTATAACAGTAGGCAAACCATATATCCCTTTGGTGAGCAACGAACTCTCTTAGCTTTGTCTTAAACATTTTTAATGTTATTTTCTGACCTATCATTTGTATGAATATTTCTTCTTCATAATAAGGAAATTAGCTACTGACACTAATTCAAGCATGTATTTTTTATAAAATCATTTTTTTGTTAAAATTACCCATGTGTTTCCTTGTTATTATCATCCTTCATTGATCTTGATGTGAGTAAATCAACTATTCATTTTAACTCCTAAGCTGCATGTCACTATATTTTCCAAGCATCTATAATATGTTTTAAAATAATTTAAGAAACCATTAACATAAAATATTTCTCTATCTTGCATTGTTAAAACACATACAGTGCATGATATGTTGTCTAACCCAGTCGCCCTTACAATATGTCGAACTTGTCAGCGAATATCTGTATTCTGTAGCCACCCTGAACCTGGTTTATGGATATAGGAATAATTATTTAAATATTTTTCTTATAAAACTGACAGTTAAAGCTTGCAAGAAAACGTATACATATATGTTGCTTAATTTTTTATCAGTTTATTGAACAAAGTGCACTCCAGAAGTTTTGAGTCTTTACCAAAAAAGACATTTATTTCAAAACAATACAAAACTGAAATCTCCTTCAAAGTAGGGGGCTTCTAACATCAATTCTCTTGTTGTAATGCTTGAACCACTTCTTGAAATTCTCTTAGTCGCTCTAAAAAGGGAAAGTGACCAGAGCCATGATTACAACTTCTTTCATCTGCTCCATCTCAAAACGTTAATCCATGAGCAGTCATAATCTTTTCATGGGTTTTTCGATAAAGCTTTTTTTTTGTTAATCTCAGCAAAAATGCTGCAGAAATCTATATAATGATCAAGACAGCTTATGGATTAATGTTTCAAGGGTGTGGAGGAGATGAAAGTTGCTGTAATGGCAACCCCGGACACCTTTACTTTGGAGGACTATAAGGGGGACTTCAAAAAGTGGATGTAGTACTACAAAGAGACCATTTTGAAGGTTATTAGACTTTTGTAATGCTTTCAAATAACTGTCTCTCTTGAGAATTTTGCAAAACTTCTGGAGTGTACTTTGTACTGTGCACACTTAGATATTTTTTTGCACACTTAGATAATTTTTTTTGGTACGGAACAGACTTAAGATAGTTTTTGTACTGTAGACACTTAAAATATATTTTTGTACTGTACACTCTTAATATATATATATATATATACCTTCTGCACACTTAGGATATTTTTTATGGTGCATATTTAAGATATTTTTTGTACTGTACACACTTAACCAGTTGATGCTTTAACAATTTTCTCAGGATCCTACTTGCTTTAAAATCATAAAAGATTATTGTTATCCATACAATTTCTCACCACGAGTAATCAGCTGGTTGAAACAAAACATGTGCTTGCAAATTAAACCAAATTTAAATAATTACTTCTTATTCAAGACATCCTTTGGTATTTTTAATTTCCTGAAAAGCTTTTAAATTTGAAAAAGAATAGACTCTTTAACTATGGATTTTTTGCACTAATGTGTCATTTACATATTCATTTCTTTGAAAATCAGCACCACATCAATGTTACTAATTGTATATTTGTGTTTTTTGACTTGCAACTTAAGCAATAGTTTTCTATATTTAGCAATAGTTTTCTATATTTGCAGATATTGCTTGTAGTGGAGAACAAAGGGACTTATGTGATTGCCATACATAAATAATAAGAGAACTGTAATCACCAATACATTGTGACAGGTGAGAAAAATAACTGAAGGATAAGATTGATAAATATATCCATTGAATATTTATGAGATCAAAATTTGAATATACAGAATAAAATTTAAATTCCTTTGAATTCTGTTTTTGAAAATGTTTCTATGTGAGAGGTTATCTGCAGAAAGTAACTAATGGTAAGTTTTTTTCTGATGTCAATATATTTTCCACTTGCTTGTGAACATACAGAGAAACATCCAATTAAGTACATGAATATGAAATTTTATATTACCCCTTTAAAACACATATGGAAACAGAAAGGGGAAATAATGCATATCCTGGTGGACAGTGTGGTACTTTCAAATGATTCAGAATTACAAAAACACAAATGTTCTAGATATGGAGAAAACACATATTCCTTTGAAGTATGTGGGTCAACATTTGCAAGTCAATCAAATTTAAAAAGACACATGAGAACACACACTGGAGAGAAACCATATTCATGTGAAGTGTGTGGATCAGCATTTGCATCTCAATCACATGAAAGTTCACATGAGAACACACTCTGGAGAGAAACCTTTTTCTTGCCAAATTTGTGGATCAGCATTTGCACACAATTCAACTTTGAAAGCACATTGGCAAATACACACTGGTGAAAAGCCATATTCTTGCATAGTGTGTGGTTCAACATTTTCACAGTTTTTCTTAAAATCCATATGTGAACACACACTGGAGAGAAACCATATTTTTGTGATGTATGTGGATCAACATTTTCAGATGGATCAAATTTAAAGAAACACAGGCAAACAATTACTGGAGAAAAACCATATGCTTGTGAAGTGTGTGGATCTGCATGTTCTAAAACATTCAAACTAAAAGAACACACGTGGATACATACTGGAGAGAAGCCATATATTTGTAAAGTGTGTGGATCAAAATTTTCACAAAAAATCAACTTGAAAGAACATATGCAAGTGCACATTGGGGAGAAGCAACATTTTTGTGAAGTTTGTGGATCAGCATTTGCAAGTGCAACTGATTTAAAAAGGCACATATTCACACATACTGGAGAAAAACCATATTCTTGTGAAATCTGTAATGCGACCTTTTCACTTACATAAAATTTGAAGAGACACGTGCGAATACACACTAGAGAGAAGCCACATTCTTGTACAGCTTGTGGATCTGCATTTACATGCACTACACAATAAAAAAAAAACACTTCCAAACACATCCTGGCTGTAAAACTTAGTCATGTGTGATAGGTGAATCTATATCTTTTTACACAATTCTAATTTATTAAAGTAATAAAAAATGGACATAATTTTTAAAAAAAGCCAAAAACGTAAAATCACAACAGTAGTCGGTATGAAAAAGGAGTAGGAGAAAATGTAATGAGCTTGTAGTGCCTCCTGATATGTGTCTGTCTCACAGCCAGATAAACACTTTATGGCAATCAAAATAAAGTCCTGTTTGTTGGCAGGTTTATTGAAAAGAAAAAAAGGGTGAAACTAGGAGAAAAAATAAATACAAACTTTAGACTAGTTTAGAGAGATTAATGAAGGGAAAGAAGAAATATGATAAGGGGGTCAAAAGCTGTTATTAATATATATATTTGTATACATATATTATCGGTCTTGTGTTTTGTTTGTTTTCTTTGCATTCTTTGGACTTAATTAAAAGTCCAACTTTCTCTGTAGTTGGACCAGCTAGCAGGAAAATCTGAACCCACACGTGTTCTTCTACGTCTACTCAACGACATAACAGCCACGGTTCACTACTTAGCCAACAATATATCTGTAGTTGAAGGCATGCAATTTGATTCAAAATATGTTTAGTTGAAGTCATAAAATTGTGTTCAAAATATTTAGATTTCAGCATTAAATACCCCATATGGATTGATATGCCACTAAACAAAAGCAGTCAACCATTAAACTGAACCCCTTATTTAATCTACAGGGTTAGACTATTCCTGTTCCATTGCTCATATCTAGGGATATCATCTAGGTCTTATTTTTAATTAGTACTGTTCAGTTATTGCTTGCCTCTTTCCACTACACGCTACTTAACCTAGGGATTGAACTCACAGCCACTATGTCATCAAATTCACACTTAGTAGAAACAGGTCAGCAGTAACTGAACAGTTCTAAATAAAAATGAGAACTAGATGATATCTCTAGATATGAGCAATGGAACGAGAACAGTCTACCCCTGTGGATTAAATAAAGGGTTCAGTATGGAACTCCCTGTAGGTTGCCCAGATCAATATACACCGGAGAAAAGCCGGAGGGCACAACAGCTGAAATATCATGATAAAAACAATGAAGATTGTTATAGACAAGCGTATGGTTGCAAGAAAGAAATACGACAACAGCAGAAATAGATTTACGTGATTTATTTCATTAGGAACGTATGGGTTTGGGACAGCAACCTTGTGGTATAGTTCATAAGCCAGCTGTCAATCTAGGTTGATCTCTCATAGTAGTTCTCACTGGTTGGCGTGGAGCTCCTCCTGCTGACTGCTGCTGACTGCTGCTGACTGACCGTGAGTGATTTCTTTCCTGGCCTCCTGTTGACTGCTCTTGTACTTCCCCGTGTGACCCCTTTTATGGCGTTTTTTATGGCTTAACAGGTTCGAAAAACGACGCGAATATAATTAGGAGGGAAGCATTTTTATTGGTCGAGAAATAGGAATACTTTAAAATATTTTATTTTTCGACCGGAACTCATGCGTCGGGCCTATGCGTAAACGAGTAGGGCCTATGTTAGTTTATTTGCCTGCAAATCAGCCGAGATATGTCTTATTTTATTTTATAACAAGATGAGGACAGTAGTCCAAATATAAATTGTGTAAATAATAATAACTCCTCGTTCCAGAAATTGAGACAAAAATGATCATTTTTTTTTATTTACCTCTTTTCTCTCTCCTTTTTTTTTGTACCACTGCCATATTTGTGGTTTTTCCTTTATCTCCTACTTGTTGTTTAATAGATTTTTGTATCTTTTTACAGAGATTTTTAATAAAAAAAAAACAAAAACAAAACTTGTTAATACACACAAGAGGAAAAGTAGTTTTGTGACATTCATTTCAGCTTTTACTCAGATTTCAGATTTAGAATATTAAACAACAAATACATTCGAATTCACACTGATGTCTTGGATCTGAATTTTCATAAAATACTGATTTAGAAACATTCCATATTGAAATTTATGAATCTTCATTCTCTTTGAAATTTATACAGCAAAAGTAATTGTAATATTGTGATATAGAGTACATTGATTTCATGCAAATCACCAGAAAATTAATAGATAACAATGCAAGCAGTAAGAGTTAATCACATGCAAATTTTGCTATGTAAGTTGTTATAGTTGTTATAGACAAGCGTATGGTTGCAAGAAGGAAATACGACAACAGTAGAAATAGATTTACGTGGTTTATTTCAACAGGAACGTGTGGGGTTGGGACAGCTACCTTGTGGTAAAGTTCATAAGCCGGCTTCGGATCTAGGTCAATCTCTCATAGTAGTTCACACATGTTGACGGTAGTTGACGCTCCCCTGCTGTCAGTAGCTGTATTAAACTTACAGCAACCGCCGTCTGTCTAACTCTCTGCATTATCAGGGAGGAACCCGGACGAGGCTTTGCCGAAGGGCAAGGTTTCGTTCGGGGAGGTTGACAGCTCTCGAACCCGCCTATTTTTGGCCGGGCCTACGGGCTCGGATTACCCACATTAAACTCGGCCTTGTGCCACATTCGATCCCACGTGGAGGGATAGCTAAATATAGCTGTCAGTAGCTGACCGTGACAGGTCTCTACTCTGGGCACCTGTTGACTGACCGTTGAACTTCCGTGTGACCCTTTTTATAGTGTTTTTTTTTTTATGGCTTAACAGTCTCGAAAAACGAAGCGAGTATAATTAGGAGGGAAGCATTTTTATTGGACGAAAAATAGAGCACTTTAAATATTATTTTATTTTTCGACCGGAACACGTGTGTCGGGAACATTTGTAAAGAAAGATAATGGTTATTTTGTGACGGGGCTTTGTTCCGTTCACATCCGGTTCTCGCTCTTGAGTATTTGCCTGTATATCAGCCGAGATATGTCTTATTTTATTTTATAACATAGTTGTTTATAATTTGAGTTTTATTTTATTTTTACATAAAAGTACAAAAATCTTTATCACGTATTAAGATTCAGATTTGAACTACATTATGTTTTTACATTAAGATTCAGATTTGAACTACATTATGTTTTTACAACAATAGATATGCAAGATCTGTGTATTCTGTTTAAAAGTGCTACGTTCTTTTCTTTTTACCCAGAATTCCTTTTTGTTTCAAATGGTATAAAACTGGACTGTAAGAAACAAAACAAAACTGAACAACTGTATATAATATTTTCCTCCCACTTCTAAAGGAAAAGTTGATAACTGTTCTTATAATCCTGAAAGTGTTTTTTATTATTATTTGAAAACATACCAAAAGTGTCCTTCTTAAAATATCATTAGCAGAAAATGGTCAGAAAGAAACATAAAGAAAGATCAAAACAAAAATAAGTTTCGTAGACTTATAAATTTACTGTATATAATCATGTATCATGTGACCTTTGGAGACCTAATTTTGAAGCTAATTTGACTATAGTAAATCTATATATAGTTTGGTCATCAGCATAGCCAACAGTACATGTGCTAATTTTATATTGTAGACTCGTCCTTTTTTTCCTTACCTTTCAACCCTAGCAACAGAACAGTCTATATCTTACGCCTACGTACGGAAAATTTCAACCAATTAAAACTGCACTAAGCGAAACAAACAATCTCATTGGTTCATCACTGAAAGTTCACGTGCAGAACGACATTGCGCCAAAACTCAAGTGAGCCACCTTCGGACTTTCAAGCTTTATAAAAATAAACGCTGACCGCCCCAGACAGTCAGTAACAAACACCCACGGAGAACTTTCCAAAATACTCCACGTCACTCGAAATCACGATATAACCGCGCTGACTCATTCCCGATCGAAACTTAATCAAGTCGGTGGATATCAGTTCTCAACATTGCTTATCTTAAGTGAATTATATTCGCTACCTATTATTAAGTAAACATCAACGTACGAACGACCTTAAAAAACATTACAGTTAAAGGTAGATCACTCTTAAAAACTCGTTCTAAAAGAGACACTTAATATCGACAATTATTAATATCAACACAAACTTAAAAAGACTGTAAATGAACGAACAATTACAAAGAGAGACATTCTGAAATCAAAAAACCTCATACACATTTTGCCAACATAACATATATCAATTATCCTGTTTGTATATTGTTTTTGAATTGTATATAAATGTTATATTAGTTTCTAATTGAATATGTCTCGTTCTTAATCGTATTTTAAATTTCGTTTATTTATTTGTTGTGGATGCAGAAAGTCACGCAACCTACACAAATTCCTTCTGATTCTTTCAAGCATAATTAATAAATTCTGCACGCTCCCAACAATATCTCATGTATGATGTGGCCCCCTTAAAATTGGCTTCAATATTAGGTCTTTAAAAGTCACGTGATACGCGAGTATATACAGTAACTTTGTCACGACCTGTCTTAAACCAACCCTAATAACATTGTTAACTTTATAAAACAGGTGAGGCTTCTTTTTTCATCCCTAAGCAAGGTAATAAAGCCACTAAGACACAAGGGGTTACTTAGTGTTAGAGAATATGAGAAAAACTACTATTAGGGAGAGAGGACAATAAAAGAACAGATATTAAAAGACAGAAGATAACGATTAACATTGCATGGAAAGCAAGAAGTGTGATTGAAGTTGTTAGCACAGAACTTTTAGTTGCATCTAGCGTTTCTTTTTACATATACATTTTTATTAAATTGGTATAGCATCCTGAAGCATCAACAAAAATAAATTATTACCGAATAATACTGAACACATTAAAAATATCTTAAGAAAAGAATTGAAAAAACTCAAAAATTAAAAAAAAAGAGTTGCTGATACAATACAATCTTTATTTTTATTTATTTATTTTCACAAATATAAAATTTTCTGATGCTTATTTTGGCAAACATGGATAAATGTGTCCTTAATAAGACGTAGTGTCAAAAGGACAGTTTTTCCCATGACACCACATTTTTAACAATTGTAGTGGACCGTGGCTGTGATGTTGTTGAGTAGAAGTAGAAGAAACACATGTGGGTTCAGATTTTCCTGCTAGCTGGCCCAACTACATGAGAAAGTTGGACTTTAATTAAGTCCAAAGAACAAGGCAAATAAAACCAAACACAAGACCGATAATATATGTATGCAAATATATATATTAATAACAAGTTACATGGAAACAGTTACAAGGGACAGTGTGTGTGAATATTATATATGTGCGTGTGTGTGTATGTATTGTGCTTAGCGTGTTCCCAGCATTTGGGAAACGCTATCCCTGTGAGCACTTACATTTTCGAGGTGGTAAGGCTGAAAGCCTGAGGAAAAAGAGAGATTTACCTTCAGGTGTCGGACCAAAAGCCTGAGGGAAAAAGAAGAGAAAGAGGCGAAGAAGAGTCAGCGACTATTTATAGCAGCGAAGAGCGACCCCTGGTGAAAGGGTTAACGAACTAAAGGAGAAGTTAACTCCGACACAATCATCACTCTTCAGCAAGATTTATTGTTTTAAAAAGCAATGATTAGAATTGTAATCAAATCTAAACATATGAAAATGAATTTATACCTTTCTTTTTGGTCTTGAGAATTCACAACAAAAATATTAAACTCTATTTATTTATTAGATTGTTTATCTACAAGAATAATTCTATATTTACAACATTCTAAAAATTACTAAAATTAGAACAAAATGCAATACAATATTTATCATTTACCAATTAATAAAGAAATAAATGTGAAAAATTTTTATTCATAAACTTATAAACATTTACTAAATTATTAAAATATATGAACCAATTATAAGGAAATCCTTATTATTTTTTATTTTATAAATTTCAAATCAGTTGGCAATTAGCTGATGTTTTCCCAACATTCTCAAAGAATATCTCTATCTATAAAAGGCAGGATGTGTGTGTGTGTGTGTGTGTGTGTGTGTGTGTGTGTGTGTGTGTGTGTGTGTGTGTGTAACGAATGCACGGCCGCAATTTTCGAGGGATTTGCACCAAAATTTACATGCACATACTCCAGGTTAGAGGGAAGGCCAAGACCGACTTTGTATTTACCAACTCCCATCGACAGTGGAAATAATTGATTATTCATGCTTCTACGGCAGTTCTCATGTAGTTTGCGACCATTTTGTACTGACCAGCGTGAGAGCCAACAGCTGACTGTCATGAATATTAACTAACATGCAAAAAAAATCAATAGCTGCATTCAAAGTTTACTGTTACAAAATAGGAAAAAGGAAAACATCGATAGTATGCAGTTATCAATGATAACTTGACATTTGTAAATAAAAACAAAGTACATATAGCTCTTTAAGAAGTCAGGGATCAATTTGACATTGTATGTTTATTATGAACAAGGCCCCCGCTTTCAACAAATATTCTCCACCTCCCAAATTATTTTTTGCAAACAGACTCATCAATTTAAGTAAGTTGTTTTTGTTTTAATTATGATCACCCCAAGCAAGGCAATGAAGCCACTAATACACAAGGTGCAGAAGAAATAGAAAACAGAAATATTACTAAGGAATGAAAACAAAAGAAGAGCAATCAGTTCGTTGCATTTAAATTTTTACAGATTAAAATTGACTGGAAAGCATGAAGCTGGATGGGAGTTCAACAATGGCGAAGATCAAGAGCAGAAACTTTTAGCATAGAACTTATGGTTGCATCTAGTCAGCTCAATTGTAAACTGATGAGACCTCATCATCAGTCTAGTACTGCACTTACATTTATAAAGTCTAGGTACCATAGCAAAGACCTTATCTAAACAGTTACCATGAAAGTATTTTTAGAAAAGTTATAGACAGGCAAATGTGGAATCTCCCACAACACAACCAGCCTTACCTCTTTGTAGGAAATGCACTCTTCCTATCTGGTAATCCAAATTCTACTTTCAGACAATATAACAAGTATTCATTGGTCAATCACCTCCAATCTGGCTTGCTGATTGGTCAGTTCCGACCGATCAAACCGCCTGCACGCGACCAATCTGTTTTCCCGCTCATATGCTGGGAGCCAATCAGTCATTATAAAAAACCGAACACGTGTGAACATTTCGAGTAGTAATTACCAAGTTTCAAGATGTAACCTTCACCGACTCCCGTCTTAGTCATTGCTGACCAGACGTTAAAGACAATTACCAACTTTAGACAGTCAGACCTCCACACCTAGAGAGATGCCCATCAACTCCACACCAGTCAAAAACTGATTTTGCCGCGTAAAAATATTCTCTGACTCAGCAACCTTCGCGCACACTCTATCTCTCTCTAGAACATTTCTCAAACTTCACTTACTATACTTTCAAGGTGATATTTCTCACTACATAACAAGTAATCAGTAACTAACAATTTATTTTTCTCAAGCAGATAAAGGTACGCAACTTTGAACAACTTTGAATACTTGTATAAATTGTATATAAATTGATGTTATTGTTATGCATTCAACTTTTGTCTTGTTTTCAACTTTATTTGCATGATTTGTTCCAAGTATTTGTTCTAAATAATTTTTGTGGACGAATGTTGTAGAACACGGCCTCGAAATTCCTTCTGATCAATTTAAACACAATCACCAGTCCGCAACACAACCTTATGGCAGTGAAAAAGTGACTGAAGCAGAGAAGCCAGATGAAAATGATAACAACATTGAATTTTAGTTCATGACATTGTTATCATTTAAAAAATAATTGAGACATTTCATTTCTTTAAATAGTTTTAGAAATCAAAACAAACTACTAAATAAGAAAAATGAAATAATGGGTAAGTGCAGATATATAAACAACTATTTACTTTACCATTTAAACATTAATTAAAAAAATATACATGTATATATTCAAACAACAACAAAGAAGCTAGTTATAAAGCAAACCAACTATTTAAGATACCACCAAACCAGGTAAAAAAATTAATTAAACAAGAAATAAATTAAAAAAAAGAATGTATCTATATTTCTCAAATAACTCTGATTAAAAAGCAAACAAAAAACAAAAACAGGACATCTGAGAAAACAAATTGCCCTAAAAATGAGGTTCCGTCTGTGATACTAGAAATAACATTGTTGTTACATTATCTTTGACACTTAGAGAGCCAAAAAGTGAAAAAAGAAGGAAAAGAAATAGGGAGAGTATAAGAAGAGAATAATGAAAAGGAGGAATGACCATAACCTTTGACATGTATCTATGTGCACACATTATATACACACAGAAGAAGGGGGAAAAATCAACCTAATACTAATAATAAGAACAGTTCAACTATTGCATAAATTAATCATTTGAATAACATTTCAAATGCATCAATCGTGGTCTTCACTGATGCATTGTCTTCATCGGCGATTTCGGGTTTTGCATCATATCGGCTCAAACAGCAACCCCAACCTGATTCTAAAAGGGTCAGGTCGCCTCCTTGATAAGCGTCATGCTATGCATCTCGACATTGCAAAGAAAAATTCAGGCTAGGAGTCCTTATTCTTATTGACATATATCAGTCAATGAAATAAAGGATTTCCAAGCTTTCCTCCTATATAGTGTTGGATTTTTACTCCATCTCGTTTTGATTCGAGCTATTTCCCCCGGAATTCATAACGAGGTAAGCTGGATTAGTTCTTGCGTAGTTTAACCCAATGTTTTTACGTTTTAAATATAATCCCATAATTCGATAACTAAACCTTACTTAATACTTATATTACTGTTTCTAAAAAAATGAATTATTCTTACTATTATATAAATCATTAAGTCTAACCTTATACTTTTAATCAAACGAAATTAGAAAAATGTCTGCACGTTCACACTTTTACATATAAATGTCGTAAATATACTCACACACACACGCACATCAATCCTATCTCCCATTTACATTAATTTTCACATCAAACTAAGTAATAAAGATAACAAAAAATGTGAAAAAAAAAATGGCGAGTGGACTGGACAGTTCAAATGACTTGTCTACGACTCTGGAGTCGAGGTGCTGAATATAAAATCAATCAGGTGACAAATTTTATTTGTTTTAATTCTTTATATAGACTTTTTGTCCCAAGGCAACCTGTGACTTTTCCTGAAAGAATTCTTATGTAGATTTATGAATCTTTTCTTAGTTCCTAAAAATAAAATCTAAACTTTTAAAGGCTGACACATAAGAATCTGGCAAATTTGGACAATACACAGGGTCCTTGACTTATGACAGATATTAGTTCCTACAATGCATCATAATGCAATTATCTGTGTAAGTCAGAATATACTCACGATTTTCCATAAACAAAAACTTACATGACTCACCTATGCTAATAGTAAAGTAATAATTTCTATGACACATGTTAACATAATTAGGACCTCAAAAAATAGATGGAGATGGCATCTGTTGTTCTCGAAAGAACGTATATCTGCAGTGGCGTAGCTACAGTAAACGTCACCCGGGGCGGTCCGCTCAAATGTCACCCCAATGACCCCGATTCACCCAATGCTGAATGGTTAGCTGTAGCTAAATTTTCATATATGCTCTACCTCTACTTTACTCTACTGACCGGTACGTTACTGTTTACATGTATGATCCAAGACAAAATCCAATACCACAAAATAATCAGTTCAAATCAAAAGATTTTTCAAATGCAACTGTTCACTTTCAGAACAACTAAATACAAAACACGGCAATACACAAAAGAAGAATGACATTCGATACTATGGTCTTAGAATGAATGTTTTCTTGTTTTCAAAACAAACTGGTCAATGACATCGTCAAAATCTGTTTGTCTTGTAAGCTCGTTTTCAATGGACAGCACAGCCAGATCCGACAGTCTCGACTGGCTCATGTTTGACGCAATTTTCTGTTGCTAATTTTCCGGTGTCCAATTTTCCATTGCATCATTTTCTGGGTACCATTTAATTATCAATGATGTTTGAAAGTATTTTTCTTGACAAAAATGTTCTATTTAATTTTTAAGCATTTTTCGAAACAGTGTAAATCAACTGCATTCTTTTAAAGGTTACCTAGAGAATTTATGCAAAGTTTTTTGTTTTTGTTTTTCTTTATACGAGTAAAATAAATTTACATCGTATTTTGATGTTATTATGATTTTAGTTTTAGTGATAATTTAAAAACAATAAATATTTATCATTAGTACCTGTATATCTGCACCTGAAGAGTTACGCTCCGTCCATGCTGCAGACCTGGGCAGTGTTTTCATTTATTTATGAGAGGTCAGCAATTGCCCGTGCAACACGTGCCCCCTCACCATGTCACTGATGTTATCCAAGGGAAAGGCAGAGGCAATACTTTTGGCACCAGTGTCATCATAGGAATTGCCAGAATAAAATTGAAGATGTCATCAAACTGTCTTAGGGACTCCGGCTCTGGATTTGAATTCTGAGTTGTCCTTCTAGTCTGGTTGCCAACCATGGTTACACAGCCAAGATTTCCCTACTATTTTCTCATAGTTGGAGGTTTTGAATTGAGAGTTTTTCCTCCTTCTAGACCAGTTGCCATCCAAGGCTACAGAACCCAGTAGCCTGTCATTTAACCATAGTCTTAGATTTTTTGAATCCAAAGTTTCCTTCTCTTAGACTGGTTGCCATCCAAGGCTATAGAACCCAGCCTGTCCTGCTATTTAACCATAGCTGGCAGAAAAAGGAGATGGACTCATACCTTTCCCAAGGGTATAGCACATAAATGTAATCAACTGGACTAGAATTCAAACTTGCCCCTCATTTTCTCAATCCAAGCCACACATCATTACTCCACCATGCCTCTAAGAAATATAATACATTTTCTTATCATTTCACCCCAAGCAAGGGAAGAAAGCTACTAGAACACAAGAAGTTACTGAGTGTTACAGAATGTGAGAAAAACTACTATTGAGCAGAGAAGACAAAGAAAAGAATTACGAAAATGGAAGATAATGATTTATATTACATTTAAATTTTTGAACATCAAAGTTGTGGGGTTCAGCGTACCCGGATTAAAGAAGAATTTAATACGGGATACCCTGCCCACAAAATACAACGCAAATTTCAAGAATGAACAACACGATAAGGAACGTTTATAGAAAATAGAACATTGTATATTTATTATCTTGTGAATAGGGTAAAAAAAGATTAATGTTTTAGTTCGTTTAAGCAAAAATGTGTTTTTGATAAAAATGTCTGTGTTCGCTGTCTTTTAACAGAGTAGCAGAGTAATGTGTTTCTTTGGTTTTTGTATAGTTGTAGAGGAAAAAGGGGCTATCAATTTAAGTTGAAAAAAAGAGAGTGTGAATGAGGAATAAAGATAAAAGGAAAATGTACTTATGAATTGTTTTGGAGTCAGTTGTAAATTTGTTGTTATTGTTGTTGTTGTCCTTTCCTAATCCATTTTCGGCTCTTTGTGTCGGGTTGAGTCAGCGATGAAATTTACTGTCAATCTTCTGTAATCTGTGCGTCCTTCTGACTGGCGACTGAACTCTGTATTTATTGTTGACTTTTTTTTCACACTGGCTCGTTATCTTTTTTTTTTTTGGTTTAGCAAATCGCCTCCTTTCATTGGTCAGAAAATTAATTTTACACCTTATTGCGAAATCTGTTTTTAATCGTTTTGATCCGATTTTGTGGGTGTGCAAATCTACTTTGTGTTTTTTAGTCACTTGTTGGAATGATATAGGATTTGTATCCTATAAAGTTGACTGACAAGCAAGAAACTGGAAGAGAGTTCCACAAGTGAGAAGTGTGATAGAAGTAACAGCATAGAATATGTTTATGCTTATATCTAGCCATTTCAACTGTAAAATGATGAGACCTTGCTGCCACTCAATAGCATTTCAAGTTAGGGATAATCAAACTCAAATTGAGACTAAACAATTTCAAATTAATACTAAGCAAATTCAAGTTGGCGAATCCGATGTTCATCTCAAGGTCCTCGACAAAATCCAGAGACGTATACGCAATGTGATTGGTCTCGATCTGGCATCTCGCCTACAATCACTTTCTCACGGACATGCCATCGCTTCCCTCTGCCTTTTCTACAAATAATTTCATGGTAATTGCTCCAACAAGCTACTTTCGCTGGTTCCCAAACTGCATGAATTTAAATGTGTTCCTACGTTGGCATCTCAGTCCCACCTTTTCACTGTCAAAATGTAGCCGTCTCTTCTATTTCAATAGCTTCATATCTCACACTTCCTGTGTGTGGAACTCCCTTCCTCTTAATTGCTTCCCTGATAGTTATAAATTTCAATTATTCAAATGTAATGTCAATCGACACCTTCAGATGCCTTGATCTAATTCCCCGTCCTTCTGTTAATCCTTTCCTCTGTCATGCCTCTTTACTCTTGCTTCCACTCTCTGTAATCCCTTGCGTGCTAGTGGCACTCCCACCTTGGTTGGGGTGAAATGTTTAATATATATATATAATAAGTCAAGGTATCGATTGTTTTATTTTTTTTTTTTAAGTGTTTTAGCAAGTTTTCTTTATTAAGTCTATTATCATTAAGAGCATTTAATACATTGTATTTGTTACATTACTTATACAATGGCATGAATAATTCTACTCTATTTATAATATTGAACCATAACGTTTTTTTTTATGAGTGAGGATGTATTTTTCAAAATTGTAGGAAAAGTATTTCGAGTTGTAATGTTTTATTTATCTTTGACTATTGCTTCAGTAGTGTTGATTTCTTTCCTTATCATGTATCATTGAAACATTTTAAACAACATTTGCTGATAATTTTATTCTTTTATCCTTTTCTTATCTAGTGATTGTAGTAAATAACATTTTTATAGATGAGGACCTATTTTCAAATTTATAAGAAAAGCATTTTGAATTGTAACGTTATTTTGTCTATATTTCTGAGTTGAGGCATTGCAATTATTTACACTATTTTACATTTTTTGGACTGTTGTCCTTATCTTTGTCATATTCATGATGTTTCGGCTGTTGTATGCTCCGGCCTTCTTCAGGGGATTGGAATTTCAAACTGATCTCTTTATTTCGTCCACCAGCACAGATTGTTCTAGTTCCATGTGTCATGCCTCTTCCATTAAGTTTATAAGTCCTAAAAATCCATACACTGATGTCCTCAAGGACACATGACCCAGTGGATGAAAGTGTTGGTTGGATCCAGTGACTTGACCCAAAAGAGTTGTGAGTTCAATACCTGGCTACTGCAGTGGTGACTATAAACTTGAAGAGCTGAGTTAAAGAAGGACAACTGAATTATCCGGAAGAGATATGGCAGAACAATTTACCCTAGTGGACAAAATAAAGGGTTACCTCTGTCTTTTCTACAAATACTTTCATGGTAACTGGTCCAACGAGCTACTTTCGATGGTTCCCAAACTGCATGAATTTAAACGTGCTACTATGTTGGCATATCAGTCACACCCTTTCACTGTTGCAAACAGTTAAGTGTAGCTGTCTATTCTACTCGAATAGCTTCATGCTTCGCACTTCCCGTGTGTGGTATTCTCTTCCTCTTACTTGCTTCCCTGGTAGTTATAAACTTCAATTATTCAAATGCAATGTGAATTGACATCTTCAGATGCCTTGATCTAATTCCCCGTCCTTCTGTTCATCCTTTCCTCTATCACGCCTCTTTACGCTTGCTCCCTCTCTCTGTAACCCCTTGCGTGCTAGTGACACTCCCACCTTGGTTGGGGTGAAAAGCTTAACAGAAAAGAAAATAAATAAATAAATAAAAATAGACATTTACCACATATATGCATACATGTATTTAAGCATAATTTCTACGAGTCTTCCATTATGTGACACTTTAGAGGTAAGGAAAGTATCACATGTTCTTTAGCTACTGCTAGTCAAAGAGGCAACTTGGTAATTATCTGCACCCTACAACTAAGTCTGAAATTCTCTAAGCCACCACATGTTCCCTTTATCCTTTCTTTGAGATTGTTCCAAATCGTTTCTGTTTGAAAAGTGTTTACCTTGTTTCTGTATTTCTTTGAAATTTCCTTTGTTTGTCCATTTTCCCCCTTTTATGAGAGAGATATTTGTTATTTGCTTCTAGTTTTCACAATGTCTTTCCTGAATAAAAGTACGATGCCAAGATGTGGCTAGAACTTTTTACAGACAGCTACAAGCACACCCAATTAAGATTGTTATAGAGATGGAGACATGGTGGAGTAATGGATAGCGGCTCGGATTGAGGAATCAGAAAGCCGAGTTCGAATTCTAGTCAAATGCATTACATTCACTTACACCAGGGGTCGGCAACTCATTCGACCCTGCGGGCCGGATCGTGCTATAATGATGGGTCGCGGGCCGGGCGAAGGCCATTAATGAAAAATTAAGGAAAATTACATATGCAGACCCTTGTCGACCTAAATATTTAAAACCATAATGAAAATAAACATTGAGAAATCATAAAAACAAAAGAAAATCTAAAATTAAAAAAACACCTAACAAAAATTACTTTTCCTCAAGGAACGTCAAAATACTTCAAAGTGAAAAAAATCAACCGAAGTGAAATGGATGAAATTATGACGTGTAGGTTTGAAACTGTTATTGAAAATTGTTCCACAAACGAACCACACACACACACACACACACATCAAACAAAAACGAAGCACATATACCCATACATACGAGTACAAATAGTTGCAAACATATACACTTACGTACGTACACATGCGGTATCATCCACACATTCATGAGGCATGTATGTATAATGCGCGTATGTTTAACTATCTTTAGATTTCTGCTACCTCGCATGTCAGTCCCTCCCTGTCCTCTTTCACTTTATCGTTCCTTTCGCTTCTGTTATCTTTTAATGTAGCCAAGGGTCATAACAAATATGTATCCATTATTTGACATTAAACGTAGGCAACGCAACTTGGTAAAATAAGTCTCATGAAAGATAACTGGCAGATAGTCTAATATTTTTAGTGCACTGAGATGTGTAGACATTCTATGGAAAATGACATATAACAAATTTCATTTGAAGGTCATCTCCCATGATAAAAAATAGAGTCATTGGTAATCAGGCTCGCGGGCCGGTCAAAATGCCTTCGCAGGCCGGATACGGCCCGAAGGCCGTAGGTTGCCGACCCTTGACTTATATGCTAATACCCTTGGGAAAGGTATGAATCCTCTTCTTCTACCACCAGCTATGAGTAAATAGCAGGACGGACTGGGTTCTATAGCTTTGGATGGCAACTGGTATACCGTAGAAAGAAATTGTAACCTATTACGGGAAAAATCTGCCTCATCAGCCACGTATTGAAAGATACATAATCGCCTAAGAATGTATCATGCATGGCACATAACTGGCTAGGAGGCACGGATTGAGAAATCAGAGAGCCGAGTTCGGATTCCAGTCAAATCTATTACATTCACTTACGTGCTAATACTCTTGGGAAAGATATGCATCCTCCTTCTTCTCCCCCGCCTAGCAATGGGTAAATACTAGGACAGATCGGGTTTTATAGACTTATGGCAACTGGTCTACCAAAGAAAGAAATGCCAACCTACTGCAGGAAAAAAAATCTGCCTCGTCAGTCATATATCGAAAGATACATGATCGCCTAAGCATATATCACGCATGGCACATAACTGACTGATAGAGATGTTGACTTTATTAGATGATTTCAGGATTCAGAGTACTGCAAGAGTGGCATTCATCTGATTTTTTTTTTATTCTCGGAAAGATTAAAAATAAAACTAAAATATAGAATTCTGAATTATGCTCTTTCACTGCCTAATTTTTTTTTTAAATTTGAAGGTGGGGACTTCATGCTACGTGTGTGCGTGTTTCAGATGATATATGCCATTCGTAATTGAAGGTAAAAGTAAAAGTAATTTAACCGTCAATTCTTAACTAAATGAATTTTCCTTTTATTAGTTTGAATGGCCTTAATTATATCATAATTGCCATAGTGATGCATGCATGTATTTTCTCAAAACTTACTTTGTTTATATAAGTGCAAAGGATAATCTAAAGATGTTTCATTAAGACGGATTATATATAAGGGTGTTTCATTAAGACGGATCAAAGTCAGCAGTAAATAAATCAATGTTATTGGTAAAAATTTATTTATTTCTCTATTGGATGATGTTATTTAATTCATAGCAATTATGTGTGAAAAGTAATATCGCCTAAATGTCTGCCAAGGCTTCGGCGGTACACCTCCACACAATGGTCAAAATCTTTGATGACATTTCTGCATAGTTGCTCCTTGATCTCACCAATATGCCTTATTATCTCATCCTTCAACTGTTGAATTGTTGTTGGCTTGTTGGCATAGACCTTACTTTTGAGATGACCCCGAAGGAGGAAATCTAAAGGCGTCAAGTCACACGATTATGGTGGCCAATTGACTTCGCTGTTTCAAGAGATGATGCGACCTGGTAACTTCTCATTGCATTTCTGTTTGAACGTCCATTTTCGTAATAGGCATTGATAACTTTAACACATTGTTTAATTGTTAATATTTCCATGGTTGTTAAATCTGAAAGAAAAAGAAAAAAAATCATTAGACGCTTAAAATTAATTCACATTTAAAATCGGTCCAAGTTATTGGAACACCCTATATAAAAGAATAATATTTTAAACATTTGAACAGTTTTGAGAAAAATACCATTAACTTTTTATATCGTGTCTAATTCTTGCACAATTCAAATGAACACTATTCTTTTTTGGTAATCGATAAAAGATTTAACAAGACTTTTTATGTCAAATAGAAACATATTCTACAGAAGCAATATGTTACTCTATACTTTATTTACTGTGTATTTCTTTGAAATAAATTTTGTTTATACATTTTCCTGTTTTTAAGAGAGATATTTTTTTTTATTTCTTTCTAGTTTCCATGACATATTTCTTAAATAAAAGGATAACATCAGTATGAGGCCATGGACCTTTTTCATTGGGTCTGGGGGCCATTTAGAGCCTGCTGCTCAGAAACTGAATGTGTCTAGTTTTATTTTCATGTTTATACTAGGTTATCACATGATATCATATATGTAACGGCAAATAATTATTTGGGGTCAAACATGGACTTTCATGCTCATAAAAAAATGATATGTCAAAAGGACGATTTTTCCCATGCCACAGATGTAAATTAAAAATCTAATAAATAAATAGAGAGTTTAATATTTTTGTTGCGAATTCTCAAGAACCAAAAAATGTATGAATTCACTTTCATCATATATTTAGGTTTTATTACAATTCTAATCATCATTTTTTAAAACAATAAACATTGCCGAAGAGTGATGGTAGTTAAAATAAAAGCGGTGTCATAAGATAAACTGTCCTTTTGATACTCTCTTCTTTTTACAGGCACAAAGGTCTATGTTTGCCTAATTTTCTATCCCTACACAGCCAAATTTTATAATAAAGTAAAAAAAAATCCAGAAGTTTAACTTTGTAGTTTATGCAAGAATAGACATTGCACTCAAATTTCACACCAGACCATCAAAGAAAGCTGGCTGGACCAGAGGGTTGACCTAGAGTCATTTCCATTTGCTGAATGCAGAAGTATGTGACCTCACACCTGTATCTGGTATTGAAAACAAGAAAATGAAAATACCAGATGGGTATATAAACAATAGTCACAGTCATTCTTGGGCAGTCTTTCACATATTGAAGATGTAGAATGTAAGGTCCATGTGTCAGACTGAGGGATTGACAGCAGGACTTACATCACAAACTGGTGGAAAGTAACTGACGAAATATTGAAGTAAATAAAACGTTATGCAATGAAGATTCATGTCAAGTGCCATCTTTTAAATGGATCACTCACTTCCTTACACAGTTTTTATTTTTTACTAAAGCAAAATAAACAAACAAAAGAAAAATGAATGAAAATTAAATTTGTAAAATTTAAAATCAGGTGTTAAATATCTTACAATAATTGTGCTTGCCCCTCCCTTTGTTAGTTCGACCATTATGCCCTGCCAACACCCCCATAAATAATAGACTATTCCATTTTGATCACATGGAAAGACAAAAGACAGAGATGCTACTTGGTTTCAGCGAAAGAAAAGAAAGATAAAAGTGTTTAACGTCTTAAAGAAAGATAGAAGTATTTAACCTCATAAATAATGGACTGTGAATGACTGTTCTTTGAAAAGAACAGATGCAAATACCATGGACAAAACATGCGAGCAACAAGGTAGTTCTAAAAAAAAAAAAAATAGCAACTACAAGGAAACTTGTACTTACAATCAGAGAAATTTTAAATTTCTGAAATACAGTAAAGAAAGAGGGCCTAGCAAATTTTACACTCACAGGACGCATTGAAAGCAAGAGAAGCGGGGGGGACAAGTAAATAAGTTAGTTCATAAATTTTCGAGCAAGGACAAAGTCAAAATTTTCTTAGAGCAACAAAAATAAGTTGTGGAGAGACCTGATAATCAATGTTCTGAAAATGAAAGATTCTTGTGAACAAAATGAGGACATCTGAAAATGGCAACGCTCATGTAGAAAACTTTTTAATATTGCTCATCACAATGTTAAAGAAATTTAAGGACTTTTAAATACAAGGAACTAAATAATGTCATCACCGCTTGCTTTCTTGGAATTTACATCTCGTAATTGTGATTTTTGAAAATGTGTCAGATTTCAGAACAAATGCGGCCAGTTTTTTGGTCGCATGCTATATTTTTCGTAGTATACAAAAATAAGTAATTACTGTTCGAGATTTATAGTCTTGCATTGTCTGGCGATATATTTATTTATTTTTTTTTTTTTTCATGGGTGCATTGTGGTTCCATTCCTTAATAATGCTGCTTTCTTTGTGCCATTCTTTCTATCTTCGACATTCTTTTTTTTTTTTTTTGTATATTGAACAAAGAATACAGAACGTGGGTAGATTGACTGAGAAATCGTAACGAACCGATCAAATTTAGCCGAAGGAAAGAGTTTTTTAACATGAACACAAAGGAAAAATCGTGTTTTTATTGCATTTAAATTTGAAAGGTAAGTGGGAAATAATGCATTTTTTTATATATTACTTTTTCTCTGTCATACCAAATTTTTATCATCTGTATTTCTTGAGGGAATCTTTTAGTAGCATAATCCGGATATATATATATATTTTTTTTTCATTTTAATTTTATCCTCTTGTTATTTGCGAAAAAAATGAATGTCTTGTAACTCTTGTTCGTGTTGAAAAGTTTTTTTCTGTCTCGCCCATTTCCCGAATGAAGAAATCTGTTCAAATGATCAACTATCAGACTTTTTTTTTATTTAAAAAACAGACTTCTTACTTAACTGGTCGAACCGATAACTTTTTTTTTAGCATTGCTCCTACGCATTGATATCTAAAAAAAAAAAAGTTAGATTGTCATTTGTTTAACTTTTAGATTGGACTGTTTTTTTTCGTTATTTCGCTTAGACAAGTCTTTTCTTTCTTTCTTTTTTTTTTTGTTTCTTTTTTTTATAGCAGCAGTATTACGTTACTGAGGGACACGAAAACAAAAAAGAACCAAAATAAAATACGTTACCCCCTTTTTTTCTTTTTTTTTTTTTGGTTAAAGGACCAATTTGTTTTTTCTAAACAAATTACTTACTATGAAACCCTAAGTTTTTACAGTAAAACACTAAGAACAAAAAAAAAAAAAAAATAATCTTGATAGGTTTGGAATTGGATTTTCAGGCGGAAAAAATAATGATGGTTATGTTGTTAAATGTAATTCTCTAATACTTTTTTGTATTCGTTCAAATTCACAAAAATATTATCATCCGTTGATAATTTTGCCGATAATGCCTCAGTGACAAATTAAAAACAAAAAATCATTCCTGATGTAAAATCGCCTGATTATTCCAAAAACAGCATTAAAAATTGGCGCAAATCTACCGTTTCGGAGATATTGACATTTTTTAGTTGCATCCCGGTTACCCTCGATTACATACAGATAATGTCCCAGTGACAAATTTAAAAAAAAACTATCGTTCCTGTTGTAAAAAAAAAAACAACAACAAAAAGTGATTAAAAAAGACTCTTTTAAATAAAAAAAAAAATCACCAATTGTCAGTTTTTTTAGTAATTCCCTTTGCAAAATAATTACTGTTGAGTTGATGGAAAAAACTTCTTTTTTTTTTTTTAAATTGAAACGAATCGTTGTTAATGTTCAATTATCCGTCAATTTTCTTAGGGTACGTTAATAATCGTAGTAAAGATATTTGTTTGTTTATAGGAAATTTATGATGTTAGATAAAAATTAGCGAATCATAGAATGAAAAAACACTGAGTTTTATCTGCTAAAATAAAAATATGTTCTAACTAGTATGCTAAAAAAATTAATTTCACTTTATCAAGATTCTTTTAAATAGATTTATTTTTACTAGGTTTAAGTTTCTTTCGTATTTTAAGTATTAAAGTTCAAAGAAATTACATATGAAAAGTGTTTATTCCTCAACAATCAAAATATATCCCATCGTGTTCGTTGCTATCATTGTGCCAGAAGCTTATGCTATTCTGTGGGTTTCAAGGCAAACAAAAAAACAAACCCTAAATCCATTTTCAATCTCCTCCACATTGATCTACTTTTCTGTGCAGGAAGTTAGGCAAGACGCAAGGAATGGTCTGTAGGCAGTGTTATATTAAGCATTTGATAACGAGAGAAAGGAATAACAAGGATTAGATCTTGGACAATGTTTATTGTTGGTATGTCTTATAGAAACGTTGAAGAATGGTTGGAATGTCCGTTTCAGTGGCCAGTCATCAGGATAGTGGTCAGGTGTAAGGGTAGTGCCGGCACTTGACCCAATTTTTGTGTGGGTTTGGTGTGAGGTCACAGGATATAGCCAGTGCATGTTAGCTGATTGAGGTCACGGCAGTAGGCCTGTTCTGTGAAAGACCAAGTTATGCTGATGATGTATGTGTGCTTGTATGTTGTGATGTATGGCAAGAGTGTGTTGAGATTGGGGGGGGGGCTTCAGGGGTTAATAAGGCGGATAGGAGAAAGAGATGGAAGGTAACAAAAATAAAGCTGCCTCAGAAACCACAGAAAATTTAGGAAAAAAAATACCCACAGGACTGACTTCACAAGACACTGCAAATATTATTATACAATAATGCTTAGATCAGTGTTTTTCAACTGGGGTTCCCCGGAACACTAAGGTTCCGCAAAATGTCCCTAAGGGTTCTGCAAGAACAGTTGAGATAAGCTAATGCACTTTTGATTTTTTATTTAATTCTGGATTTCTGTGAAAGAAGAGTTTCCTACTATTCATAGGAAAGCAATTAATATATTTGTTGCAGTTTTCAATGTCTTACATGTGTGAACAAGACTTTTCTTATTTAAAAGGTATCAAGAGCAAAGACAGAAATTGTCTCTTCTCAAGTGAAAATGAAATCCATGTGTGTTTATCTAGAGTTCAACCTTGAATTAAGTATTTGTGTAGCAAAAGGCAGGCACTGGCTTCACATTAGAGAAGCATGTTTATGCAGGGGTTCCTTGAGACATGTAATTTATTGTAAGGGTTATGCAAGGGTAAAAAGGTTGAGAAACGCTGACTTAGATCAAACAAAAAAATAAATTAATAATGATTATATATTTTATTATGCATACTTACTTCTTCCTCACATTTATTTCAAACCAACATGCATCTATTTAAGTCATGTGCTACACTTCTTTAGCCATACAGATTATGTTTTCTCCAGTACTTGCCAAACATCTGATATATTTATTTATAAAAAAGTTATAATGTAATGAATTGTATAATATGTGTTGTATTATGTATATTTAAATTCATTTAATAATGTTGTTATAATGTATTATGTATGTTTATTATTTTTCACACACATAATAGTTGGGATATAATATGCAAGTGCTTGTTTATAGATGCAGATTGATATAAGAATGTGTACTGAAGACAATGAATTTTCTATTAAAAATGCTGTGAAAACAGAAAAAGACCGCCCTGGCTAAAGAACTCCTTGTCTAATTTTAATGAAATTTGACACTGCGCTTGGCAGGTTATTAAGGTCCAATATGCTCCTAAATTGATTGGGGTATTATCATTTAAGCAGTATCTCGAGAACATATATACTTACTTGATTACATAGTAACAACTCTAAGTAGAAGCTTATGAAGCTTTATTTGACTAATTCAGCTTTAACACTGAAAACATATTATAGTGGATAGTTACAAGCGAGGTGGGTTGGATGGGATGTGCTTATTTATCCCAATTTAATTTGTGAATCACTACTACAATGTTTTACAAGTTCATGTTCTAGCCTCTTTTCTGATCTTTGCCCCGACATACACTCCTTATTTTCAAAACTGGCTCCCAAAGCCTTGATTCTTATCAGAGATAAGAATATATGTATACCTATATAAAAATATATATGTAGTGAATAGTATAAAATATGTGTTGTGTTATGTATATTTAATTTTTTTTTAATAATTTTGTTATGTATTATGCATGTTTATTATTTTTCACACACATAATATGCAAGTGCGTGTTTATATATGCAGATTGATATCAGAATGTGTATTGAAAACATTGAATTTCCTATTAAAAATTCCATAAAAGCAGAAAAATGACCCAAGCTTAAGAACCCTTTGTATAATTTTAATGAAATTTGACACTGCACTTGACAGGGGTTCAATGTATATTATGCCCCTAAACTGATTGGAGTATTATGTTTCATTCCAACTCTATCTTGGGAACACACATACATAGATACATGATGAGAGATTCAGTATTATATAGATATGTTATATATGAAAATAAAGAATGAACAATTCGACAACAATTGGAGAATAAGTTGTATCAAATTAGTGATATAACGGAGATACAATTTGCCAAAAATCATCAGTGAAAGTTCAAAGAAACTTTTGACTCAATCTGGTACCACAGGGGTCAGTAATCGTCTTGCCTCTTCAGGCCAAATTGCTTACACATAAAAAAATTGCTTTCACATAAAAATATGCATGTTCACAGAATTTGATCTGGAACAAAATTTTCAGTATACAATAATAGCAGTGTCAAAGGAATAACTACTCCTTTGATGCAGAAGATTTTTTTTGCAGGCATAAATGTCAATCATTGCTGATATTCCTTTGTTATAGTAACCTGAAGAATTTTAGCTTCTTGGAATTGCAATACAGCATCTCTTACTATAACTGAATATTAAGTTACTAAGAAGTGTAATCAGGTTGCTTATCTGATATCAGGTTGTAATGAAACTTTTGTCCGATTTTTTTTTTTATGACAAAAATTAAGGGAGAGGTACTTAATTATCAATATTGTAACCATTGTATTTAGTGATATCCAATCTGCCAACATGCTTTTTAATATCATATAAAATTCTTTGGATTTTGATCTGAAATAAGAGGCTTTTTTCTTTTTTTAATCAATTCACCCCAAGCAAGGCAATAATGCCACTAAGATGCAAGAGGTTACTGGAAGTGAAAGAAAAGGAAAAGACTTTAGAAGAAATGAGTAACCCAATAATCGTATAAATTTCAGAATTTTGGCAGAGACATTAGAAGTATAGTGTTGAAGTAGAATTTAGAAAGAATTGGAAACCCAAACCTGAACAGGAAATGAGGGACAAATCTCTACTCCTGTTCAAAAGAGTGAGTAAGAATGTGAATTGGATGATGTGAACTTATCTATCTACTCCTATTGTGGAGAAAAATAAAAAAAATAAATAGTAAAAATTTTATGAATTTAGGTGGGGATGTTAGAAGTATAGAGTTGAAGGTGAATTTAGAAGGAACTGGAAACCCAAACCTAAACAGGAAACAAGGGATAAACCTCTACTCCTGTTCAAAAGTATATCACCTGAAGACCATAGCATGCAATGGCCAAAAAGTTGTGACTATGACAACAGTCTGTACAGTATAAATAGTTACAATACTTCATCTGAGAAATATTGACAGTTAAAATGTTTCAAAGTAGCATTGTGTTAATCTTTAACAAATAGAAGAAAGATCATCCCACTCAATAATAAAACATGATCCTCTACTGCATGAATAACCAAAGATATCATGGAAGAATTTGTCTGTGGGCGGGGGGGGGGTTGTATACCACATTCTTCCAGACATTGCTCCTTTGAACAAGGGTTCATAAGTTTGCAAAAGCCATTTAGCCTATAAGTTCACCATTTGCACGGTTCACACTTTTGAACAGGAGTAGAGGTTTATCCCTTGTTTCCTGTTTAGGTTTGGGCTTCCAGTTCCTTCTAAATTCACCTTCAACTCTATACTTCTAACATCTCCACCTAAATTCATAAAATTTTTTATATTTATTTTTTTTATTTTTCTCCACAATAGGAGTAGATAGATAAGTTCACTTATCATCCAATTCACACTCTTACCCACTCTTTTGAACAGGAGTAGAGATTTGTCCCTCATTTCCTGTTCACGTTGGGGTTTCTAATTCTTTCTAAATTCTACTTCAACACTATACTTCTAATGTCTCTGCGAAAATTCTGAAATGTATACGATTATTGGGTTACTCATTTCTTCTAAAGTCTTTTCTTTTTCTTTCATTTCCAGTAACCTCTTGCGTCTTAGTGGCATTATTGCCTTGCTTGGGGTGAATTGATTAAAAAAATAAAAAAAGCCTCTTATTTCAGATCAAAATCCAAAGAATTTAATACATGATATTAAAAAGCATGTTGGCAGATTGGATATCACTGAATACAATGGTTACGATATTGATAATTAAGTACCTCTCCATTAACCCTTATTTTTGTCATAAAAAAAAAATCGGACAAAAGTTTCATTACAACCTGACATCAGATAAGCAACCTGATTACACTTCTTAGTAACTTAATATTCAGTTATAGTAAGAGATGCTGTATCTCAATTCCAAGAAGCTAAAATTCTTCAGGTTACTATAACAAAGGAATATCAGCAATGATTGACATTTATGCCCGCAAAAAAAAATCTGCTGCGTCAAAGGAGTAGTTATTCCTTTGACACTGCTATTATTGTATACTGAAAATTTTGTTCCAGATCAAATTCTGTGAACATGCATATTTTTATGTGTAAGCAATTTTTTTTATGTGTAAGCAATTTGGCCTGAAAAGGCAAGACGATTGCTGACCTGTGTTGTACCAGGTTGAGTCAAAAGTTACTTTGAATTTTCACTAATGATTTTTGGCAAATTGTATCTCCGTTATATCATTAATTTGATACAACTTATTTTCCAATTGTTGTCAAATTGTTCATTTTTTATTTTCATATATAACATATTTATATAATACTGAATCTCTCATCATGTATCAATATATGTGTGTTCCCAAGATAGAGCTTCAATGAATGTAGATGCAAAGGACTATACACTTCATGGTACAAAAATGACTTACTACAGTTATTTTTAGTGTTAATTCACCCCAGAGAAAGAAATTTGTTAGTATTTATAAGCTTCCTAAGCAGCTCGTTACTGTAGCATAAAATTATCAAACACTTCATCAGTTGTATTGATGTCCAAACAATTCACAGAGAAATAAAACTATAAATACATTCTTACATTTAATCTTAAAATTCAATAGAACCAGTTATATAAAACTGTTTATAAATATGGACATTTTTACATCTATTCTTACAATTTTTGTGCCAATGGAACCAAGTACTTATTGATTCAGGTGCAATGGTTAAGTAGTTATTCTCACAGACTTAACTGGTGCAATAATTTTGATCTTCACTGACTGCCATATTATTGTGTCCCTGTGGTGGATTAAACTAGCTCTTAGTATATAACAGCATGTATCTGTTGTAATATAAACTGATTCCATACATTATTATACTGTCATTATTAATATATTTTTTATTGCTTTTTGTTCACAGATGTTCTGGTTGGACAAAAGATTGTGTGATATATTTAAAATTCATTATGAAGTTAAATGAATGAAAACATGACTCCTGGCTTCCCATCAAGAACATGGAAATACATGTTAAAAATCTTCATGTAAAAGATATGTCACTACATTTTGTAAAGCACTACAGCTGAAAATACCTTTGGATACATACTGGCACAAAAACATATTCTTGTAAAATCCATATTTTTTTGTGTCTCTCAAACACATTTAGCATTATATATAAGTAACCACTATGAGTGAACATCCAGAGGAGACACCATATTCAGAAAAGGAGTTTGTATCTTCTTTTTTAGAGAAGTCACAGGTAGCATGCCATATACAAACACATAATGGTGACAAACCATATTCTTGTGAAATTTGCAAATCAGCATTTGTATCAAAGTCAGTTTTGGTGCGCCATATGCAAACACACACTGGAGAGAGACCGTTTTCTTGTGAAATGTGTGGATTCTCCTTTGCACAAAAGTCAAATTTGGTGCGACATATGCGGACACACACTGGAGAACAGTCCTATTCTTGTGAAATATGTGGATTTTCCTGTGCAAGAAAGTCAAATTTGGTATTACATATGAGAACCCACACTGGAGAGAAACCATATGCTTGTGACATATGTGGATTTGCATTTGCAGTGAAATCAAATTTAGCCTGCCATATGGCAACACACACTGGAGAGAAACCATATTCTTGTGAAACATGTGGATCTTCCTTTGCACAGAAATCAACATTGGTGCTGCATATACGAACACACACTGGCGAGAAGCCATATTCTTGCGAAAAATGTGGATTTTTTTGTGCACGCAAATCAAGCCTGGTGCTGCATCTGAGAACACACACTAAAGAGAAACCATATGCTTGTGACACATGTGGATCTAAATTTGCAGTGAAATCAAATTTAGTGTGTCATATGCGAACACACACTGGAGAGAAGCCATATTCTTGTGGGACATGTGGATTTTTTTGTGCACGGAAATCAACTTTGATGCTACATCTGAGAACACACACTGGAGAGAACCCATATACTTGTGACACATGTGGAGCTGCTTTTACTGTGAAATCACACTTTTTGTGTCACATACGAACACACACTGGAGAAAAAATACATACTTGTGAAACATGTGGTTTGACATTTATAGCAAGATCAGATTTATTGCAACATAGTAAAACGCACTCTCAAATAAAGCCATATACTTGTGAAACATGTGGCTTTTCGTCTGCACGAAAGTCAAATTTGGTTCTACATATTAGAACACACACTGGAGAAAAACCTTATTCATGTGAAGTTTGTGGATCTGCATTTTCACAGAAGTCAGATTTGGTGATCCATATCAGAACACATACTGGAGAGAAACCATATTCTTGTGGAACATGTGGATCTTCTTTTGCTCGAAAGTCACAATTAATTCACCATATGCCAACACACACTGGAGAAAAACCATTTGCCTGTGAAATCTGTGACTTTGCATGTGTACTGAAGTCAAATTTAGTGCGGCATATGCGAACACACACTGGAGAGAAACCATATTCTTGCGGAATTTGTGGAGATTCCTTTTTAAGCAAATCAAACTTAGTGCAACATATGCAATCACACACTGAAGAGAAACCTAACAGTGAAACATAAGAATCATCTTTGTCGTTGATAATGTATTTAGTGAGACTCTTGCAGTCACACGCTGAAATAAACCCTATTAGCTGAAAGTTTGCATGTCTTTTCAGCAAAGACATTTGAGAGAAAAAAAGACCTTATGAAAGGTTTTATTGTTTCTTTTTTTTTTCTGAAAAAGTAGGACATGTTGAAACATACAATTTCACACTGAAGCAAAATTCTATACTTACAAAATGCTGAACTTTTTATTTCATGCATTATCTGCAAACACACACTGGAAAGCAACCCTATTCTTGTAAAGCAGATAAATGTTTCTTTTCACGCAACTGGAAAGAAAAACCCTACTGCATAAATGAGCCAAATTTTATAAAACCTTTTGGAAACACAAGAAAAAAAAATATTCTCTTGTCAAATTTATATATCTTCATTTTCAGATACTTAGTTCCACCAGTTAAGGCCTTCACAGACTCCTGAGAGGATGCTTCCTCGATCACTACTATCCTAACCTCTTCAAATCTAGAGTCAACTGTTAAACATTCTCATGATGCTTATGAGCAAATCCTACTAAAAAACTGGTTCTTGTTTTGATCACTGAAGTTAAGGAGTGTTAAGCCCAATCAGTACTTAGATGGAGAACTGCGAACACTGGGTACTACAAGTGACTTCCTAGCTACTGAAATATGTCTTAGATTTAAATAACCAACAAATGGTTGATAAGCTGTAAAGAAACAAATCAATAACCTCATTATATACAACTATTCCTCTGCCTCCCTTTACATCCTTAAAACAATCTCATTCAGTAAACCTCTACCTTAAGTGGCTCTTGTATTGGGTGAACAATGAATGTGTGGGTGATGTAATGAATTCAGTTTGAATTCCAGTTGGGTACATTCAATTTACTTACGCACAAATACCCTTGAGAAAGGTATAAATCCATATCTTCTGCCTCCGGCTATTAGTAAGACTTGCATCTGAAAATAAAATCATTGTTGCCCCCCCCCCCCACAAAAAAAAATTGTTCCCTTGCAGAAAGAAGTATTCTTACAAACCAAAATAAGTTTCAGCTTTAAATGACTCACAAAGTGTTGATAAACCATAAAAAAAATCAAATCAATCGGTCAATTGGTGAACAATAGTAATAAAAATGTTCAACTGAATATCAACGTGTATCTGAACATGCAATGCAGATACTCAGAATATATGTGAATCTCCATTTTCCAGACTTAGTGCAATATATTTGAACTTTGAACCTACAATGAAGAGGATTTTTTTAAATTAAAATGTGGACATACATTGTTGGCAATATCAAGATTAAAATACAAATGCAAACACATGCTGGTAATTTAACATGCTTTCAAGTTGTTTATACCAAGACACTTAACGTCAGTTCAAACTACTTCCAAATCTTTTTTAGAAATCTTTTAGAGAACTTAATTCTGCATTTGCTCCATAAAATGATCCATCAACATACATTATAGTCCCAGGATATATTTTTGTAATTTCTGGACTGATAACAACAGAAAATTCCCTTGTCAGTTGAGTATTTTTATAATATATATACACAGATAACCTACAAAATTTTAACTGAGTACAAGAGGCAAAATTCACAGCTCTTAGCAACTGTACTTATTGGGGTCAGACCTTGAGTACTTGATTTTAATATGTTGGTGAGCAGAAAGAGTTTTGGGATTTCGCTAAAAGCCTGAAGATGAAATTTAAATATTTCCAAAAGGTCACAGTTTGTTGCATGTTCATACTCATTTGTATGTGTGGCTGCTCACTTCTGAGTATGCCGATCTGCCAAGGTTACTAGCTAATCCCTGTTGTAGACGCCTGCTCAGGCACATTTGTGTTTGCTCAAAACCCACAGAGACAACCTGTGGTTTATGTTGCAACTTTGCTGAGCAGATCTTAGTCATGGTTTCTGGGGGAGGGCAAATAAAAATTTTGTTTTACTCCATGGCAGCACAAGGCCACATACAGCAAGAACAACACAGAGAAAAAAAAAAAAATTTAAACTCAGTTGATCTGTTTTACCCCGACCCACCATATTTACCTGACCGTGTGCCAACTGATTATTACCTTTTTTGACCACAGCCAAAAAAAAAAAAAAAAAAAAAAAAAACTTTGATGGGAAAAACTTTCTCTAGGGAAAGATCAGATTCAAGAGTTTGTCGAAATTGTTTTTGCATCAAAACCTGTGGAATTTTACTCAAATGGTTTTGAATAGCTGCCTGATGGGTTTGGATTATGTAACTGATTTGTACTTAAAATGGTTGGCTGCTGGTGTCTATCTGTCTGCTTGAATAACTAGCTAATCCTTGTTGCAGACGCCTGCTCAGGCACATTTGTGTTCAATACCTACAGAACTAACTAAGCAGACCTTAGTTAAATTTTCTGAGAAAGAGTGAATAAATTGGCATGATCACCAGCTGGAATAAGGTAAACATACTCAAAACCTCAGCCATGATGACTTGTGATATCATGCTGTTCAGTTATAATGAGTACCTATTTGGGCACATCAAGGTGGTATAATGGTTAGCAAGCTTGTCTTGCTAAACAATTTACAACTGAGTAGTAGTGAGTTCGATCCTCACTGGCTGCCTCCTACTTTCGGCCTTGTGCCACATCTAAGCTATGCTTGGAAAATCACTGGTACCCTGAGGCAGTGTAATGGTTAGCAAGCTTGTCTTGCTAAAACAATTACAACTGAGTAGTGAGTTTGTTCCTCACTGGGTACCCCATACTTCTGGCCTTGTGCCACATCTAAGATATGTTTGGAAAATCACTGTCTTGGGCACAAAGATGTGTAATGGTTAGCAAGCTTGTCTCACGAGAACAATTACAAATGACTAGGGAGTTTGATCCTCACTGGGTACCCCATACTTTTGGCCTTGTGCCACATTTAAGCTACAAAGTGGTGTAATGGTTAGCAAGCTTGTCTCACTAGAACAATTACAATTGAGTAGGGAGTTTGATCCTCACTGGGTGCCCCATACTGTTGACCTTGTACCACATCTAAGCTATGATTAGAATATTGGGCACCTCGAGGTGGTGTAATGGTTAGCAAGCTTGTCTTGCAAGAACAATTATGAGCGAGTAGTGAGTTCAATCCTCACTGGGTGCCTCCTACTATTGACCTTGTGCCACATCTAAGCTACACTTGGAAAATCACTATAGTGAGTACCTATTAGAAGGAGAAGGAAAAAAAATCACTAATTGTTGACAAGCAGTGAACTGGTGATTGGTACAAGCCAACAGAAGGGCTACTGTGGCACAAATTTCAGAGTACTTTAATCAAGCTGAAGAGTTCATAATCACAGTACATTGGTCCTTAATGTGTATGGTGCTATATAGACACAAACTGATCAAAACTATCATCAGAGTTTCCGAAATAACATTGGCTAAGTTTATCAAATTTACCTCTAAGTCAACAGTGTGTCAAAAAGGATGCTTTTTTCTCATGATCCCGCTATTACTGTACACTCCCTCTGCAAATTTTTTTTTTTAGAAATATAATAAAATTCAAACATATGAAACTGAATTTATGCTTTTTTTTCCTTGAGAAATGACAAAAATATTAAATACTATTAAATTGTTTATTTGGAAGAATAATTTCATATTTCCAAAATTACAAAAACATGTGACCTATCTACAATGCAATACTCATTATTTACCGAATTATAAAGAAATAATTATGAAAACAAATTTTTTATTCACAAATTTCTAAAAATATTTGTGAACAAGAAAATTTAAATAAACACATAACGATGAGTAATTGTAATTATAAATTTGGAAAAAATGCATTTTTGGGGTTTTCATTTGCTTTTCACCATATAAATTCAGTAAAATAGACAAGAAAAAAAAATGGATAAATCCAAATGCGTATAAGTCGGTTTTATTAAAATTCTATAAACAGATTTTTAAAACAAAGAGAAGAACCGTCCTTTGCACATGCCAATATGTTGCACGTAAGTTTGTTAAACTTTGCCTCAACATTTTTTTCATCATTCTCCAGTTAATTTTGTGTCATTGTACTCATATTAACTAAAGGGCATCACTTAGTGTTTTCAGAACGGGATTTTGTATCAATGAAAGTAGGTTGTCGAATCCAGTAAGTTTTACTTTCTCCTGAATAAGGTGAGCAGTAGGATGTGGGTGCATCATTATCCTAGGGAAATAATACAACGTAGATGCACTATAGGGAAACAACAAGTTGGGGGAGGTAGTGTAATGGTTTAGGTTATATTCTAATAGGTTGAGTCAAGTAATTTTCTTTTCTGGGAACCAATTGTAATGATGATTGTATCATACTAATGACTAATCATGCATGTCGATTAAGAATAAATGTGGACTGCACCAACATTCTTTAATTTTAACATGCAGTGTACACAGGGGATTAAAGAAAAAATGCTATTCTTCTCTATGACAACACCAGGTCACACATGACAATAATAACACAGGCAAACTTTTTTTTAAAACTCTGTTCTACCTGATTTGCTTTATTCATCTGACCTTGCACTAACCGATTTCATCCTGGGTATGACGATAAACTATATCCACGTCCTGGGTAAGACAATAAACTATGTCCAACAGCAAGGCTTCTGATCAGGAGGTTTTGAGGAGCATGAAACCACCTCTCAATTGCTGGTGTTCCCAGGTCCACCCTGACATGGGGAGTTAGCACCTGTTAGGGTCCCAGCTATGGGTAAAATAGTTAACTCCCAAACTGGGGTCAAAACACTATGAAAGTGTAAAAATAGGTCTTACTATCAGAAATACTTTGTAAAAAAATTGTTACCAGCAATAAATTTTTTGAAGCAAATTTATTACCAGAAATAGATTTTTAAAAAAAAAATTACCAGAAATAGATTTTTTGATGGAAAAAATATTACTACCAATATATGTTTGAAAAAAAATATTACCAGCAATAAAAATTTTGTAGGCCTTAAATAACACATTGTGGTTGATATGCCGTAAAGCAAAGCAAAGCAAACTAAACCACCGATTTCAATTTGTGTATCCTTCATCTGAAATTCCAAAAACCAAAAGATTTTCAGGTGCTGACATGACTTACCATAAATGGAAAATTTCAGAAAACACTGGGAAGGTTCTTAGGTAATGTGCATCTGTTTAACGTCATCTACCCTGGGTGAGGGTTCCTCAATCCAGCTATTTAGTCTACATTGGCACCAGTCTTTTTTTGTTAGAGATCATCACAGCAACACCTTTGTTCATGGATTACTTAGTATGTGTTTTTGTGCTCAGTAAAGATATTAAAAATGTCTAAAAGTCCTGCAGGATACCCATATGGATAGGGAAATAAAAAAGAAAGCAAGCATTTATGTTTACCAATATCACAGAAAGTCAAACTGTTGGTAAAACTAGACAGGGGTTTAGGTGTGAAGCATCTGACTTGGGAGTTTGCCATTGGAACAACCACCATATATGACCTAAGGAAATGGGAGAAATTGTTAGTTTTATACTGAAAATGATGGACAGAAATAAATGAAAAATAAAAAGATATTGTATACTGCAAAAAATGATGATCTCAATGGTTTTATAGATGCTATATACAAATTAAATAGCCTGAATTCCAAAATAAAAATTGGAAAACTGAAGTACTTTTGGTCCCAAGAATTTCGGATAAAGGATTCTCACTCTGTATTACCTTTTTTGATCACTCCAAATCATGTTGATAGGTAAAACTTTCTCACTTGAAAACCAGATTCAAAAGTTTGTCAAAAGCATTTTCACAGCAATCTTTTACTTAAATAAGTTGCAACAAGTTATTGCAAATAATGGTGAATATATAAATTGAATAAAGTGTTGTTTTACTTCATTTCTTGAAAAATAAAATTGATAAACAAAATGGAAATTATTTCTAACTCAACCTAATAGTTAGAAACACTGTCTTGCCTTCAAATGGAAAGTACTTGGTTGTGCACAATATAATTGAAAGCCATGTAGACTTATGGAAGAAGTCTTCTATAATGGCAGTATATAACTTCCTGAAAGACAAGTGTGTCCTGCCACAGTTCAGAACTTCTACAGGAATAATTTCTAGAAAACAAAATAGACTATACTGTATTTCAATGGTTATTGCAGCCTACTGAACTTAATCTTGTTGAACATATGTTGGCGGCTTACAGCCACATCACATTGTAGTTTCCGTACAATCACTGAAGTTAACATCGAGCTTGATCAGTACCTAGACTAATGACCACTTGGAAATAACAGATGTTGTAATCTTGGATGTGCAGCTGGTGTAATGAATAGCTACGTGAAATTGTTAATTGGAGAGCTGGGTTCCAATTACAGTTGGGTTCATTATATTCACTTGGAAAAAGGTATAAATCTACCTTTTCTCCCCCCAGCTATGGGTTAATTAGTAAGAGTTGTATCGCTAAATCCTCATTATCTAAAAAAAATTCTTACAATCTAAAAATGTTTTCAGGCTTTAATTAACTTGCAAAGAGTTGATAAGCTGTAAAAAAAACAAATCGACCAATCAATCAAAATGCGTTGATGAGGGAAACTTTCTTTCATGAAAACCAGATTCAAGAGTTTGTCAAAACATGCAAAATTTTACTTAAACAATATCAAAGAACTGCCTGATATATGGCAACATTTTATTGCAACCTACCGATCTTAAACTTGTTGAACATATGTTGGAGGCTTACAGCCTCATCATGTTGAAACATTGGTTCCCATAGGATCACTGAGGTTAAGCAACATCAAGTCTGGTCAGTACCTAGATGGGTGACTGCTTGGAAATACCAGGTGCTGTAAACTTGGATGTGTGGGTGGTGTAATGTATAACAGCTCGGAATTGTTAATTGGAGAGCCAAGTTCCAATCCCAGTTGACTTCTTTATATTCACTTACTCGCAAATAGCTTTGGGAAAAATATGACTCCACCTCTTCTCCAGCTAGAAATTAGAATTATTTAAATTTTAAATCAATTTCACCATTTTAGATTATATTATTAAGTAAAAACTATATTTACTAATCAAATGGAAAAGTTTAGTACAAATCATCAAACCCCAGTATTTTTAAAAAAATTTAAAAATTTTTTCTATGTGTATAAATGTGTTGATCTTTGTAAATATGGAAGTTTATACATGACATTATCAGAAAATAAGAACAATAACTATAGTAAATTTAAAGCCAAAATTTCTAAAATTCAATAAAACTTTGGATTAGAGTGAATATTTTCCTAAATTTTTAAGATTACTGATTACTTAAAAATTATATATAAAAGGAACTCACATTATAGTGGTTTTCCAAGTGTAGCTTAGATGTGGCACAAGACCAAACATATGAGGCACCCAGTGAGGATCAAATTCTCTACTCATTTGTAATTGTTCTAGCAAGACAAGCTTGCTAACCATTACACTGCCTCAGGGTGACCAAGGCACTCACATATCAATTATTTTTTATGGATAATGTCCCAGTAGAACAACATTAGATAAATCTCTCATCACATGGGCAGATTAAATAAACATTTACTGATGTGTTAAAAAATGTATTTCTGCAATATTTTAAACTTAAAGTAAGTAATATTTGTTTCAAATCAGATTAATTATATTTTAAATAAGCTAATATTCCTCAAATAAAATTCCAGAAAAGCATATTTTATTTTTGGTATATTTTTAATAAAGAGAATTACATTGTGATAAATGTGGAATAAAAATGGTGCTGAAAACCTATCTTTTTAGTAAAAAAAAAATAGTCTTGAAACAGAGCAAAGTATTTTGCTTCTTGGAAATATTAAATTTAACTTGAAATAAAAACAAAACTTAAAGCTTCAAGAAAGATTTTTCATTTCTAAAAATTAATTTTGAAATTTAGTCATCATGAATCTGTTGAGGTACCTGCCTGGGTGGCAGCTATTTTTAGGGGTGCATGAAGGATTATCATGGTTTGGTTTGTTTTATGGCATATCAACCACAATGGGTTATTTAATGCATCAATTTTTATTGCTGGTAATATTTTTTCCTACAAAAATAATGTATAGCTGTTAATATCTTTTTTACAAAGTATTTCTGGTATTAAACCTATTTTTACATTTTCATGGTGTTTTGACCCAAGTTTGGGGGTTAACTATTTGCCCATAGCTAGGGCCCTAACAGGTACTACCACCCGGGTCAGGGTGAATCTAGGAAAACCAGCAATTAAGACGTGGGTTCATGCTCCTCAAAACCTCCTGATCACAGGCCTTGCTGTTAGATGTAGATTGTTGTCTTATCCAAGACGCAGATATAGTTTATCGTCATACCCAGGACGGTTGAGAAATAAGAAATTATAATGTAGATATCAAGTGGGGGGTCAGTTTTATATTACAATCAATATATAAATTGATCTCTCAGTTTGCAGACATGGTTATTTCCGTACATTTATATTCCAGAGAATGTAAATAAAATCTGAAAGATATGTCTGTGTGGTTAATCAGTATATGACTGATGTTTTTTCTATGGCTTATTAACCCATTACAGGTTATTTAAAGCCAGAAAATATTTTTATAGTGTACAAATTTTTTGGTGAGATGATGATTTAGTGATAAAACTCTAATTAACCAATAGCAGGGAGGAGTAGAGGTAAATTTATACCCCTTTCGCAAGGCATGTAAGGGGTATATAATGAACTCAACTGGAATTGGAACTTGGTTCTCCAATTAACAATTCTGAGCCATTATCCATTACACCACCTGCACATCCATGCTTACAGCAGTTGGGATTCCCAATCAGTCACCCATCTAGGCTCAGTGTTGTAATGGTAATTAGTAATTTTTTATTAATTCTGTTTGTGTTATATATTTTTGAAATGTCTTTACCTGATTTTATATTTAGCTATATAAATTATGTGAAGGATGTAAATTCTCATCTCTTTTAAATATGAAATCATAATAATAATTTGGATGGAAGTAAAATACCTTGTGTTATACATATTTTTTAAATGTTATTTGTTTTATGCATGCTACTTTTCTGTCTGAATTTCTGGGATGAGGAGTTATTATTTACGCTATTTATATTCGAACTATTGTCCTCAACTTTTTGTTATCACAATGCTTCAGCTTTTGCACCCTTCACCCTTTCCCAGGTCTATATTGATCTGGGTAACATCCAGGAAATTCTGAACTGAACCCTTTATTTAATCTACAGGGACAGACTGTTCTTGTTCAACTTCTCATGTCCAGTGATATTGTCTAGTACTTATTTTATTTACTGCTGTTCAGTTATTGCTCACCAATTTCCTCTGAGTGCAAGTACACACTGCCCAATGACACTCACAATCATTATGTCACCAAATTTCACAAACTAATGCTTTAATTCACTAGGCTATTGTCCCATAAATCAATTTGCTATCGTGAACTTGCAGCTTTAAACCTAAACCTGTCTACTGATCAGGTGACAACTGCTGCTTGTCATGTTTTGACTGCTGCTACTGCTGCCCATGTCTTGATTGCTACTGTGGTTGAAGACTTGCTGTCATTTGTCGTTCTTTATTAGTGGCTCCCTTTTTGTATTTATCCTCATAACCTAGTATATGTGCCAGTTCTTTCAGACGTTTAATTCTCCAGTGTTCTTCCTTGTCCAGTATTTTCACGTCATTCCACAGGGGCTGATGATTACTCTTTCCCCTCTATACATGATCAGCCATGCCTGATTTCATTGTCTCACCCTCACACTATGGCTTTTCAATGTTCTTCCAGCCAGATCAATATACATCTGAGGAAATATTGTTTGCTTTATGCATGCTAAGCTGTTTCATTGGTTAACCATTGCTACTATTGTTTACAGTTTGTCTTAGCCAAACTAGCACAAAACAACAAAGGTTAAATATAGTTTGCTGCTAGGATCGTGTGTTCAATGATGGTAAGTCAGCTGGACAAGATGGTATGATGCTGAAAGACCTAAAACTATGAATGAATTTAGGTTTTTTTTTGGAGATAATAAGGATTTTAGTGGTACACATCTTACTAATTAATCCATAGCTAGAGGGAGAAGAAATGGAGTCCTATCTTTCTCACAAGTATTTGCATGTAAGTGAATATAACAAAACCGAATGGAATTAGATCTCTGCTCTTCAATTAACAGTTCCAAGCTATCATTCATTACATCACCCACAAATCCAAGCTTACAGCACCTGGTATTTCTAAGTGGTCCCCAATCAAGGTGCTGATCAGACTTCAACATTGTTTAACTCTGGGGATTATACAAGGACTGGTGCTTCAACATGATGTGGCTGGAAACCGTGGGTAGCATAATGGAGAAAACAGTTGAGTTTGATTTCCAGTTGAGTCTGTTACATTCACTTGCATGCAAATACCCTTAAGAAAAGTAGGAATCCATATTTTCTCTTCCCAATTATGGGCCAAATAGCAAGGTACACTAGGCTCACAAGCCATGGTTGACATCCAGTCTAGGAGAAAGTCAACTCTGAATTCAAAACCATAATCATGGTGCGTGCTGACCGGCTGATAATTATAATCTTCAGTTCACTAAGGTGGTAATAAATAGACCTGAAACATAACAGGCTATGTTAGCTGCCTGATAATCGTATGTCCCAACACATAGGAAAGTAACAGTCATGAGTGGTCAAATAACACCTTTTATGATGATGGAATAGGATTTCACCTGGGTGGTGTAATGGAGAGTTGAGTTCAAATTCCTGTCAGGTTCATTAAATTCGCTTACACACTCATGCTTTTGGGAAGGTATGAATCCATCTCATCCTACTCCCGGCTATGGGTTAAATAACAGGACTTTTATTTGCAAAAAATCGTTGTTCTCAAAAAATTGTTTATGTAATATTCACTCACAAAAAAAGAATTACAATACAAAATATGTTTTGGCTTTAAATAATACACAAAAGATTCATAATCTATATATAAAAAAAAAAAACAGTCAATATTGCATGTGGGTTTTCTACATTTTGCTTCTTTTCATTTTTTTTTTCTTTCGTTTTCTACTTCATGAGAAGATTTGGCTGGTCCTGAAGTGAGAATTGTTTCTTAAATTATTGGAGAGCCAAGTTCAGCCACATTTATTATATTCACAACACGGAATTCCTTGGAAATTTTATGAATCTATCTCTTCTTCACCCATCTATGGGTTAAATAGCATAGTAGACTAGGTTCTCTAGCTATGATTGGCAATCAATTTAAGAGAATGACAACTCTGAATTTTAAAGTGGCATGTAGCCCTGTGACCAAATCATAAGTTGCCCTTTGGCAAGGCATAGCACTCAGAGTTAAGGTGAAGACCTCAGCAGCAGAATGTTGGATCTAGTCAATGGCAGATTCTAATGGACCAGATTTGTGGCATTGAACTGTAATGGTGTAATGCAAATATATATATGGCAACCAAGAGACCTGGGTTCAAATCCTCTCATGGTTGATTTATCTGGAAGGCGCCATCTTTATGCTATCAGCCACAACATGCAGCATCTTTGGAAAGTGCCTGAAAACCATACTATGTGTTGGCCCACGCCTTGTAATTAAAATTGGGTAGACGGAACTATTTTGAAAGTCATCGATGGTTGTGCTAGCACGAAGTCACAAGTCATTGTGACCGAGGGGTTGAGCGTGCAGGCCTTGTTCAGGCTGTTGATCATGCCAGGTAATGCGCACTTTCACAGAAACTGAAACTAAGGTCAGCATAGTTGTAGCATAAACAACAGGTGGGGTGTTGAGCAAGCTCTAATGTGCCTGAAGAGGTGTCTGCAACAGGGATTGGCTAGCTTCACCAGTAGACAGGCATACTAGGATACGAGCGGCCAGCCACCACCATTTAATATGAAATATTTCAATTCAGTAAAAAAATCTACTATAGCTATGCCATGTTGACTTTTTGTTGGCTTGGATTAATCTTGCACCATGCAAGGTCCTGCCTGACAAAGGATCTCAGTTTACCTCTCCACATAAACCTGTCAGGATACTGAGTCTTGTCATAAGAATCTGAGGCAAAATTATCTCCTTGAAGCCTCTTTTTTTATTGTAGCTGTAGAAAGAAGCTGTACTTGGTTATTTTGTAGGATCGTCATCCCGAGATCATTTTGACATAGCCTCTGCATCGTTCTCTCCGATGTTCCAGCCTCCTTAGACAATTTTCACATTGATCTTGGATTATGCCTGATTTTTTTTCATGCACCTGTTTAATCAGTTTTGGCATTATGGAGATGCGAGGACTTCCTGGTCTCGGTTTACTTTTGATGGAGGAAGTCTTGTATCGATCGATTGTCCTTTTGATAAACCTTCTATAGATTCCAAGTTGTTTTCCAGCTTTAAAAATCTCAGGTGGAGTCAGTTCGTTTTCACGTTGCCCAGTTCTATACTTTCTTTTCATTTCTATAGACATTGTTACCGATAAATACTAAAACACTTTGAAAAAAACAAATTGTATATGTTGTTGGGTGAGGATCAAACCTTAAACAACCAAAAATTTAGAAACAGAATTCATTTGAAATTTTCTAACAGTATCATATGCTGCACTATATAAAAGGCGATTCGACGAATGGAGTTATCTTTTAATAATAAGGATTTATTAAAAAGAACAAGGAAAATTGTCCGGTGGAATTACGTTAATTCAACACGGGTGATAGGTACATGAAGGTAAAGAAAATGTGCATTGGCTCTTGCCTTTCTTTAATTCATTCGTCCACTGCAAGGAAATTTGTGGAAGCGAAATTACTTTTCAAGTGTGCTTGACACGGCGAGCTAATTGATACAGCTAGCAACCAGAACTGGGCTCCAACTCTCTGTGCATTTCAGTGACTCGTATTTATGGAGGATTCTACTTCTGTGTGAGCAGAGGTGAGGAAAGATGCCCAGGGCCAGGTAAAATCCTTTGTCTGTTCCCCAAATTACGTACGAATATTAGCAGATTTGAGAATAGTATGATTTAGGTCAGTGAAAATAAGCCTTTGTCGGAATTTCAGTCTAGCTCCACATGACATGACTCACTTGCACGTGAATTCGGGTATCAGCCTTTCTGATCCCTTTACTGGGGATTGGCAATTTCAAGTCCTCACAATTCCACTTAAGAATTTTAAAATTTATTATTTTACAAGCCGATCTTTAATCTTCGCTTCTTTCCAAAATGATATTGTGGCGCCATTCGTGGCGAAACTGTGACAAGTTTTGTCGCTCATTACACCTGTGATGACACCCAACTCGCTATCTGCACAGGTATGTCTTCTCGGCCGTGATTGCTTTCATCAAAAAAATTGAAGACAATTGTTTTTCAAGTTTCTCTGGTTGGGAAGTAGCAACAATACGATTTCTCTCTTAAACGTGAGATCCTTCCTTCAGCTTCGAGGGGTGGACTGCTATTTTCCTAACTTTACTGGCCACGGTGACTCCTGATTCCTCACTAGCGGTCCTTCTGTAACTGGCCGCTGGGCAGCTCCAACTCCTCTGGTCAACTACCTACTTCTCTCACGGCTGGACCCACTTTTTCCCCGACTTCTTGCCTCTCTTTCTGTTTATATGGATAATTCTGGGGCCTTACCCCCTCTATCCACTTGTATTCCGGAAGATTTGGGACCACTCCAAAGACACATGGGTGGTCATATCTTCAAAGGACTACTTTTATGACTATCTAAAATCATTGATAAAATTTTTATGTTTCCCACTTCAAAGGTGAACTGGAGACATGAATTCTGAAACACTAACACCTAAATTCACTTAAGATGGACTGGAGACAAAATCCCTATGAAACTCAGATAATTTATTTTCTTTTAAGTTCATTTAATTATCTCCTTATCTTCTAAATATGTGTGAGAAATCATTGTTACAATATATTATATTCAATTTAACATCACCCTCTCTCTTTTTTTCTTTCTCTACTCTCACTGTATACATGCTTTTAACACTTCCCCCCTCATGTTTTAATAAAATTGATTTCCTGAGACGATTACATTACCACGTTTTCATTTAATTTTCATAACAAATAATTTTTTTTTTTCAAAATGTACACATGGAAAAAGAGGGTACAGTTAAAGAATTTTGTGGAAAATACAAGTACTATAAATTGGAGCATACAAATCGAGTTTTCAGGCCCCCAAAATATTTTTGGGTCGAGTTTTCAAGTTTAAAAATCTTTTGTTGTCACTGGTAGCCTGTCGTATGTTTGGGGCTTGGCCTATATGGTAAGTATAGGCCTATATGGTAAGCAGAAGCCTAACACAGAATTTTAAGCTAAAAATCTTGAGGTTGTACTTGTATGTTGCAATTTACAGTAATTACAGTGTACATCTGCTGTCCATATTATGTAAATACAGATTAACTTATAATTTAATTATTTTTTTAATTTTAAGTAATTGGTTGATATTTTTAAATAGTTTACTGCATAATTTACACATTAACAAATAATTTAAAAGAGCATTGCATACAGTTCACTATATTAAGAGCAATTATTTGTGTTCATTAGATTGATCGACTCTGCCAATAATTGCTTCTGCACCCAATTCATCTAATAATTTTTTTTTAATGTATGATTCCAAATTTTTCCAGGGCAGCAAATTTCTTAACCTTGTCTTCATGATCTTTAGCTTTGAAAATGCCCTCTCACATTGGACTTGAGCAATTTGTTGGGATTGCTATGAGTTTGAGTTTCGTATCAGAAGAAGCTTGCCACTGAATGAGCCAAGTTCAAATTTTGGTCAGTTATCTCGGTTCACTTTACACAAATGCCATTGGGGAAAAATAAACATAAATTTTCCTTTCTGTAGCTTAAATATATTAAATAGCAGGGCAGCCATCCAAGGAAAAGGAAAACCGAATTCAAAACAGAAGAGGGATTTTTGAAGATTTAATTTCAAATCTTTTTTGTTATTTCTTAAAAAAGAATGTGGTTGTTTCTACTGTAGCCATCTATGTGCAGTTCAGTTCTAAACTCAGCAGTTAGACCCTCATATATCAAAATCAATCTGTGAGTCCACTACGCTTGTATCATTTTTATTTACAATGTGTCATTTTTATTACTTAACCAGTCATGGACGAACAGCGGCCCGTTTGTTCTTTCTGAATGACACGCATAATTTCATAAGAAAAATAGCGTTTCTTACAGTTTTTTTGTTTCGTTCTCAATTGTTCACTCAAACTTTCTCATACATAATCACATGCATAAATAATAATTAAGTGCAATGTATTGTAAATCATCACTTCCTCTTTAGATTGTAGTGGATTGTCACCATCATGTAGAGGTGTGTACTACATATATTTATCTTTTGACTAGAAAAGGCATGATTAAAGAAAGCAAAGATGCTGGAGGTTACTATCCAATGTGGCGTGCACAATGCAATTTATATTTGACGTAAAATAGCACATAGTATAACATACAAATGTGACGTCACCCTGGTCTGCTCCGTCTTGTCCTATCCTGCCCTGTGCTGCTGGTCGCGGCGCCAAATGTGACGCCACCCTGTGTCTCTGTCCCGATCTGGTCGCGGCGCCAATTGTGATGCCACCGGTCAGTCCTGGTCACGACCACCAATTGTGACGCCTCTAACCCTGGGCTGATTGCAGCACCATCTGTGACGATCTAACCTTTGGCTGGTTCGGATGGAAATCTGGTTTACCACAGAACCATGTGTGACACTAACCCCTCTGGTTGTCTTGGTCGCGGTCGATGTCTGGTTAGATTCTATATCAGCTTTGTCGTTCCCAGCTCGCTTCCAACGTCTGGTTACCAAAGTAACTGCTTTGATTTCTAGTCTAACCCACCCACGTTGTGATTTGATCTCAGGTAGGCGTCGGGCTGTAGTGCAAGCTGAATCCGGAGCAAAGGTGATACCGCACAAGTGTATGTAAAAGAAAATAATGAAACAAACTCACAAGATTCAAATGTGTTGAAAAAATAACAATTATCTTTATATCTGTTTTCTGAATACAGGACTGCGTCTTTCTCCCAAACCGCTTCTATGGATTCGTGACACTTTGCGTTTCTTAGGCGAGTCTTTATATCTTAAGTTGTTTTTCAATAAACTGCTTTTTGGTATCTTCAGGCAATATTCGTTAAAACTTGTTTTGGTGATTTGAGTCTAAGTCGTTCTTCAAAAAAAAATTGCTTTTGGTTAGACGTCTAAGTCGGAATGCGTTGAAATCTTTCAGTCAGCTCCTGCGAGGCTGGTCTCTGAGCTCACAGCTCTCTGTCGATCTGCGTGCGTCTCCGATCTCCAACCCAACTCATATGTGACTGCATTCCACTGTACTCCTGTCTGAAACTCTGGGGACGCTCGTATATATGGAAGCCGACCAAAACCGGGTGGGGGCCTGTCGTGGTTTGGGTTCCTCGATAATTCCAAATCCGCAATAAGGACCCTCTTCGTCTTCGGACAGGAAAATTTATCACTTCCCATTTTTGGAAGTCAATTACTTTCTGTTTTAGAGGGGTTCTCCCCCTCTCTGGGGTTGGAGGTCGTAAGGGAATTGTCCTCCTAAACTCTTCCTTTCTCATATTGGTATCTCACACCAATCCCCTCAGAGGGCGTCAACAAGTTTCTCTTCTTTCTCATATGTTCACCTTCGCCCATCACCCATGCCAACACTCAGTCAATGAACGCTCGGCAGCGTGGGTGCTGCTAGACTGGCCTCAGTTTACAATTATCGCCCAAAGAAAAAAAAAATATCTTTTCTTTCTTTCTTTTCCATCGGCCAGAATTCTTATGAATTGTACTAGGGACATTAAATTGTTATCTTATCCTGGGGTCACCTGGAATCCATTAGTGGGATTTTCGCCGACTCATTAACTATCGCTGGTCAACTATTTAACTGGGTGGTCGACTAAATCTCTTTGTCTTGTCCATCTCAATATCATCGCATTCTGTCGCCAACAGCTTGTCCAGGTAACAATAATGGCTTTCTTCGTTGGTCTAATTTTTTTATTATCGCCATTCGTGTGGCAGATTGTTATTTTTTATCCCTATTCTGTTCCTCTTGGCACTTAACTTTTATCATGACAGATGGGTCTCTTTCTGGACATAAGAACCAAAACCAAATGATATCTCAGAAAGATAATTACTGGCTATTCATTTTGCTTCTTTTTTTTTTTCAGAATGTTCTCACCTAATTCCTTCTCGGTCGCATGCTTGACCCAGTTTCGATTATCTCCTAGCATTCTGCTTTGTAAGCCGCTGACCGAATTCAAATTTTTATTATCCTTTATCCATATTCTGTTTCCCTTGTTGTGTCATGACATTAATTAATTCTGACAGGATCCAATACCTGTTTTTCTTACGAATTTTCTATCTTCTGCGAAAAAAATACCTTTCTTCACAAATGAAAATAAAATCTTTACCCATTTTTCTTTTGTTAAAAAAAAATAACATCGCTCAGTATGTCTTTCGTTATAGCTCCTTCTCGCCTTAAGTATTTCTCGCTTTTTTAATTTCCATGCTTAATTAGTTAGCCAATTACCATAGCTAAATAGTGTCACACAAAACAGAATGTAATGATTTAAAACATAATAATTGAATTTATTAGTGTTTGGTGTACATGCATATAAGCTGAAGGTTTGATAGAGTTATGTCTCTTAGATTTGGAAATATTTGTACTTGAGCTCATAAAGTGAATTAATTATTAAACTGTAGTTTAGAAGAATAAGTTCCTGTTGCATGTCAGGAATTGTGGATTGGTAAAGTTGGTAAGAGTTCAGAAGAGATTTTAGAGTTCGTAATTACGTGAATGTTCTTTAACGTCTGACTGCATGGTCAAGACAGGAGTTCTTGAAGGTTACTTTTTGGCTGCAAAGGTTTGAGACTTAAGAGTGACGAAAGAGAGAGAGAGAGAGAGAGAGAGAGAGAGAACCACTTGTGTTTTGTTTATCGTGTATCACATGACCGGCTCAGATCGAAAACGCGGGAAAGTTCATTCCTTGCGTGCAGGATATCTGATTGGTCGTAATTGACCAATCAGCGAGCTGGTTTTGAGGAGATTAACCAATGAATGCTTGTCGTATGATTTCTATGTACTGTGTGCATGTAATGGTGGCGGTAGTTACTACAAAAACTACTAGAATGTTGAAAGAAGTTATAGTAGAACCCTCAGTGTCTCCTTGGTGAGGGCAAGTACTTGCAACATCAAATGCAAACCACAAAAAAGAATGGTAATTGATTACAGTGACACCATAAATAGATTCACAATTTGGTACTGAGGCTAAAAAGTTTCGAGTTCTGATAAAAATAAAATATATAAACAAAAATAAAAAGAATTAAAATTAAAACAAGGCATTGAACCTCTTCCTCATACTGAAGAAAAAAAACAATAGCACTGAAAGACCCTAACCAACACACAAAAAGTTAATATCACTCTGAACAACACGACACATTCTGGCATGATAGTGGAAATGATTAAAAATCTATTCATTGATACTGTTATAGAATAAAATAAGACATGTCTCGGCTGATTTGCAGGAAAATAAACTAACATACTCAAGAGCGAGAGCCGGATGTGAACGGGACAAAGCCCCGTCACAAAATGACCATTATCGTCGTTTACGCATATTCCCGACGTACGAGTTCCGGTCGAAAAATAAAATATTTTAAAGTGTTTTTATTTTTCGACCAATAAAAATGCTACCCTCCTAATTATACTCGCGTCGATTTTCGAACCTGTTAAGCCATAAAAAACGCCATAAAAGAGTCACACGAGGAAGTACGAGCAGTCAACAGGAGGCCAGGGAAGAGACCTGTTACGGTCAGTCAGCAGCAGTCAGCAGGAGGAGCGCCACGCCAATCAGTGAGAACTACTATCAGAGATTAACACAGATCGGCAGCCGGCTTATGAACTATACCTCAAGGTAGCTGTCCCAAAACCACACGTTCCTATTGAAATAAATCACGTAAATCTATTTCTGCTGTTGTCGTATTTCCTTCTTGCAACCATCCGCTTGTCTATAACAATACCATCATAGGAAAGGATAGATTCCATATAGTCAGCGAGGGTTTTTTGCATAGTCGCTGTCAAATTGATGACTTTTTTCTCTACAGGAGAAATATCAGTCAGTTATGTGCTACGCGTGATACATGCTTAGACGATCATGTATCTTTCGATACATGACTGATGAGGCAGATTTTTTCCCGCAGTAGGTTGCCATTTCTTTCTGCGGTAGACCAGTTGACATCCAAGGCTATAGAACCCGCTCTGTCCTGCTATTTACCCATAGCTGGTGGGGGAGAAGAAGAAGATTCGTACCTTTCCCAAGGGTATTAGTACGTAAGTGAATGTAATGGATTTGCTAATACCCTTGGGAAATAAATCACACGCAGCGACATATGTTAATCTCCAATCATCAGTGATAATACTGTACCGAAACATCAATTTTTTTAATCTTTTCTCCAGAGAAAAAGCAAAAATTTCCCATTTCTGCATATAGGCCATATGCAGAAATGTAGTGAAAATAACGGTGGTACCTACTACAAAAAATAACCTTGAATCTTTATAGTAGTGCAGCCCGCCTTGTCATGAGCCAGAGATCGTGTGGCCCACGGCACGAAAAAGCTTGCCCATACCTGACTTGAATGTTATTTTTAGTGGATACTTATAGCTAGGTAGACGCTCTGGTTATTTATTAAACAATTAATTAAATTTATTAGAGAAAAATATGCGCTCTCCGGCAGGATTCGAACCCGCGTTCCCCTTGGGCAAACTCTCATTAGATCTGGCGTGTTTTGGACCATCGAGAGCCAAGAAAGTTGAACGCAGGTTTGAATCCAGCCAGAGAGCGCATAATTTTCTCGAATATTCAGGCCGAGTGACAAAATAAACAAATACTGTTTAATAAACAAACGGGACGTCTACTCAGATACGAGTATCCGCTAAAAATAACTTTTTTTTTTCTTTTTTTTTTGAGTAATAAAAATCTGTTGGATTAATAAATAAAAAAAATCCATCCCCCTTTTTATACAATGTGTTGTATTTATAGGTTAATTCATTTGATAACTTATCTATTTATTTTCAACAACAACAAAATCTTTAACCGTCATGCCAGCAAAAAAAAAAAAAAAAACGTTTCAAAGGGACGGTTTTTCTCTTGACACCGCTAATATTTTAAAACTGCTATGTTTGCTGTTTTAAAATATGACCATTAGAATTTCAATAAAACCTAAACATCTGTGGAATCTTCCACAACAAACCAGCCTTACCTCTTTTTAGGAAATGCACTCTTCCTATCTGGTAAGTAACATCCTACTTTCATACAAATATAACAAGTATTCATTGGTCAATCACCTCCAATCTAGCTTGCTGATTGGTCAGTTCCGACCAATCAAACCGCCTGCACGCGACCAATCTGTTTTCCCGCTCATATGCTAGGAGCCACTTGACCATTATATAAACCGAACACGTGTGAACTTTTTGAGTAGTAGTTACCAAATGCCAAAATGTAACCTTCACCGACTCCCGTCTTAGTCATTGCTGACCAGACGTTAAAGACAATTACCAACATTCACGAACTCTGAAAACACTCCTGAACTTTTACCAACTTTGCAAACTCACAATTCCAAACTTTCTTAATATGAACTCCGGTACAACTAATACCTAATCAAAGGGACACGACTCTGTCCTACCTTTTCAGTTCGCATTCATGTAATCAAACATTAATAAATCTAATTGTTATGTTTTGGAATCATTCAGTTCAGTTCTGTATTTTATTCTATGTGCTATTTACGTCAAGTATAAATTGCATTGCTTTCACGCAATATCCTTAATCTCATTTTTCTTAGCCATTACACATATTGGTAAAACACGTACTACTACAAATGGCAACCCCGACGTTTGTCGTAGGACCAAACCACATACATCTATATATATTGGAGATGATTACACAGGAACAAATAATAATGGTAGATAAACCATTTCACATCTATGCATTTTCTTTGCTCTTGAGAATTGGCAACAAAAATATATAAACAGTAACCACTTTATTTATTTGTTTATTTACACTTGTTTATGAGCACTTTAACATGGTGCAATGGTTAACAAGCATGTCTTGCTAGCTAGATCAATTATGACTGAGTCGTGAGTTTGATCCTCACTGGGTGCCCATAATTTTGACATCGTACCACATCTAAACTAGGCTAAGTATATTACTATACACTTGTTTATTGGAATTGTTGGCAAAACATTGGCTGATTGCCAATCGATTCGAACTTTATAAAAAATTTCCTTATAATTAGCTCACGCATTTCAATAATTTTTCAGTAAAAGTTTATAAATTTATGAATAAAAATATCATTATTTAGATTATTCGGACTATTGTCCTCATCTTTGTCGCCATATTTATTACAACGTTTCGGCCGCTGTGCATTCAGGGTTCAGTTCGACATTCCAACCACCTGAAGAAGGCCGGAGCGTACAACGGCCGAAACGTTGTAATAAATATGGCGATAAAGATGAGGACAATAGTCCGAATAATCTAAATAGTGTACATAATACCTCATCTCAGAAATATAGACAGATACCAAAAAAAGAAAAAAGATCATATTTCTTTATAAATTTGTAAATGATAAATATTGCATTGCATTTATTTTTAGTGTTAAATATAATTTCTATTAGTTTTTAGAATGTTGTAAATATAAAATTATTCTTGTAAATAAACTATCTAATTATTATTTAATATTTTTGTTGTAAATTCTTAAGAACAAAAGAAATGTATAAATTTATTTTCATCATATGCTCAGCTTTTATTACAATTCTAATCATCTCTTTTTAAAATAATACACATTGCCGGGGAGTGAATATAGTTAAAAATAAAAGTGATGTCAAAGGGAAAACTATCCTTTTGATACTGTCTTATTGTGGGTAATTTTGTCCATGATTGCAACATCATTCAACAAAGAACAAATAAACATTTATGTGAACCAAAAACCCTTCCAATAAATAACCTAATTCTAATAGTGTTTATGATTTTTGTTCTCACGAACAAATAAAATATATAAATTCGCTTTCATATGTTTGATTAGGTTTCATTAAAATTCTAATCATTTTTTGAAGCGATGATTAAAATTGTAATTACCGTATTTGACGGTGTATAAGACGCACCCCAATTTCAGCAGAGCAAATCAAGAAAAAATTAGTAATTATTAAATTTAGTAAACCTACATATTGCATGTAAGACGCAAGGGAATTTTAAAAGATAATTTTTTTTAAAAAGTGCGCCTTATACGCCGTCAAATATGGTTAACATTGCTGAGTTGTGAAAGTAGTTAAAACAGTGTCAAGGGGGAAAGACTGTCCTTTTGAAACTGCTGTTTTATTGTGGACATTTAATGTTTGTTAAAGATTGCCGAACAAAAATAAAATAAAAATGAAAGATACAATAACACATTACGGTAAGAAGCAATACATTCATATTTTTTCCAGTGGTATATTTTTTTTTACACTAAAGTGAACATAACAAACTAGACTCCACGATTTCTCAATCTGTGCCTCCGAAAGAAGAATTAACAAATAAAAAAAGTATTTTCTCAATTTCTTATGCAAAAAATAAAAGGACTTGTACGTGGAAATAGGTGTGTGTTACCCCCTACGCATTTATTTTATCACAAATGCAACAAAATAATTGAACAACAAGAGAATAATGAAGTTCAAGACATAAGTATTGGTTCAACAATGAATAGAATATTTAACAATGAGGTACAAACTCATGTATTTGTTGAGTAGGTAGGTAGTTTAAAAAGTTCAAATGTCTTTTGATGTTTGGATTGAAGTGTTAGCAAATTTTGGTTAGAAAGATTTTTTTCTTGGAATATCTGTTCGAAGTTGAGTAAGTATATTACAATATGGTGTTTATGTCAAATTTAAACAGTTCGAATTTGTGAAATATTGTGTGTCAGTATTGTTAACTTCGTGTGTTACTGGGTTCTCTCTTTTTTATTAGTATTTGTCCTTTGGTTTGCTTGTTAATAATTAGTTTGGTTGATTTGAAAATATATTACAGACTAGGTTTGATGTGAAAAGAAATTTTAACGTTTTTAGTCTGAATATGAAAATCACGACACGTGCGGTCTAGCTCCGGGTTGCCCTGCTCACTAGGGTTTTGGTTAAAGTATCGTTTATATACAAAACATGCATCACGTGATAGGCTCCAGATTAATTGATGCAAATGTATTTTCGTTCGGGTCACAAACTAAGTCAGAACAATCCGGACGTTGAAAACACGTAATTTGTATTTTTTATATTTTCTAGCCAATTAGAATGTGTTGTTGCATGATTTAGTTTGGAGCCTGTTTTAATGGAGTTTTCCGTTCTACAAACAATGTTGGATCTTGATCCTAGAACCTACAGGCTTTAAAAGAACAAAGAACTAAATTATACATAACACCGTTTGAAGTTTCATAGAAGTAAAAGTCATTTCACGTTTGCACCGTGTTTTTATTGCTGCTTTCTTTGTGTAATCATTTTTCAGCTTCGATATTATTATTGTTACGAAGAAACAAACAATTATGCCGATTGACCGAGAAAGACAGACATCCAGGTCAAATTAAAAAGGGAAAAAACGTGATCAAAACTGAAGACGGTCGAATTTATTTCGTTTTTTTTTTTTTGTTTTTTTTTCTCGCTTCATTTTCTAATCTGAAAGCAGGTAAGTGAAAAAACACACCAATGATTTTGAGTTTGTTTAAAAAATACGTCATGACTTCCTTCTAACTTTTTTCTCGCGGCTAAAGGGTTTAAAAAATTTAATCTTGCCATTTAGAAAAGTAATATTTTGAAATGTAATTATTGTACAAAAAACTTTAAGGATCTTTATTCAATTTGTTGGTAGTTGGATAGACCCGATGTGAAAAGAAAATATTCGACATCGTGCTAAAAACGATTTTTTTTAAGTGGCATTATCACTATGCTAAGAGTGACATTAAAAGAGGAAAGGTTACAAAATAAAATAAGGCATTATAATTTTTTTTTATATCAGACTGTTGTGTGTATGTACCTCCACAGAAAATCAATAACTAAAGTTTAAAAGATTAATTTTTAAAAATGAAAAATCTTTATGGAAGCTTTTATTTCAGCTTTAATTTCAAGCTAATAGATTAAATTTTAAATTAAATTTATTCCCAATAAGCAAAATACTTTGCTGGATTTGAAAAGATGTAAAACTAATTTAAATTGACTGGAAGTTTTTTTGTTTTGTTTTGAAATAGCTAGTAAACTCTAATTTTAGTGACATTTTAGCCATTAGTCACAATGTAATTATCTTTATTAAAACTAAAAGTCTTTCAAAAATAAAATATAGATTTTTTTTGAAAATTTATTTGAGGAATATTAGCTGATTTAAAGTTAAATTAAATCTGATTTGAAACAAATATTACTTTAAGTTTAAAATATTTTTTTAACATGGCAGTAAATATTTATTTACGGTTGACTGTTCTATAGTGGACATATTTATAAAAATTACCTGAGGAATATAACATAAGCGCCTTTTTTATATAATTTTTAACAGTCCAGTACTCTTAAAAATTTATGAAATTATTCTCCATATTCTAATTTTTATTGAATTTCAAGTACTTTGGCTTTAAATTTACTGCAGTTACTGCTCTTATTTTCTGATAATGTTGTGTTATGGACGTCCTTATTTACAAAAATCGACACATTTATGCACATACAAAAAAAAATTTAAAATTCTTAGGGTCACTAAATTGTACTAAGCTTTACCATTTATGATTAGTAAATATAGTTTTTACTTAACAATATCATCAAACCAGAAAAATTAATACAGAATTTTAACAGATTTAAAACTTTATTAATTATTATAATTAACATTTTTAAAAAATTAAAGCAATTCTTGTAAAAATTCATTATGCATCAGAATTTTTTCTTAAGGCAATAGTGTCCATAATATATCTTATTAATAAAAACAATCAAAAGCTTTTCTAATTAAATAACATCTTAGTTTTACTGCATTTTTTTATTTTTTGATTCACAGCAGGTTTTCAATAACTGGGGATCCAGTTTTATAAAAAGAAATTGATGATTTAAATTCTTCAATGTCTCATTACAAAAATGAATTTCTTGAAATTTCATAAAATTACATAAGTGGGGGGTACAGAAGTAAAAAAAAAAATATTTTACAAAGCTTTTCTAAAAAAGAAAAAAAATTAATTAAATAAATTCATTAATTTGTGAATAAGTCATAAAAATTTCATTAAAATCAGGCAATTATTTGATTTTTGCAAGAATGTATTTTTCACTGCAAAAAAACTGTAAAATTTCCCATACTAATTTCTGGACGCCCGTTGGTGCAATTTCAACAAAACGATTTTAACCAAAATTTTGAAGCTTCTAAAACAGATTAAAAAATAATTTAATAATCAAAAAATCCTTTGGTCTTTCTTCATAATGACCTGAAGATTTTGATGATAAAACTTTGATTTTTTTTAAGTTTGGAACATTTTTTGTCATGTATGCTCATTTTTTATCGAATCTTTGGAGGTACCTACTGAATAATATGCTAACTAATGCCTCTGACTAACCCCAAAACAAAAATTTTGAATTCAAATTTTAATAATTTAAATGTCTAATGAAATTAAATTTTGGTTTTATTTGAAAGATAATAGCCTAAAGCCAATCCATATTAAAAGAAAAATAAATGTCCACATGTAAATAAAGATTTTAGGCATTTTTAAAACATTCTTATTTGTGATGCCATAAGTTAACAAGAGTAACTTTGTATCAGAATCTTTAAGTGAAAGAAAAATAAAAAAAAAATGAAAGAAATATGGTACACAAGCAGTGCAATAATCAAGAAATTGTTGTTTATGTTTAAAAATGAATTATCTTTAACTTTATATTACTAATAGTTTAAGAAAATAATTTTTTAGATAACGTCCTGAGTATGACGATAAACTACATCCACATCCTGGGTAAGATGATAAACTATCCAACAGCAAAGCCTCTGATCAGGAGGTTTTAAGGAGCATGCTGATGTTCCCAGGTCCACCCTGACCTAGGGTGGTAGCACCTGTTAGGGTCTCAGCTATGGGTAAATAGTTAACCCCACTCCCCAAACAGGGGTCAAAACTCTATGAAAGTGTAAAAATAGGTTTTAATACCAGAAATACTTTGTCAAAATGATTACCAGCAATACATTTTTGAAAAAAAATATTACCAGTGATACATTTTTGGAGGAAAAATATTACCAGATATAGATTTTTGAAGAAAAAAAATATTGCCAGAAATACATTTTTGAATGAAAAAATATTACCAGCAATACATTTTTGAAGGAAAATATTACCAACAATAAAAATTGTCAGCATTAAATAACCCTTTGTGGTTGATATGTCGTAAAACAAAACAAACTAATCTCTAAATTATCGCACTAAATTCTTTGCTCTGAATCATATAGCATTTTATAAAAAATACAGAGATATTCCTTTTTAGATAAGGTCATATTAATGTAGACTTTTGAAAGAACAATCTTTGAGGCTTGCTTCCTTTACATCCATGTAAAGAATAACCATAATGATTGGTATACATTTTTGCACCTGTTGTGTAAATGTGTGTCAGATTTCACTTATGCTACCAAAAGCATTTTGTTCATTCTCAATAACTATGCATACTTGAAAGAAATGCTTTCATTGTTAGTGTTTAGAAGCTTAATTTATTACCATATCAGTAGATCTGTTTTCAGTTGATATCCAAAAAATGAAACAATTTTTTTTTTTTTTTTTTTTAGAAATATGAACATTATTACAGTTATTCTTCCAGTTGTGTAGAAAGAATCCATTACATATCAGTCAGTGCACAGTGGTTAAGCAGTTGTGCTGCAAGTGCTGCATTAATGTGGCCTTGTGCCAGAATAACCTTAGTATATAACTACATCTTTGTTACAATGTAAACTGATTTTGTACATCTTTTACCGTCTATTAATATATCTTCTATTGCTTTTTGTTTACAGATCGTCTGGCTGGTATGAGTAATGTAAAAATTGTGAGTTGATATTATAAAATGAAATATAATAAGACTCTCAATAATTCATCAAAAGCCTGAAAATTAAAATCATCACTTAAAAGATATATATATATATATCTTTTCAAAAGCATCACATCTGAAAATATGCTAGCTAATGCCTCTGTGTACTGGGAAAGCCATATACTTGTGAAATTCATGTTATGTATGAATAAGCACTATGAGTAAAGATACAGGAAAGAAAACATATTCAAACAAAATATGTGATGCTTCCTTTTTACAGTTGTCACAGACAATCTGCCATATGCCAGCGCACACTGGAGAGAGACCATATTCTTGTGAAACATGTGGCTCTTCTTTTACACGCATGTCTCATTTGGTGCGTCATGTGCGCACACACACTGGTGTGAAGCCATATTCTTGTGACCTGTGTGTATCTACCTTTGTAGCAAAGTCAGACTTAGCACGCCACATGCGCACACACACTGGTGAGAAACCATTTACTTGTAATATGTGTGGCTCTGCATTTGTTGCAAAGTCAGACTTAGTGCGACATATACGAACACACACTGGAGAGAAACCTTATTCCTGTGAAACCTGTGGATCATCTTTTGTGCAAAAATCAAATTTGGTGCTGCACGTAAGAACACACACTGGAGAGAAACCATATTCTTGTGATACATGTGGATCAGCATTTGCTGTCAAGTCTTCATTAGCACGCCATCTGCGAATACACACTGGTGAGAAACCATATTCTTGTGGCACATGCGGTTCTGCATTTATAGCAAAGTCAGATTTAGCACGTCATATGCGAACACACACTGGAGAAAGACCATATTGCAGCACCTGAAGACCTGATTTTTTAAAAGATTTAACACAACATTTGAAAACTCTGGAGAGAAACTATATTCTTGTAAAATATATCATTTTTTTTTTTGTACATATATTAAGTTTGGTGCTGCATATGCCAACACACACTGGTGTGCAACTATATTCCATGGAAGTTTGTGAAATTGCATGTGTAATGATATCAAATTTGGTCCAACATATGGAAGCACATAATAAGCAAAAATTATGTTCCTGCATAAAGGTGGAAATTCCTTTTCAGAAAAGTCAAAATGTTCCCTTGTAATGACTAAATGCAATCAATAAAACTTGCATAGTGTTTTCACTTTCTGTCCACTAGACCTTTCAATCAGATTTTTCCACTCCATAAACTTTTTAAAAAGTTCTCCCTTGTGTTTGAGCATGTACATCCTTACAAATCTTGATTTATCATCAATAAATGAAACAAAGTATTCAGCTCCACCAGGCGATTTTGCCTCAGTTTTTCCCCATATGTTGCTGTGTACAATTTGAAGCAATTTGGTTGATCTGCTTGCACCAGTTTTTGGAAATGAAAAATGGTGATGCTTTCCATTCACACATGGTTCACTAAAGCTCATATCCTTTGCGACATCAAAATCAAGGCCACTTACTAGCTGATCTCTTGCTAGTTTTCTGAAAATTCTTTGCTCCAAGATGACCAAAATGGTGATGACAATTTTCTTTTTTTTGGTAGTTGTAGCAATTTGTTTTTGTTTTTCATCCAGAACCTGACAATTTGTTTCAGTGAATACAAATGTCTTTCCAGACTTTGTAGCTTTAGATACACTCAGTAAATTGTATGATAGTTTGGGAAAATATAGTTTCATACAAGCTGCATTTTCGCTGCTTTCCATCTAAAACTTTCACATTCAGTTCAATCGTACCTATTCCCAAAGCTTCAACTGAATAACCATCAAGAGTTATTTCCTCGGCTTCATTCAACTTTCTAGTTTAGAAACTTTTTCACGTCGTAACACATGTGACACATTGCTCCAGAGTCTACAATCCCATTCCCTTTTTCCTTATGAATAATGCATTATTTGCAAATAAACCCAACAGAGTATCATTTTTTGAGTTGCTGGTGTTTCTTAGCAATTTCATTGTAGTATAGGTTTTCCTTTTGGAGAAATTCACTCTCCAAAACAAACTCATATCCTTAGTGACATCAAAATCAAGACCAGTTACTAGCTGACCTCTTACTAGTTTCTGCAATTCTTTGCCCCAAGAGGAGCAAAATGGTGATGACAATTTTCTTCTTTACCATCATTACTTGAACTTTTTGTTGCTGCATAGGCCACTTCTCATTCTTCAACATAGATCATATAGTACAAGTTTCCATTTTTGGAAGCTGACAATTTGTTTCACTGAATATAAATGTCTTTCCACACTTTGTAGATTTAGATACACTCAGTAAGTTGTATGATAGTTTAGCAACATATAGAGACTCATATAACATGCATTTTTGCCACTTTCCATCTAAAACTTTCATATTCACTTCAATTGTCCCTATTCCCAGTACTTCAACTGAATAACCATCCCTAAGAGTTATTTCCTCTGCTGCATCCAGTGCAATCACCAACATATTATAAATATCTAGTAGGCTAGCTAAAAATCAATGGAATTACTGATGACTGACAACTCAATGGAATCACTGATGACTGACGTCTCTTCAAATATTTCTGTCATCACTTTACTATATCTATTAACAGAATCGCCTTCTTTCAATTAAAGCGAATATACACAAAAGTGACAGTTTGACTAACAGCACAATTGTCGTGCAACAGGTATTTTGAGTACAAATTTGCATGTTTTATTAACTATGTTCTATAAAACCTCTCTGATCAATGCCATTTTGCATTGCACTTTCCAAGTGATATAATTTGCCCCATTCAATGGCATGAGATTAATAAACTTTGTTTCCATTGTCATATTCAGTCTTATACTTTACAACTTGGCAAAATTCTCTTCCATGTGCAGCAAATTGAAGATGGCCGTTATGATCCCACAAGGTCCATAAACTTCAGCATATTCTGGACTCATGACTGTTAGAAATGTATGCATCAAGTTAGATAGTAAATATAGACATACCTTGTTTTGTGTGAATGCAGGTATTCAAATTCATATTCCAGACAGAAGGATAAACTCAAGAAGGAAGCAAACATATGTTGTACCATGTTAACATACACAGTGACTTATTTTATTAATTAGAGACAACACAACAGTGCATCCTCATAAATACAATATAAAAAAAAAGAAATTAGGGGTAGATAATTGTTATGGTCCAAGTTCCTTGTACCAAGGTGATGGTCCAAGGTTAGAACCAATGAAAGAATAACATGAACACAGGTATGGAATACAAAGATATATTACAACAGAAATATAATACAAAGAAGTAGAAGTATTAGTAATGACTATCAGATTTGGTTAGAATGAACTATATTGTCTCGACAAGTATCACTATTCCAATGTCCTTACAATATGCTCTCAATTATCTCTCCTCGTCTTTACCTCTTCTTCATAAATTGTATGATAGTTTGGGAAAATATAGAGCGCAAGTATTTTTATAATGTCAGGAATAGTCCATTATTATTATTATGGGTAAATTCCCATAACAATAACTTTGACCCCTTTATCTAAACTTGAATTTTCAACACTTCCTCATGTACCTTTTTTAATTTGAAATTTAGCTTCTTTTTTTTATTTGAATTTGGGTGTTTTTAATTTTAAAAAAAAAGAAGAAGAAAAGAGTCTAGTTTTCTAACTACAGTTCCAAGCAATGGTTCTGTGTTGCCGCATATGTGACTATGCACACGCCCTGAATTATATGGTTCCACTTGTCCTGATGTTTTATCTATTTCTGTTGTTGCTGGGAAATTTAGTCTCATTCTGGGTGCACATGCCAAAAACATCTTAACCAGCATTTCACCTGTAAATGAATGTGTTGTATTTCATCAGAAAGTTTGCTGTTCAATTTTTTCACATGATGAACTTATTGTTTATATGAGATTCTGCTTTTCTTTTGTTTTTTATTTTTGTGCACTGATGTTTTCTAATTAACATTTCCAGAAAAGAATGTTCAGAAATAACTTTTGTTCCCTATTGCTAGCATCCTTTGTTAATCCATGCCTTTGTTAATCCATACCTTTGTTGGCATTTTTCCTGTGACTGTGCAAAAATGTTATTGAAAATCCAAAGTATTTTGTTAATTCATAAATTCTAGAATTCAACAAAAGAATTTGAAACTGAGGACAAGCAGGCTAAAAAGTTCAAAGAAACACATAAAAAATAAGAATAAAAACAGTCTCTTTAGCTTTTTATTAATAAAATAATCTTCATAGATTATTTTTGTTATTGTTAAAACAAGACATCACTGTGTACTATGAAATTATTTACATTATTGAAACTCTGTTGTCTTTAAATTTGTGGTTGTTATTTTGGCCAATGTACCCCTTATTCAATATTACTGAGCTTTTGATTGATTAAGAATCAGAATGCTTATCCCTAGATATAGTCGAGAGGAATGAGAACAACCTACCCCTATAGAATAAAGGTTTTAGATTAAAATCCACTGGAGGTTACATGGATCAACAAGCAACAGATGAAAGGCCAAAGGGCACAACATCCCAGAAGTTATGATAATAACTGCAAATGTAAAGACAATATTTTGACTGTAAATAATAACTTTGAAATCCAAACATTGTTTTGAAATGTTTTCAATTTCCAGATATTGGTAGGTAAAAAAAAAAAAAAAAAAAAATTATCAAAAATTTAAGGAATCTTTATAAATAAAATAATCCGTCAAATAAATGCTTTTAGAATTTTTCCATTTTTCTTGATACTCTTTGATGTTATAAAAATTCAAAACACTAAAATTGTTCAATCTTCTCAGTTGACAAAAGTGACCAGGGTTGCTATGTATGCAGCCATTAAGAAAAGTTTAAGACCTCTTAGCAGTAAGAAGGCACTTTTTGGTTTTATTTTGCATTACATTGTACCAAATGAAATTGCATGAGGCAGTAGCTTTTTGTTATTGCATCAGCCATTATTTGCACAGGAGTTATGGTCAAATGATTTTTGCAACTGCCAAATTAACAGCCATTGAGACTGTATTTGTGTATTAAGCTGTAGAATTATGGTAAAAAAATATCCTCACTTTCACCTACATGAATGGTCCAGAATGTGTTTATAGATGATGACGACTGTTCTGAATGGAAAATTAGTACAAAAGTAAGTTGTAGCAAAACGGCTGTACTCCCTGCTATTGCGAATTTCCAAAATTCAGGAACATTTAGTGAAAAGGGGCGTAGTGGCTAAACAAAGAAAACCAGCTCTAGAGATGGCCATTTGATGAAGCACATTATTACATGACCCCCCCTCCCAATAAGTTCTTGTAAGAAAATATGTGCTGCTCTGCTTCAGAATGACACAAATGTCAGATATATGACAGTTTCATGTCATTTGAGTTTGGTCTGAAATCATTCAAACACGCTCATAAAGCATAGCTAACTGCAGCTTTGAAATCCAAGTATCTGGCATGGAGCCTGTGCAATGGTCCCCCCCCCACTGCAAATCTATGATATGCCCCTCAACTCTTCTACATCTCAATTTTCTTAAGGTAATATTCATATGAAATACAAATTTTATTGTACCCTAATTTTGTACAATAATGGATCATATGCAATATAGGTGAACAATTCAACTAGAAAATAAATACAATGTATTTAAATATAAATTAGAGATACATCGTAATAGATCATTCCATTTTAAATCAATGTTTTGAGATTTTTCTTGAATAATTTTAATGCATTGAATATTATGGATCAAAAAATAGGAAATTTTATATTGTGTGTGTTTTTTTTTGACTTAGCATGAATAAAACAAATTCATAGATTTGGACAAAAAAGACCCCAGAATGATGTCAAAATTAGAAAATTTTTCATCCTTTAATAGATGTGCTTAGTTTAATTTATAATGTATATAAATGTAGGTAGAAAAAAAAAAGCAAATATTGATAAGATAGCAATAGTTACAAAGCACTGCCTGGACCTCTAATCAGGCTTCTCCAGATCAGTACACTGGACCTAGTATGGCATTTGCTAAACAACTGAGACAACTGAATACTGGAGTGAAGTTATATTTTTGGATGATTGATTTTGCAACCATTTGTTGTGCACAAAAGAAACATTAGAAGACTCTTGATTTGATGAAAAGTATACAGGGTGTTCAGGCTAAATTTAACAGTTTAAAGTTTTTATTTTTTTTTCAAATTGGTTTGGAATATCTGTAAACAGTGTATGGCAATGTGAAACATAGTCAATATAGTTTTAGAGATGTCAAAGTTAACAGACATGTACGAGTGGAAGCCACCTGAATATTAGAAAGATGTCACGATGATTCATGCCAGCCATAAAAATGCCACATGGCAGCTGTTCAATTGTGAACATGAAATGGAGAGCTGCAACGGACACTATGAGCTGTGGATTCTTGGAAATAACACAGCAGACATTCTGTTTGCCTCTGTATGCCAGAATTTATTCAACAACTGCAGGAGAAAATGATGGCAGACTTAAGCAAGGGAATGCAATTTCCTCCAGGAAATTGGCAGGGGAATGAAGACCTCTACTACCAGTTATACAAGAGATATGAAGGTCAACTTCTTACAGAAAAGTCTCAAGAAATCCATCTAACAAAGGCAAAAACAGCTCCTAAACATCTTGTAAAACATCTTGTTGAATCAGAAATGAATTATCAAATCTTCTGTAGAATATGCCGGGTCAGAATATGTGACACATAAATAAATGGAACTTATACGTGATTTTACGGGTTGAAATATTGATTTATTAAGTGTAACTTAAATGTAGCATCGAATTCATTTCTCATTTGTAACTAACATGCATGACAAGCTTACTCATACGTTGAAGTGCCCAAGTGTCAAAAAATATTGGCAATTAAGCTGGTCATATATACAAAGTAAAACACATGAATGTCCTTAATGAGGGAATAATCATTATCTTGAAGGTACAATGCAAATCAGTTTGATTTCTCATCCAGCAACTTTTCAAATATCTTTATGAGCCCTGTACTAATTCATGAATATGCTGTGGATCTTCCAAGCATCTTAAGGTTTCTATGAGGAATTATGGAAATTTATTGATATTTCTTTTTTTGTTTGTTGTTGTTCATCCAATGCCAACTAATGTTATTCTTCCATTTTTTTTTGGTATTGATGACAAAACTATTTCTATACTGTCTGTTTCCATATCTATTTAACTTGTGATGTAAGTAAAAAGTCTAGAATCGGGGCCATAATTCGAAAGTTATTGTTACAAATTTATATATTTTCAAAATTCTTTTCGAAATATATGTTCAGATATATTCCCATTTGTGCGCATGCGTGTTTGTTACTTTTTCTTTGAAAAAACGCTTTTTAGATGAATTCTCTATTGTTTGAGATGAACTAAAACAAAAAATAAATCAACAAAATTATATTTTCATGATTTATTATTTTGTGATTGTACCCAAGATCATTTTACCATAGCCCATTATAAGCAGCAAGTCAAGCATCAGTAATGATCGAAAACCTTGTTCAATACGTCTTTCTTTAGACGACTGATTATCGATCTCTATCAGGAACAAATTCTTCAGAATTTCTTTAAATTTCTCCAAAGAGCCTTTTATTTTTGCGCATTCGAATTATGACTTTTTACCAAACTCCGATTTTAATATCAAGTCCTTCTTTGATTTTGATTTCTTAGACAACATACATCAATAGACGTCCTGGATCAATTGATGCAGGAAAAACTGTTTAAATTTTACACAAGGAACAAAAGGAGGCTCAACACCGCTCAGTGATTTCTGGTCTGCTTTTCGCGTGAGGAATCGCCTCACCAATTTGATGTTCCATAATGCTTCTTTCTTTTTGTTCTTGTTTTAAACTTTAGTATTATTGTTATGAATTGAAGGAAAAGTATAGAGATTATATAGATCAGCCGACAAATACAGGTCGTTAAAGTTCCTACAGTTTATTGGGAAATTACGTCGCCTTCTTTTTTACGCCTTTTTCTTTTTATTGTCACGACTTCGCATTTGAAACAGGTAAGTAAATAATAACCCATTTTTCACTTAGTGAGAAAAGAAAGTGTTCAAAGCCTAACATTAACCTTCTTTTTTAGGATGATTGTCTTATTCACATATAAATTGAAATAAAAAAAATAAAAATACGCGTTGTATACATTGTTTAAAAATGAATTTTAAAAACATTCTAGCCTTTAAGTACCTTTTTTTAAGTTTACTATTTTACTTGCGTAGTATATAAAAACAAGACAGCATTTTCTCCTAATCGCCTTAGAAAATACAGTCTTTCTTTAATTCTTTTGTTTTTCTAAATAGTTCTCACTTATCTTTTTGTTAGACTTCTTCTCTCTCTTCTTTTCTTGCTTTGTCAGTCGGAAAAAGCCAGATACGGTGTATACAGTATTTAAAAAACGCAATGTGGTACAAAGGCTGAGTTTAAAATGGGAATCGCAGACATGAAGTAAAGACATATTTCAACATTCGTAAAGTAAGTTTATTTATTTGTAAGCAACTTGACTGCATTTCATGTTTTTATCGTTAAAGTGAATGTAATTTTTTAACTTCGTTTTTTGATATCGCTCATATTCTAAAAATCATTGTAAAAAATCTTTATCGGAACATCAATAATGCATCAATCAAAACTAGATTCATAACGAAAAATTAATTTTTAATGTACACATACATCTCCAGATTACTATTACACATTGTCTACCTCAACAATTGACAAAAAGTAAGACATGTTCTTAGGTAACTCCATGAGATCGCTAAAAAAAGAGCATAGCATGATGAAAAACACGCCAAACTTGACGAAAACAAGTTTTTAGCGTCTAAATGTTTGTTATTATTAAGAGGAAAGATCAAAGTTTATTTTCATTATTTTTAAAAAAATTTTCCTTCTTTTTAGAGAACATCCTGAATTTTGATTTAAAAATCTTTGTTTCTCTTTCTATCACCGGAACTAGTAAAATAACATATCCAATTTTTAGCACTTTTTTTTTTTTTTTTTTTGTATGACACACGTTCATTTGGAAAAATGAATTTGTTATTTCTTTAATTATAATAGATTTTTACATTTAAGTTGTTAAAATATTATAAAATTAGTTAAAAGCTGCATCCACTTTTGTAAATGTTCTTATGAGATAGATCTTTTTTACTACATTGTAAATTGTACCATTTTGACTAATCAGAAGACCTGCAGTAATTAAGAAACGTAATTTTGTGTTTATAATCGGTCTGTAATTATAAAGCACGGAAGACCAACCAGAATACAATTAAGTTGCATTATTTGAGTTAAGCATTATTCTCTGCTGTTAAGGCCTTTACTTTTGCAAAACACGTGTGGAGAAGTTAATTTGAATTTTCAATTTCAACTAAGAAGGGTACCTACAAGTATCAGTATCATCTTATGAAATTTATATGATCTTATTTTTATATTAATCTCAGTTATGAAATATTTCCATAAATGAAATATCAAAATTAATAATAAAATGAATGGAAATACAAATAACACGGTAAAATGTAGAAAATGTACATAATTAATTAGATACCGTTCTTATGAAATTTAATCTCACTCTTAAAAAGTCTTATTTTAATTTCTTTATAATATATTTTCCATAAAGCATCATAAACGTAAAGGTAAAAGCTAAGTACAAAAAAAAAATTAGAGCGCTGAAATTTTTTCCTTAAAAATAATGAAGTAAATAATTTGTTCACTTGAATCTAAATAATTTCACTTTTCTCCTTCCAGAGAACAAATTATTCTCACGTAATCCGTCAGTACTTCATTCATCACCTGTCAAGTGTTGCGAAATGATATGACCTGCTTTGTTTTATTTTCAAACTACATCTTTTTGGCACGGAAGCTAATTTAAGCTTGGTTCAAAATATTTTAAATAAACATTATAATTTCTGATTTTCATAAAATAAGTTTTGAAAAAATTATAATTGATTTTTGAAAGAATTTCAAACTGAGATTTTCATTTTTTTATAAAATAGAAAAAAATAGTTGATATGTCAATTCTGTTGACTAAAAAAACAAGATTTTTAACAAAAATTTTGGATGTGCGAGGAACGATTAAAAAATGTAAAAAATAGCCCCCAAAATACTTTGATCTTTCCTCTTAATAATAACATGAACATTTAGATGATAAAATTTTGTTTTTGTTAAGTTTGATGTCTTTTTTCATCATGCTATGCTCTTTTTTAGCGATCTCATGGAGGTACCTACATTTACTTCTTATGTAGATGAAAATTGAAAAATAGAAACAAATTTTAAAATCTTTTAAAAATTCAATATTACTCCTAAAAATATATGCTTGAAGTTTTTTTTTATTAAATTTAAGAATTAATTAACTGGATTTTGCAAAATAAATGGTTGCTTTATACTAAAACAATGAAAATAACATTTGCGCATTGTTGCCTGTGATGTCAGAGTTAACAAAATTATGGCACACTAGCAGTGCAATAGTCAAAAAATCTAGTTTTGAGTAGCAACCAATTGAAAAGATCTTTTCAAGATTCCAAATCATGGAGAAGGCAACTCCACTATCTTCCCAAAGAAAGCTTGGCATTTCACAGATAATAAATAAAAGAGATCTGCAGATAGCCATAAACACATGCATTCTGAAGAAACAGGGCATTTTTGGCAAACTTTGTGCCCACAGAAAATGGAGTGTCAAAAGGATGTTTTTTTTTCCCTTGACACTGGTATTATTTTAACTACCTTCACTCCTCAGCAATATTTATTGTTTTAAAAAGTGATGTTTAGAATTGTAATAAAACCTAAACGTATGAAAATAAATTTATTCATTTTCTCTGTTCTTGAGAATTGACAGCAAAAATAATAAATGCTATTTATTTATTAGATTGCTTATTGAAATCGCTGGCAAAACATTGTCTAATTGCAAAATTGATTCAACCTTTATAAAATGGTAAATAAGGATTTCCTTATAGTTAGTTCACATGTTGTAATAATTTAGTAAATGTTTATAAATTTATGCATAAAAATTGTTTTCATATTTATTTCTTTATAAATTGGTAAATGATAAATATTGTATTGCATTAGTTTTAATACAAGTGTATTAGTCTTTAGAATGTTGTAAATATAAAATTATTCTTGTAAATAAATAATCTAATAAATAGTGTTTAATATTTTTCTTGTAAATTCTCAAGAACAAAAAAATAATGTTTAAATTCACTTTCATCATATGTTTGTTTTATTACAATTCTAATCATTTCTTTTTGAAGCAATAAACATTAGCAAGGAGTGAAGGTAGTTAAAATAATGGAGGTGTCAATGAAAGAAAATGTCTTTTTGTTTTTTGTGGGCATGAAAGTCCAAGCTTAGCCAAAATTTAGATGCATAGTTACGTTAACTATTTATGGTTTTTTTTTATCTGACTATAGTTTATTCAGTGTGATGAATTTTTTTTTTAATAATAAACCTTTTAATATATTATGAAAATAAACTATATTTTCAATAAAAAAAAAAAAGAAAAAATTAGTAATATTTTTCTATTCAAATTTCAGCTAAGAAAATTGGTTTATAAATAAAGTTATCAACAATTATACAAGTTATTTTGGGGGAGACAATTTTGACCTGTTGATTTATATGCTAGAGAACCTTTCAAAATATTTCATGAAAGTTTATAAATAAATCCCTTAAATCATATTTTGTGGTTTTGAACACAGATAAAATGGAACTTCTGATAATTCTTTTCTTAAAGTATTTCCTCCTAGCTTAATGTCAGAAAGTGTGTGCAGGTTGTGGAATAGTAGCTTGGAATGATAAAATCAATGTTCATTATGTTTCCTTTTTTCATCTCTTCAGCCTTGGTTGGCAACCATTCTAAGAGAAAAACAGGTATAGTGTTAGCAACTCCATCCTGTAAAAACCTACTTATTATAGCAACATTACCTGCAACACGTAGCATGTTGATAGTTGTGGCTACATACCCAGTGGAGTCTATAGGGAGGCTCAAGTTTGCTCCATTTTTTTTTTATACATCCTTGCAGTAAAAAAAAAAAAAAATACTGTACTGTATTTTACTTCACCATTTTTTTAAATTGCAAAGTAAGACATCCATATAAATCCTTTATTTAAAAAAATAAAACATAAAATAGAATTTCCTTCTGCAGTGTTTTTAAAATGTGTAAAACTCAATGCAAACAGGATTTTGTGAGTAAACCATATTTACAAATTAAGTAGCTTCAGAAAAAAAAACGTCTGTAATTTGAATGGTGACAAAATGATTTCATTGATGAAGCTGAAAGAATAATCTCTAAAAGAACAATAATTTAAACATTTGAAGACTTTTCATAAAAATACTTTCCGTATTCCTTTTGCATGATTTTCAACTGAAATGTAAATTATTTAAATCAAACTTTAATGACTTTCTGCTTTTGATGTTTTAAAAAAGATTTTGCCTGATTGTTATAAAACAGAAAAGCAGTATGTTGCTCTGTACTTGCTACACTTCCCTTATTTTCACTTCAGAATGCTTTTCTCTCATTCCAGTGTTATAGTCATAAAAAAAGCAATTATACAAAATAAAAAAAAATTATCAAAAAATAAAATGGAAATTGATTATGTGCTTTCTAAATAATGGTACATTTTGCCATTGGATTCTCTTAATTATAACACTAAATTCTCTGTTCTGAATCACATATGAAAAATGCAGGGATATTTTTTTTATAATATCATCTTAATGTAGATTTTTGAAAGAACAGCCTTTGAGGCTTGCTTCTTTTGCATCCATGGTAACCTGCCTGCTGTGATTGGTATGCATTTTTGCACCTATTGTGTAGATGTTTCAAATTTCACTTTATGCCACCAAAAAAATTGGATCATTTATTCTCAGTAATTATGCATCATTGATGAAAGAAATGCTGAGTATTTGTAAGCTTAATTTATTACCATATCAGTAGATCTGTTTTCAGTTGATAACCAAAAAATGAAATAGAAATATTTTTTTCCTTATAAATATGAACATTATTACAGTTATTCTGTGTAGAAAGAATCTGTTACATATTGGTTAGTCTGCAGTGATTAAGTAGTTGTGCCTCAAGTGCTGCATAAATGTGGCCTTGTGCCAGAATAACCTTAGTATATAACTACATCTTTGTTGGAATGTAAATTTCATACATCTTTTACCATCTATTAATATATCTTCTATTACTTTTTGTTTACAGATGGTCTGGCTGGTATGAACAATCTAAAAATCCTGACTTGATATTATAAAATGGAAGATAATAAGATTCTCAATGATTCATCAAGAATCTGAAAATATATGCTAAAATCTCCATGTAAAAGATATTTACATTTTCAAAAGTATTACATCTGATGCATGCTCACAAGATGTGTACTGAGAAAGCCATATACTTGTGAAATTCATGTTACATGTGAATAAGCACTATGAGTAAAGACAAAATGTGTGATGCTTCCATTTTATGGTTAACACAGAAATTGTGCCATATGCCAGTGAACACTGGGGAGAGGCCATATTCTTGTGAAACATGTGGCTTTTCCTTTACACGCACATCTCATTTGGCACGTCATATGCGAACACACACTGGAGAGAAACCATATTCTTGTGAAAGTTGTGGATCATCTTTTGTACAGAAATCAAATTTGGTGCTGCATGTGAGAACACACACTGGAGAGAAACCATTTACTTGTGACACATGTGGCTCTGCATTTGCTGTGAAGTCTTCATTAGTGCGCCATCTGCGAACACACACTGGAGAGAGACCATATTGTTGTGAAAGCTGTGGTTCTGCATTTATAGCAAAGTCAGATTTAGCCCGTCATATGCGAACACACACTGGAGAGAGACCATATTGCAGCACCTGAAGATCTGATTTTGTAAAAGATTTAGTGCAACATGTGAAAACACTAGGGAGAAACCATATTCTTGCAAAATGTATCGATCTTTTTTCTTTTTTGTACATATATCAAGTTTGGTGTAGCATATGCCAACACATACCAGTGTGAAACTATATTCCATGGATATTTGTGAATTTGCATGTGTAATGATATCAAATTTGGTCCAACGTATGGGATCTCATAGTGATCAAAAATCATTCCTGCATAAAGGTTGAAATTCCTTTTCAGAAAAGTCAAAATATGTGCCCTTGTAATGACTAAATGTAACCAATAAAACTTGATTTTGTAATTAATTGCATACTTAATTAATTATTTGCATACTTAATTACTGATTAATGTTCAGCATTTGATATTTATCAAAAATGTGAGTAAAAGGTGAAATATATGAATAATATAAAATTATATATAAAGTAAAAAATACTTGGTTTATCACCTCTGGCCCTGAATTATACAGAGATCTCAGCAGATATTGGTTCCAAGAAATGGAAAGTTCAAATGAGAAATGGTAACTACAGTGAGTTTTGAAAAGCCAAAGCATTTTGCTAACTTGCAAATTCTAGGATTAAAAAAAAATTAAAAGTGAGGACAAGCAGGCTAAGAAGTTCAAAGAAATGCAGAAAAAATAAGATTAAAAACAGTCTCTTTAACAGCCTCTCTTTTATTATTTTATTAATGAAATAATTTTTGTAAATTGTTTTTATGGTTAAAACAAAACATCACTGTGTACTATGAAATTATTCACATTATTTAAAGTCTGTCTTTAGTTTTGTTGTCACATTTTTGCCAATGTGTTCCTTATTTAATATTACTCCGGTATTGATTGACTGGACAGGTTATCCCTAGTCAGAGGAATGAGAACAACCTACCACTATAGAATGAATAAAAGTTTTAATTTAAAATTCCCTGGATGTTACCTGAATCGACAAACAACTGATGAAGACTGAAGGGCACAATGTCCAAAGCATGTCAGGAATTGTAGCCTGACCAATTTCATTCAGTTTTCTTATGCTTTCATTTTTGTTTTTATCATAAAAAAAAAACTGAATGAAATTGGCTCAACAACATGGCCAGACAAATTGGAAGAGAGAAAAAATATGTCAGCATTGCAACATCTTCAATGCTTTCATCCGATTGGTGCATAATTATAACAAATCATTACATTTTTATAGTTCCCTCTCCTAAGCGTGCACACAGACACACACATACACATATATATATATACAAGTGAACATAGAAGTCAACACTTAGAGGTGACAGTCTGTTTCATGTTAGACGCAATCATCAGGCCATGTCCACATATTGCATCTAGCATGAAACAGACTGTTGCCTCTAAGTGTTGACTTCTATGTTCATTTTCATATTTACATATGCTCTATCTCTGATATTGAGCACTTTATCCCATAAATATAGCACATCTTAAGACTATATTTCTTTATATATATATATATATATATATATATATATATATATCAAGTATGTGGTGCAGTTCAATTTACATTGCATGAATCATTCATACAAAAAACAGATATAGAAGTTAATGATTTAAATGGCGAGAATACATCTTCGCAAACAAATTTAATAAATTACATTAACCCCGAACCTGTAGATGAATGTTATGATCCCTGTTTATAAATTCCAGTTGCATAAGGTCTTTTTTTATTTTTTTACAAGCTTTCATCTATTCATACAGACATCATCAGTTATGGAAATAGATTTGTTTTTTACTTCCCGGTAATAATAGGACAACGAAAGAATAGATGTAATCCGAAATATGTTTTTAGAAATGTGTTATTGTTAATTGTAAGAAATTTTTTGGAGCGTGCAGTCACAACACTGAGGTTGAATTTTTAAGTGATGATGTTGAAAATAAAATAATAAATAAATTTTATTTTCAACATCATCACTTGATAAGACACAGAGTGTGTTGAAACAAAATGGCTATTTTTGTAGTGATTTTATAACATACTTATGTTATAATTTTCTTTATAAAAATAATTATATATATATATATATATATATATATATATATATATATATATATATTAAAATAATACAAACAGTAATATTTACAATCTGGTGTTCTTAGTAATAATTTTAGATTTCAGTAGAGCATAATATAATTATTTTCTATTTTAAAAATATGGTTCCATCGCTACACAGGAATTACCACGTTTTAAAACAGAAACTAAAATTTTAAATTTAATTATGAAATTAAATTTAAAATCCATAGCTCCAAGCAATTTTTGGATTCCAACTTTATTTGGATTTATTCTTGAAACAGTAAAATTTTGAAGTCAGTTTGTTAAAAACCTGCAGAAATTAGGTATTTTTTGTACATTTTTTTCAGACAATATTAAAACAAAATGCTCAAAAATTGGTAAAAACTATCAATCTAATTTTTGGTGTCAGTAATTATCACATCAACCCCCATTTTTCACACAGAGTGCAATGTTGATTTTTCTAAATGAAAAAGTGAGAATCAACCTGCTCTAATATATACAGTTATTAAATATCTACAACAATAGTTAATATAAGTTTGAGTTTTGGGAAACACCTATTGATTTGTTTGTTAGGGAATGTGAAAAATATTTCATTAATGTTTATAAATAAATACATTAAATCATATGTGGTGGTTTTAATTTTCATCATCATCAGACCCTCAACTGGTGAGTGGGTGTTCAGAAAAAAAAACTTATTTTTCTTCCTCATGATCTTTTCAGTGGGCTTTCAGATAGCCTAGCAGAATTCATCTCCTCTTAAAGCTCTTGAACGACATGTAACGAGCATGCGCGGAAGCGTCCTCGAACTGCATGTGTGTGTTGTCGCCGGGAACACCTTGGAGTACCATAATGGACTCGACCGAGGACTACAAGAAGAAGAGGCGCGAGCCGTTTGGCGTTTTTTCTCGGATGATCGGCTGAACTCTCTACCTTCAGGTGGGGAGGAACCCGAACGAGGCTACGCCGAGGGGGGATTCTCGTTCGGGTTTGTAAACCAACCCTGAATCCGTTTATACGGGTTCAAAGGATATATTTTTGGCCGAGCCCACGGGCTCGAAGATACCACGTTAAACCGGCTTTGTGCCACATGATGCTCTCGTTGCACCATATTCTGTGCGAGAAAACGGGGGGGGCAACTTCTTGCGACACAAAAACGAACGCCTTCTCTTCCGAAACGAACACTTTACGACAGCAAACGAGCAAAACGGCACCCAAGACTGCTGCTGACGGACGACCGACCGCAACGGCTTTTGTCGCCCAAGAAGAGACTATATGCCCCCCCCCGTTTTCTCGCACAGAATATGGTGCGAGTCACCATTGGTATATATTCAGATTTTGAATTCCGTATTGTCTTTCACTACATTGGTTACTGCCCAAGGCTATAGAACCCAGTCCGTCATACTATTTAATTAATAGATGGGGGTAAGAGATGGATTCCTACCTTTCCCAAGGGTATTAGCAGATAAGTGAATGTAATGAACCTGGCTGGAATCCAAACTCCGGTATCAGATTTCTTGATCTGAACTGCTAGTGTGTGAAATTTAACAACTCCCCAAAATGAGTTGTGGCTTGATGAACAAAGATGGAGACAACTGAACAATTTAAAAAAAAAAATACTTTATATAAGATACTAGCAGTATAACCAATTTTTGACCGGGTTTTTTATAACTGGAAATTTTTGCCATTCAATTGGAGCAGTTTAAGTTTAAAGTCAGCCCACCCGAAAATCAATATTATTAACAACATTTGGGTGCAACTAGTGTGTGTGTGTGGGGGGTAACAGTTTGAATGGGGGGTGGCCCTGAAAAGGGAATGTATAATAATAAATATTATTGTAATAATTTAAACTATTTATTTTTATTAAAATTTACATATATATCCAAAAACAGTAAATAGTAAAATGCTGCTGAGAGTTATAATGGACAGGAAGTAGTGGAGAGCCATTGTCGCCAACAATTTGGGCTCAAAACAGGCACTGAAGAATTATCTATCAAACTAAAAATAATTCATCAAAATCTGATGAAAACTGTGGAAATACATAAACAATATCAAATCCCACACACACGCATATTTTGAGAATTATAGTTACAACGTATACAACGAGAACAGAGGATTGTTAAAAACATTCTTTTAGCATTTAAAAATCATGACATCAGGGATGATATCCAAATACATGTCTCTGTATGAGATTGATTGAACACTTATCTGATGCTGTTCATTCTTCTTCTGATAACTGCTTGTTCTTGTATTATTGTTTTCAGAGTAAGCTGAAAACACATCTGTTCTGTTTGTGGTCATCTTGCCCTCTGCTTTGCTGCTTAAATTCTATTTGGTGCCTAAGTTTGAGTCATACCCATTATTATTAGATAAATGGACCTGACTTACTATCAGCAGAATTTATCTACCAAAGGGCAGATAATCTATATTTTCATACTATCTGTTAGTCCATTTAATTTTAGTTTTAATTTTAAACTCAAATAAAATAGAGCTTAACTTCTCATAATTCTTTTCATGAAGTATTTGTGCCTTGCTTAATTTCAGTAAGGGGGTGCAAGTGGTGTAATGGTTAGCGGTTTGGAACAGGAAATCAACAAGTCATGTTTGTTGTGTTTACTTTTGCGCTTGGAAAAGGTCTGAATCCATCTCTTCAGCCTTGGTTAGCAGCCATTTGTAGAGGGACCGTGGCTGTTATGTTGTTGATAGAAGTCAGACGTAGAAAAAAACGCATGTAAGGTTCAGATACTCCTGCTCGCCGGGCCCAACTACATAAAAAGGTTGGACTTTGATTAAGTCCAAAGAAGAAGGCAAAGAAAGCAAACAAAACACAAGACCGATAATATATGTATATACAAATATATATTAATAACAAATTACAATACATGGAAACAGTACAAAGGACGAAGTGTGTGAGAATATTCTGTATGTGCGTGCGTGTGTGAATATTCTCTATGTGCGTGCGTGTGTGTGTATTGTGCTTAGCGTGTTTCCACGCTATCCCTTGTTAGCGCCTACATTTCGAGATTGATAGCTGAAATCCTGAAAGAAAAAAGAGATTTACCTCAAGGTGTCAGTGCACAGGCCTGAAGGAAAAAGAGAGATAGAGGCGAAGGGTCAGCGGCTATTTATAGCCAGGGAAGAGAGACCCCTGGTGAAAGGGTTAACGGACTGAAGGAGGAGTTAACTCCGACACATTCAAGGAAAAATCCCAAACCTTTTGGTTTTGGGTATGGTGCTAGTAACTCCATTCTGTAAAAATCCACTTGCTAGTGAAATCACAGCAGCAATTCTTCATGTGCTGAGATTTGTGGCCATATATAGGACTTGAGAGAATGAGTAATTGACAAGTTCTCCGTAACAGGGAAAATAAACATGACCGTATGGAATGGTAGCAAAAAAAAAAAAAAAAATTAAATTACTTCTTAACATTCCTACTGTTCATTTCAAACATTTAGTACACAAAATCAGGGCTGGTGCAATCACCTTGCCCCCACCCCGAATCTGTGATATGTCCCCACTACTCTACTACATCTCAATTTTCGTAAGGTCAGTCAGTCATGTGCGATACACGCTTAGGCGATCATGTATCTTTCGATACATGACTGATGAGGCAGATTTTTTCCCTACACTAGGTTGCCATTTCATTCTGCAGTAGACCAGTTGCCATCCAAGACTATAGAATCCGGTCTGTCCTACTATTTACCCATAGCTGGGGGAAGGAGAAGAAAAGGATTCATACCTTTCCCAATGATATTAGCATGTAAGTGAATGTAATGAATTTGATTCTCCAATTTCTCAATCCAAACCGCTATCCATTATTATTCAGCCTCAAATACAAATTTTTATTGTAACCTAATTATGCACAATAATATGCAATATAGGTGAACAATGCTACTAGAAAAATTGAAAATAAATACAACATATCTAAATACAAATTAGAGACATGTCATTCCACCTTAGATAGATAAACAATGTTTTGCGATAATTTTTAACATCAACTTGAGATTTTTCTTGTTAAAAAGTTGAATAATTTTAGTACATTTAACGTTATGGATAAAAAAATAATGAATATGCCCCAGAATGAAGTCAAAGTCTGAAAAGTTTTCATTTTTTTAAATGGTTGTACTTAGTTTAACTTGTAACGTAAATGTAAATAGAAAAAAAAAAAACAAATGTTGATAAGATAGCAAGGGTCATAAAGTACTTCCCCTCACCCCCCAATCGTAGGGTGTGGGAGTAGTATGCACCAGTCCTGCACAAATGTAAATAAGCAGAAACTCATCAATATCCATCAAGAAAAAAGTTCCATTTTTACTTATCACCCTTAACTCTGTACCATAATATAACTGGGTGTGACCCACTGCACAACAGTGTACCTTTTTAGTTTCTTCTTTTTTTGTTGGAGGGGGGGGTCATTTAATTCCAAGTGTACAGTAATGTCACTAAGACAACGTGCTACTGAGAGTGAAAGAGAATGAAAATATTTTAGAAGGAACCATTCCTAAACAGGAAACCAGGGATAAACATTTACACCTGGGCTTTAAGCCCAACATTAATTTAATTATTAACAATATTCATTATAATTTTTGTCATTAAAAAGTAAAGAAAATCATTGATTCCATAATCTTGTATATGTGTCTGACTCAAATTCCAAAACTACAATATTTATTCTGTGTCAGTACCACCAAAGATTTGCTAAAAATTATTTCCCAAAAATATTTTTCATAAAAACTATTCAGTAAAAAAAAAAATATTCATTAATGAATAAGTAAACTCCAGGCTTTACTCATCACCACCACTGTGACTCAGTCTCATTGATACTACATTTGACCAGAATCTAACAGACATTCTACTTGATTGTCCAACCGAGTCTCGTTGATACCACATTTGACCAGAACCCAATATACTATGGAATTAACACATTAATTCCATTTATATTTTACGCGCGCGTGAGTTTCCTCCCTTCCTTTCACACTCGTGCGTGTGTGCGCGCGGTTTTTCACCCCTACCTTCCACTCACAGCTAAACATAGCAGTAACCTCGCTAGCTCCTACTGATTTGGACTCATAACAGATTTTGAATTTTCCCGCGCGTTTTTCGGCGTCTCAAAAACTGCTAGCGTTTGCAACCAGTTGCCTCTCGACTTTCGACCCGACTAGATGGGCAACTCATTTATTCCGTGCCCTTAACCCATATGCGGGCCGGAATATCTTATTTCAACAATGGCGACTTCACACTCTACCAAGACTTCTTCTCGTCTTGAAGCTAATCACAGGTCAGACCTTCTCCGTTTTCGACCAGAAGACGTTAGAGACACGACACAGTCGACGGCAGAAACTTCGTATTCAACTAATAATGGCTTATTTTTATCCCTCGTCAGCGAACCAATAAATACAGACAGGGATATCCTACTGACGAACAACTTCGACTTCACACTCTACCAAGACTTCTTCTCGTCTTGAAGCTGCCCGCAGGTCAGATCTTCTCCGTTTTCTACCAGAAGACGTTAGAGACACACGACACGGTCGTGAGCAAAACTTCGTATTCAACTAATAATGGCTTATTTTTATCCCTCGTCAGCGAACCAATAAATACAGACAGGGATATCCTACTGACGAACAACTTGCTAATCGCAGATCAGACCTTCTCCGTTTTCGACCAGAAGACGTTAGAGACACGACACAGTCGTCGGCAGAAACTTCGTATTCAACAGGTAACCAATAAAAACACCAAATAATTAATTCTGCGTCCTTTTGGCTCGTCATTCAAAAATTCTCCTACGAGACGATGCAACTCCAAGTATTGACTTTTCGTCCCTTTTGGCCTAGTCATAAATCTGTTTTGAACCAGTACAAAAAAAAGGAAAGAAAAAATATATACATAACATTTCACTCACATTAACAAAAACAAACTCGCAGTGAGTATTTTTCCTTGTATGTATATTATCATGTACATTGACTTATATGGAACCTTCTTCTCCTTCAAGAACCTTTCCCGCCATAGCCATCTTATTTCTATTTTTGGCGCGGAACATTTTCATTGATCCCTACCACGGGATAAGTTACTTGTTTTTCCTGCATTTAATAAAAATTACTCTTGTTTGAATCCAGTCTTTTCCTGTCATTCTGTGTCGGCTATCTTAATATATTTTATTTTATGCACTTGTTGATTGACCCCTTTCCTCTCACTGTTCATTCACGCACATATTTATCTTTTTACTTTGCTTGTAGACTCGGTAGTTTAGTGTGGTGTCTGGCACAAGGCCACTTTGTAATAAACCAGCACTGCACGCTGCCGGGTCTGCAACAATACAAACATTATTAACTATCTACTCCAGACTTTCCTCGTGACCCTGTCTCAATGATACCGCATTCAACCAGAATCCAACAGAGACATTCCACTCGATCAAACTTGTCCTTAACTATCTACGCCAGGCCTCCCTTGTCACTACTGTAACCCTGGCTGCCAACACACCTTAAGGCTTAACACGAATCATCCCATTACTAGGACCTTGATTAACCAACTTTACCAGGCAGTTCAATTTTAGCATCTTCGCATCACGTCACAGCGATTTTTGGCTTTCATTTCGAAAAACAAAAAAGCATTGTTTTTGAATTTTGTTGTTAAAAGTTTTTATCTGTCGTTTTTAAATTATTAACGTTAAAAATTGTCCTAAATTAAACGAAGCAAAATGTTTAAACTTTACCACTGTAAATAATTGAATGACCTCTGGTTATAATAATTGAAAATTTTAAAAATATCGAATTCTTTTTTGTGATATTTTATATGCTAACGCTTACCTATGTTTTAAGATTCACAACCATCTTTGCTTCTATAAAGAATACAGGAATAAATTGTTTAGCAAACCTTTATTGATTTGATAAACAAACATGCTGACTGAATTATAGGGTGTTTTTTTTAAGGATTTAAAAGTAAATTAATTTTGGTAAGTGTAGCTTGTGGAACAAGACCGCAAATATGGAACATCCCAGTTGTAATTGATCTGTGAGACAAGCTTGTTAAACATTGTTACATTGAAGTGCCCGTTTTGGATATTTCGCAGGGCATATACAACGCTAGAAATGTCCTTTATCAAGGAAAAGAGTGTTAAATTTTCCACGAGGAACAAAATGATGCTCAACACCGCTCAGCAATTTCCGTTCTTCTTTTCTATGAGAAACATTTTCTCCAATTTGACGTTTGTTTTTGTTCGTTTCATAATGCTTCTTTCTTTTTGCTATTATTTTAAATTTTAGCATTATTGTTATGAATCGAACAAAACATGCAGAAATGCTGTAGGTCAGCCGACAAAAATACACGTCGTTGAAATTCGTACAATTTATTTAATTACTTGGAAAACGAAGCAAATTTATTGCTTTTTATTTTTATTATTACGACTTCACATCTGAAAGGTACGTAAAACATACGATTAAAATTATTTCAGTGGTACTTACGTGAGAAAATGTCCAAAATCTAATGGTTAATCTTTTTTTTCTGATTTTTGTCTTGTTCAATTAAAAACTAAATCTACGCGTTGTAGACACTGTTTTTTAAATGAATATTTATTTATCTATTTATTTATTTACTTGGGAAGAACGTTCGAAATTTTCGTTAAAAATCTAGTTCTAATTTTTTTTTTTTTTCGCGCCAGTAGTGGCATCAAAGAGTAGTAGGAAATTTTAGTGTCTTTTTGTGCGGTAACCGTAAAAAAAAAGCACATTGATTTGGAAATTCTTGCAAAAATCAAATAATTGTCAGATTTTAAAATAAATGAAACTTTCAGGACTTATTCACAAATGAATGAGATTATTTTAGAAAATCTTGGTAAAACCCCACATCTTATTTAATTTTATAAAATTTCGATAAATTAAATTTTGTAGAGCTTATGTTTAGTTTATATTAAAAAAATTAAAAGCAGAATTTCTGGGAGAATTTAAATCGTCAATTTCCTTTTGTAAAGAAAGGGCCTCCAGTTACCAAAAATCTGCCCTGAATTGTAAAATAAAAAATGCTATAAAAGTAAAACTAAAAAATTATTTAATCAGAAAAGCTTTTATTTGCTTTTATGAATAAAATATATTATGGACACTATTTTCTTAAGAAAATGACGAATAATGAATTTTACAATAATTTTTACGTATATTAAGCTGCCGATTTTTGTAAATACGGATGTCCATACACGACATCATCAGAGAATATATTAGAAAATTTAAAGCCAAAGTCCTAAAGAAATGTGCTCCTGAGCTGTCTTCAGTTCTCTCCGAACTCTACAACTATTGCCTCATTGCTTCCTTCTTTCCAGCTTGTTGGAAGTCCTCCTCTGTAGTTCCTGTTTTTAAGAACTCTGGAGAAACATCTGACTCCTCTATCGCCCTATTAGTCTCCTACCACTTTTTGGCAAAGTATTCGAGGCTTTAATCAATGCTGAAATGGTTAAGCATCTTACCTCTCACAACCTACACTCTGACAAACAATATGGATTCCGTTTTGCCTGGTCTACTGCTGATGTGCCTACAGCCATCATTAAATATTCCATTATTATCAAGCTCTTGATAATAATGGCGAAGCTCAGCTGTGGCTCTAGATATCTTAAATGCATTTGGCAGGGTTTGGCATGCTGTTCAGGGCTATGATATTACAGGATGATTATTTGATCGAAACCCAATCATTCCTATCAAATCATGAAATGTAGGTTGTTCTGTATGGGCTCACTTTCAGATCCTTTCACATAAACATGACTGTCCTCCAAGGCTCTATTCTGTGTCCTACACTGTTTCTTATCTTCATCAGTGATCTTCTTGATGTCATCAGTTCCCAAGTAGGCATTTATACAGATGACACTACCATTTACTTCTGTCTCAATAGCAAATCCGTCAGAGTTGACAAAGTTAACCTGCTCTTGAAAAGGACCTCCAATCAGTGGTTAAATGGAGCAAGAAATGGCTTGTAAATTTTAATGCATCCAAAAGTAAACTGCTCTCATTTAATCACCATAGAGAAACTTCCCTGCCTGCCATCAGCATGGGTGATGCTTGACTCTTGGAGAGTGTCTCACTGCACCTTGACATCACGTTTTCATCTGACTTGAAGTGGAACAGCTACATTGAATCAATAGCTGCATCTACTGCAAGGAAAGTTGGTTAATTGTTTCTTGCCAGAAGGTTTTTCTCATCAGAATCCAAATCTACCATTCATCTGTGCGTTGAATACTGTTGCCATATCTGGTCTGGTGTCCTTGCTGTTCATCTCAAGGTTCTTGACAAAATCCAAAGAAGGATCTGCAATGTAATCAATCCTGACTTGTCAACTTGACTTCAGTCACTCTCTCACAGATGTGATGTGGCTTCCCTCTATCTTTTCTACAATTTTGTTTTCCTTTTGCCCCAACTATGTGAATTTAAGTGTGCTACTAGATTGGCATCTAGGTCCCACCCTTTTACTGTTGAAATAGTTAAATGTAACTGCCACTTCTACTCCAACAGTTTCTTTTCTCACAGTTCCTGAGAGTGGAATTCACTTCTGTTTACTTGCTTCCCTGAAAACTACAATCTTCAAAAATTTAAATGCAACATCAATCACCATCTTCTTTTGTCTTATGCACCATTTATCTTTTCTCCTTTCCTCAACACCCCCCATACACCGTCTTTGCTCTCACTTTCGCTTTCTGTCACTCCCTATGTATTAGTAGCATTCCTGCTTTGCTTAGAATGAAATAATTAAAAAAAATTTGTTCAATCCAAGCCACTATCCATTACTCCTACATGATGGATTACGACCACATCACATTGAAACACCAGCTCCTGAACGATCACCCAAGTTAAGCAACTTCAAGGCTGATCAGTATATATATGAGTGTCTGCTTAGGGATATCTGGTGCTGTAAGCTTGGATGTGTGCATTGTGTGTGTGTGTGTGCGTGTGTGTGTATAGTGTAATGGATAATTGTTCAGAATTGTTAATCAGAGAGTTATGTTCCAATTCCCGTTAGTTATACTCATTTACCTGCAATTACCCTGTACCCTACCTGTAATGGCATTCACCCAGAGTGGGTTGAGCTGGCTCCAATATTGGAGTTTCATGGGAATTTGGAATTCACAAGCGGTCCCCAACCCGCATGTATAGCACATGAGATTTGATTATAGTGGTGAAGGTTTCGTGCAGGACCATCCACACCTTTTGAAGGGCCAATTACAGAGACCTGGTGCACTACGTGCCACAAGGTCCCCAAACGGCCCTCCGCAGATTTTGAATTCAGAGTTTTCCTTCTCCTAGACCAGTTGCCATCCAAGGCTATAGAACCCAGTCTGTCCTGCTATTTACCCATAGCTGGAGGGAGAAGAGGATTCACACCTCTCCCAAGGGTTTTAGCACGTAAGTGAATGTAATGGATTCAACGGGAATTCGAACTCGGCTCTCCGATTCCTCAATCCAAGCCACTATCCATTACTCCATGTGCCTCCTGCAATTACCCAGGGGGAATTATGAATCGACCTCTTCTTCCCCCAGCTATGGATTAATTAGTAAGACGTATCATTAAACAATTATCTTCGCCAAAACATTCTTACAATATAATTTTTTTTTTTTTTTTAATCATTTTACTCCAAGCAAGTCATTAAAGCCACTAGGACACAAGTGATTACTGAGTGTTAAGAAAATATAAGAAAAAGTACTTTTAATGAGAGTAGACAAAAAAAGAAGAAGAATTAAGAAGATAATGATTGAAATATTTTCTGGTTTTAAATAATCTGAAGAGGGTTGATAAGTAGTAAAAAATGAATGGCTCAATCAATTAATGATGGACACTTTTTCAGTAAATCTCTGCAATTCTGCCAGTTAGCAATGATATTTCTCCAAATTAATTCATGATAGATTACACTTATATCTGATATAATGGAATATGCATACACTTGAGTTCCCCCTCACTGGAATAGGATTGGCTGGTGTCCGTCACAAATACAGACAGACATGTAGGTATGACAGAGTTTAAGTCTTTGACGACGCCCATTAGACTATGCCATTGGCTATCCTATTGGTCTAAACCTATTACCTGCGACTACGACGAGCACTGGTCGATTACTGCTACCGTGTACTACTTGGTTACAGTAACCAACCCCACTTAGCTACTTTGATCAAATATATCCCTTTCGAGGACATGTCAATATCATACCAAACACAGCATTTTTTTTTTCTGATATCGTACTGGTTTAGTTATGGGTTCCTTTTTTTTTCATTGGGTGCTAATAATTATCATTTTTATTGGTTATGATTATAGAGAACCCTCTTTTCATTATTGCTGATGATTCTTTCCAGTAAAAATTTGATTACAAGTCCTCTTTTCAATGATAAACAGGGGACAACTCTTTGATTAAGCTGAGGAGGAGTCAGATGATGAAGGATACATTAACCAAGTTTAGACATTTTTCTGAGTTCCTGGAGGGTTGCATAGATTTTTTTTTCCTTAACTACAGCTTGTCAAAGATTAGTCTTGACAGAAATTAATCGTTCAGATCAAGAGAAAAATTTATTGACGGAAACTGGCCAAACTCTCGTTGACATGTCCAGACAATTAAAACTTAATTTCCATAAAAAGAATATTTCTTGCCACTTCCATTGCTAAAGAATCCTTTTTGATTTCATACAGAGTCTGGTATTGGGTCTAATCTAAACTCATTTTAAAAGGGTAAGATTAATACAAAATTTATCCATTTTGATCTTAAGTAATCTTCAAAAAAAAAAAAAAGCAAAAGACATTAGAACATAAAAATAAATGGTTATTTTATTGTAATTATAGAAAAAGCCCCCCACAAAGTAATCATGTAAAAAGTGTGACAGGACTTTCTTTCTAACATAAGTTATTTTCTAAACTTAATGTGGTACAAGTGAACTCAATATGTTAATGCCTGCAAGATGAGATTTAGCATCATCAAAAGATAAAGTGTTGCTGCTGACATTTGAGCTTGAACATAGATCCCTAGTGAGCAAACACAGGCAATCCCATTATTAAATTAAATAGACCAATAGAGAAAAACATAAAAAGAAAGTAGTGTGACATCTAATTGATCACCTTTTGTAGTTTATCTTCTATTACTATACAATTCACTATTCTCTATACTATTCCTCTGTTCAGATCACTATACAGATTACTATTCAAGTCAATATTATCAAGCAAGTACTATTAAGTACTGCAGCGAATCGGACCAAACAGGCAGGTTGCTTGCTTATCCAGTCTGATTATGGAAACATCCACAGAAGTTGAAGTCGTATAGACTTTCCAGAGAAGTTAAAGTGGCAAAGATTTTCCAGGTATCAGAATTTCAAGTGAAAAAAGAGAAATTTTAACCAGCTTATATTTGGTTCATTGGGCAAATGCAATTTTAAAGGAAGAGGGACAAACCTGCTACGGCTTGGAAACAACGACTAAGGTTGAGGACTGGAAATAACTTAATTAATTAACAATACTATTTAATAAAATTTAGTTCTTATGAATAAGTTTTAAAATACAAATTTCAAATGACAGAATCAATATAAATATTTTCAAACATTTTTTTTTCTAGGTTTTTACAGATTGCCTTCCTTTCTTGTCTCTAAATTTATGATTTTATTGCTCAGCCCATGATAAAAGTTGTTCAAACTGAGTGGGAGAAGAATGTTTCAATGCCATATTTAAAAACAGCCAAATTGTGTCTACATGGACCAAGCACATAAGTCACTCATTTTTGTAATGTCAAACACTCTTTGTCACTTTCATAATGCTCATTGTAATAGAGACTTTGTAATCGTAGATAAAACTATAGTATGCCATTGAACAATGCTGGTGTCAGATGCTTTCAAATATCACTCGCACTAATAGTACTTGGTTAATAATACTCACTTGAATAGTAATCTGTATAGTGATCTGAATAGAGGAATAGTACAGAGAATAGGGAACAGTATAGTAATTGAAGATAAACTACAAAAGGTGATCAATTAGATGTCACACTACTTTCTTTTTATGTGTTTTTCTCTAAGGGCATGTGATCTCCATAATTCAATAATGGGATTGCCTGTGTTTTTTCACTAGGGATCTATGTTCAAACTCAAATGTCGGCAGCAACACTTTATTCCTATATAACATTCATGCACAACATTAACATTTGCATATGCATCATATATTACATATATGATGCATACAAATTTGTATACAGATAATGCATGATAGACATATAAATCTGCTTTTTTTATAATATTGATTTTAGCTTTCAAGTAATATTTTCCCAAGACAAAAATACAATATCGGTGTTAATGTTTACAGATTCCTGATCAATGAAAATTCAGTAGAAATTAATTACAGCCTGCAGAAGTTGAAGTGACAAAGGTTCCCCAGACATCAGAAGTGAGAAAGATTAATTTTAAGCAGCTTATATTTGGTTCATTGGGCAAATGCAAGTTGGAAGAAAAAGAGACAAGCTTGCTGCTGCCGCTGCTTGGAACTTCCCGTTAATTTGGTGGCTGAGAAATAATTGAATTGGTTAAAAATATTTTGATCATAAATTATCAAGATTTTCTAATGTTCATTAGTATGTAGCCTTATTATATATAATCTAATAACTTTCAAAATAAAGTCATTCAGATAGACATTTCATTGTATACTCTGATTTTATTTTCAGATTTTAATTTACCAGAAATTACATACTTGCCTGAAGTGCCTCTTTAACTACAAGAACGTTGTGACGTATATGTAGGACCAAATGGTCACAGAAATGAATCAAGAAAATGAAACAAAGTCCTACAGCTGTGAGGTTTGTCGATCTGTATTTTCACGAAGTTCTCATTTACAGCGGCACATACAAACACACACAGGTGAGAAACCATATTCTTGTGATGTTTGTGGATATGCATCTTCTGATGTCTCAGCCTTAAAAAAGCACAAATTAATACATACAGGTGAGAAGCCATATTTTTGTGACATTTGTGGATATACATCCTCCCAAAAATCAAATTTAAAAACACACATGCAAATACATACAGGTGAGAAACCATACTCCTGTGATATTTGTGGATGTGCATATTCATTAAGTTCATCATTAAAAAGACACTGGCTTACACACACAGGAGAGAAACCATATTCATGTGAAGTTTGTAAATCAGCATTTTCTCGGAGGTCAACTTTAAAAAGACATATACAAACACATACTGGAGAGAAACCATATTCTTGTGATATTTGTGGCTATGCCTGTTCAGACAACTCTTATTTGAATAAACACTACCTAACACACACAGGAGAGAAGCCATATTCATGTGATGTTTGTGGATCTGCATTTTCTCGGGGTACAACTTTGAAAAAACACAAGCAAAAGAAGCATAGTAATGAAACTGGAAGGTTTTGATGTTTTATATATTTTCCCAAACAAATATGGAAATTAAACTTTTGTTTGATTTTGTTTCTCTTGAGCAAAAAAAACAAAAACAAAAGAGAAAATAGAAAAGTAACTTATAATTATAGAATTAAATTTACTGTTGCAAATTTTTTAATAAATTCATTTTTTTTTGCAATCCAAATAAAAAACAATGAAAGAATGAGAAGATGAACAGAAATTGATTTTCTTTGATCTTTTCAAGAAATAAAGTTAAACATTGTGATTTGTCTATTTTGTATTTTTTGTTCTGTTTTCATATTGGCTTATGGCCACATCATGTTGAAATGCCGATTTCTGTATGACCACTTGTTAAGCCGTGTCAAGTTTGGTCAGTACCTAGTCAGGTGACTTCTTAGGAATACCAGATGCTGTAAGTTTGGATGTGCAGATGGTGTAATGGATAATGTCAAAGAATTGTTAGTCAGAGAGCTGAGTTCAAATTCCAGCAAGGAATTAGATTTTTTTATTTTTTATTTCTCATGAACATCACTATATGTTCAATGTGACAATTAATTTGAACATTATACTGTGCTGCACCAGCCAATTAAGATTCTCCTTGTGTACTTATTCATCCTTACGATTGCTCAAACTCAATTTGACTACCAAATCTCCTGTTGGTACTATCACTTCACAGTACCTTAATTATCTTAATTTATCTACTTTACATTCTGTCTTGTTGGGGAGGAAAAAATGGGGAGGGGGGGAAATACACATAAAATTGTCTCACTGGGCAATTCAACATAATGTAATGTTTAGTAAACTTGTCACGCTAGCTCAATCATGTCTGAGTAGTAAGATCAATCCTCATTGGGTGCTCTGCACTTTTGGCCTTGTGCCACATCTAATCTACACTTAGAAAATGATTTGGGCACTTTAACATGACGTAATAATTACCAAGCTTGTCTTGCTAGATCATTTATGACTTAATAATGAGTCTGATCCTCACTAGGTGCCCCATAATTTCGATCTTGTGCTACAAGTAAGCTGCGCTTAGTAAATCACTTGGCCACTTCAAGGTGGTGTAACCATTAGCATGCTTGTCTCACTACATCAATTACAACTGAATAATGAGTTTGATCCTCACTGGGTGCCCCATAATTTTGGCCTTGTGTCACATCTAAGTTATGCTTAGAAAATCACCATAAAATTATCTCATTATAAAAATTTTTTAAAAATATATCTGTTTTAGCCTGTTTCCTTTTTTTCTTACATATTTCATGGGACCATTCTTTTTTTATCATATCCCTTAAGAAGTAGATTGTTTGTTTCACTTCTCTTTGCAGTTTTTGCTACAGCTTTGCAATTTATAAAAGAAAACCTAACAGAAATTAAAATGGTAATAATTTGACAAAAATCTTCTGACATATGAACCCCTCTTTTGTATTCTTGTTGTGATGAAAACGTTAAAGCAGATTCATTCTTCACTCAATGCCATTTGTTGTAAGAAATTTTCAGTTATAGATAATACATATTTCTCCAAGAATATAATAGCTTCCTGATAGCCTCTCTAAAATATTAGCTTCTTGTAAGCCTCTAAGATCATTCTCTAAAATAATAGCTTGCTGTCAACCTCTAAAAGAATACTTTCAGACAGCCTTTCTAAATTAGCTTCCTGGTAGCCTCTCTAAAATATTAGCTTCCTGTCAGCCTCTGAGATCATCCTTTAAAATAATAGCTTCCTGTCAGCCTCTAAAATCAGCCCTTAAAATAATAGCTTCCTGTCAGCCTCTAAAATCAGCCCTTAAAATAATAGCTACTTGTCAGCCTCTAAAATCAGCCCTTAAAATAATAGCTTCTTGTCAGCCTCCAGAAAATAGCAAACGTTTTACCTGATACTGTTGAAAAATATTTCAAATTAAAATACATGTGAGTTTTTTTTCATCTATTGCATTATCATTATTGGACTTTGGCTTGTTATCAAAGTAATTTCTTTTAGCTTAATAGCAAGGATTAAACATCAAGTGAAAATATTTTTCTATATGTGATGATGCATTTCTGCATGTCACTGCACAAGCTGTGATGACATCCAACATCAGCTGTATGTGAATACACACCATCATAAGCTATGTTCACAGGTTTGTTTCAATATTATGGCCCTGATCAACATTAACAAAGAATAACAACAAATGCTTTTCAAGCCATGATTTCTCACTTAATTGGCAATGTCTTCCTTTGGCTTCAAGAAGGTGAACTCTGGCTATCTCACTAGGACCCTTACACTCACAGCTTGACCATCTCAGTGACTGCTGACTTACTCATTGCTGGTCTTTTCCTCACTGACAGATTCACTCACTGCTCATTATACAGATATTGGCTGGAGAGGCCACCACCCCTATTCATCCACTTATGTTCCAGAAAAGGGGACCACCCATTCATCTTTTGGGTGGTGAGTTTTTTTAAAGGATTCTACTTTTATGATTATGTAAAATCACTAATAAAATTTCATGTTTGCCAATTCAAAGGAAGGCTGGAGACAGGATTCCTGAAAATCCCAGTCATTAAATTGTTTCATAGATGCGTTGGAGACAAGATTCCTAAGAAACCCTGATCATTAAATTGATTAGGTTACTATCCAATATGGCGTGCACAATGCAATTTATATCTGACGTAAAATAGCACATAGTATAAAATACAAAACAGAATGTAATGATTCAAAGCATAATTGAATTTGTTGGTCTTAGTGTACATGTACATAAGCTAAAGGTTTGATAGAGTTATGTCTCTTAGATTTGGAAATATTTGTACCTGAGCTCATAAAGATGAAGTAATTATTATTTTTCTGAAAAAAAAAGACAACTTTACAGTAAATTATGTATTTTATTTTAGTATGCAAACACTGGATCTCATATGATCACTGAAGTTAAGCAATGTTGAGGCTGGTCAGTACCTAGATGTGTGACCATTTGGGAATACTGGCGCTGTAAGCTTGGATGTGTGCGTGGTGTAATGGATAACTGTTCAGAATTGTTAATTGGAGAGCCAAGTTTCAGTTCTCATTGGGTTCATATTCACTTATGCACAAATACCCTTTGGAATGTTATGAATCCACTTCTTCTCCTCACAGCTATGGGTTAATTAGTAAGATTTGTATCACTAAACCATTATTACCCTTGCCCCAGAAAAAAATTTTACAATCTAAAAATATTTTCTGGCTTTAAATAATCTGCAAAGGGTTGATAAACTGTAAAAAAAATGAACAAATCAATTCAATAATTAGATGAAACAATTTTATTATACAAAAAATAAAATTTTTAGAAAACCCATTAGACTATCAAGAATTGATGCTGAAATTTAAATTTGAATGGTAGACAAAGCAAAAATATTTACATTTTATAGCTACAATGATATATCATCATCATCATTATAGCTGTTTCAACTTGAAGACTGAACATCACCTTTAGCAACTTTATAAATAACTTATAACTCCTTGCCAAACCAAATCACCCTGTGCTAGTAGATTGCTAATATATGTACCTGACATTGGTAAGGTTATTAACGAAGATAAAAAACAATGTCAGCCCAAGGAGAGAGCACTGGGGAACACATCGCATTAACGTAAAATCATCTAGAAGCATGGCCATTAAACACTACCTTCATTACCCGCTTTGTTAAGAATGGTTGGATTAAGTCAAATGACTAACCAGTGACACCGTAGTTCTTGAGTTTGTGGGGAAGGCCGGCATGCCAAAACCTGTCAAATGCCATCACAATATTTAAAGCCACAGCCTGAGACTTGTCATTCTTATATAAAGCCCAAGAGACAAATTCAGTAATTATTGTTAACATATCAGTGGTTAACTTAGAGAAAAAAATGCCATATTGTTTATCTGTTTAGAAGCCATGTGAAATGAGATGTCCAACTAATACAGAGTTGATTAGAGCCTCTAGTACTTTGCAAATGTGAATAAAAGGTAAAAGATTATATGTGAATAAAACAAAAATCATAAAAAATGTTTAATGGTAGATACTGGATATTTTTCATATAAGTACCACTAAAAGAAGTTAGTGTGTGGCAGAAATACCTTCTACATAATGGTAGGATTGCTAGATGAAGACACCATTTACCATTACCTGAGAAGTATTTCTGCTGCACCATATATATGGTGGACTTTCCCGTCGTATTCGATGTATGAGGGTCAAGCAGCTCAGTTCCTAGGAACTGATAGCCCATTGTCACCAACAATTTGGACTTAAAACCAGCACTGAAGAATTATCTATCAAACAAAAAATATTTCATCAAAATCGGATGAAAACTGTGGAAATGCATAAACATTCGACCACACACATACATACACACACAATTTTAAGAATTATAGATATAGATAAATCTGTGCCTCCAGTTTTTTTCCAATGTCTCCATTCCTGAAAGAATTTCTACTTTCCCGAGCCAATACTACAAAAATGATAAAAATTTAAAAGAAAATATTTAAACCTATGATTCAAAATATATAACATAAATTAATTTAAATACTAATTTGCACAAAAAATTTCTAAAACATTACTTACTCATTTTCACTTATGAGACATTAAATTTTATCACTTCTTGTCTCCCATAAATTGCCTGACGTTTTAGCTAACCTGATGAATATTTATGAATTTTCATAAATTCAAAAATTTTGGAAAAACCAATGACATTTTTTGCTATTGCATATAAGTACTTGTTATAAAATAAAATCTTTGCATTTGCCTTGATAAAGTCCTACAAATGACAAAACACATCGGCTAAGATAAATTTTCATCTTGTTTTTCTTTATTCATGTAGTTCAGTGAAGAAAAAGTATTCTGATGTTATTGTAGTGGCCTTTCCTAAACGTCATGGTCATCATTATGTAGGGGTTACCATTATGTAGGAGTGATGTTACATATTTTTACATTTTGACTAGGAAAGGCGGGATTAAGGAAAGCAAAGGCGCTGGAGGTTTCTATCCAATGTGGCATGCACAATGCAATTTATATTTGATGTAAAATAGCACATAGTATAAAATACAAAACAGAATGTAATGATTCAAAGCATAATTGAATTTATTGGTCTTCGTGTACATGTACATAAGCTAAAAGTTTGATAGAGTTATGTCTCTTAGACTTGGAAATATTTGTACCTGAGCTCATAACGATGAAGTAATTATTATAACTGTAGTTTAGAAGAATAAGTTCCTGTTGCATGTTAGGAATTGTGGGTTGGTAAATTTGCTAAGAGTTCAGAAGAGATTTTAGAGTTTGTACTTGCATAAAATGGTAATATTCTTTAACGTCTGACCGCAAGGTTAAGAGGAGAGTTCTTGAAGGTTACATTTTGGCAGCAAGGATTAAGATGCAAGAGAGACTGAAGAGTTAAGAGTTCGTACTTGCGTGAAATTTGGTAATGGTCTTTAACACCTGACCGCAAGGTTAAGACGGGAGCTCTTGAAGGTTACATCCTGGCATCTAGGAGAGAGATGAATGAAGAGATACACAAGGGAGCTTATTCATGTTTTATTTATATATATATATATATATATATATATATATATATATATATATATATATATCACATGATCGACTCAACCTTAGTGAGCAGGAAATTTCATTCTTGCGTGTAGTATATCTGATTGGTCGGAATTGACCAATCAGCAAGCTAGTTTTGAGGAGATCAACCAATGAATGCTTGTTGCATGATTTCTATGTACTGTGTGTACGTAATGGTGGTGGTAGTTACCACATTATAATTGACCAGTGCGGAATTTTTCAGCTACATCACTTTGCAAGATTACCATATATTTTTGTGACAATGTTGGAGATGAATGGCCAGGAAAATAGTTGATTGCACCATTTAAAGTAATGTTGCTACGCCATTATATATCCTCTAACTAAAATACAATATATCCATAACATTGCAAGAAGGTTCTATATTAGCAGGGTGGTGAGACCAAATGACACAACTGAACACAAAAATAATTTAGTGCACCTTGTGTGCACACATAATAAAGTCTGTATCAATTAATGTTAAATTCACTTCCAGATTGGTTTCCTGAATATGAAAAGAGCAATTTAACCTCCAAGAACCAAACAAATTCTTCCTGCTTCAAAGGAAACATACAAATCATTTACAGCCCAGAATGCCATAGATGCAACAAAGGACTCTATTTAATGGACAATCATTTTTTAACAGGTCTGCAAAAAGTCAAAACATTGTATCCCTGTCATCCCACAGGAAAATGAAGCCAATTGTTTCCTGAAATGATTCAAAAATATTCATGTAAAAAGGTTAAGTTTGCACAAATACTAAGCATGCAACTATAGTGTGGGCATGTGTTACTTTTTGTAAAGTTGTGTCTCACTATATACACAGAAAGATAGCCATAGATGAAGATTTTTTGTTGTGGCAACATATGACTTCTTATAAAACTACAAAAACTAATTCAGATTTCTGTCTTAATTTCTGTGCAGGTGAGGCACATACAAAACAGGAGGTGTGCAATAAATCTATCAAGCAGTCATAAACTATCTGTAAAAGAAAGGTATTACTACCAAGAAAATCTATGGGGACATGATACAGACACTTGCTAAGGGCTCCCCTATCTATGCACCTGTGAAGAAGTGGGCAGGGACAGCACAGAATATGAACCTCGGTCAGGTTGTCCAAAAGCATCAACCACTGATGAAAATGTTGATGCCATTCACCGTATAGTTTTGAATGAGTGATATTTTTTACTATCCAGCAAGATAGCTAAGTCCATAGGCATTAGTTCTGGTTTTGTCCACACTGTTTTAACTGAGGTCTAGGGGATGAGCATTCTGTCTGCAAAATGGGTCCCAAGAATGCTGATACCAGAGCAGATAGCTAAATCCATAGGCATTAGTTCTGGTTATGTCCATACTGTTTTAACTGAGACCTTGGGGATGAGCTATCACCGTTCTATTTTTCTCCTAAAAATTTGATCCTCAGAAATCAATTTAATATTAATGGCTGGCTACCTGTTTCCATGTATTGCCATCTACTAGTAGAGTAACGATCTAATCCCGCTTGCCAATATCCAGTTAGTTACATTTGGGTTTCTTCAACACTCAAAAATCATAAAAGTAATTTTATAATGTTCATATTATTCAATACATATTTTACTTAATATGATAATTCTCTTTCAGAAATGTTTCTTTTTAAATTTTACTCATTCATTAAAAGATTTTGGCAATCTTGGACATTCATACCCACAAAAATGTGTCAAAACGACACTTTTTTTCCTGGACACCAATATTATTATTTTAACTACCTTTACTCCTCAGTAATGTTTATTGCTTTAAAAAGCTATGATTAGAATTTTAATAAGACCTAAATATATGAAAGTGAATTTATACATTTTATTTGTTCTTGAGAAAACAAAAATTATTAAACATTATTTATTTATTAGATTGTTTATTTTAAATGTTTGGCAAAACATCACCTAATTGTAAATCATTTTGAACTTTATAAAATGGTAAATAATAAGGATTTCCTTATAGTTGGTTCACATATTTTAATAATTCTGTAAATTTATGAATAAAAACTTGTTTTCATATTTATTTGTTTATAAATTAGTAAATGATAAATATTGCATTGCATTTTGTCATTTGCTATAATTGTATTAGTTTTTTTAGCATGTTGTAAATAAAATTATTCTTATAAATAAATAATCTAATAAATAAATAGACTTTAATATTTTCGTTGTAAATTCTCAATAACAAAAGAATGTATGAATTCATTTTCATCATATGTTTAGGTTTTATTCCAATTCTAATCATTGCTTTTTAAACGCAATAAACATTGCCGAGCAGTAAAGGTAGTTCAAATAATAGCGATGTCAATGGAAAGAAACTGTTCTTTGGACACTCCGTTTTTGTTTTAAGGCACAAAGATTCAAGTTTGCCAAAAAAAAAATTTAATATATAAATAATATCTCAGTGTATTTGAACAAAATTACCGATTTGTTAATCTGTCAAGTTCATCAGCACTTCCCGTGTTTAGTTAAACAATCTCACTTCGAAATCATTCTACAAGGAAATAAAAATCATTTGTTTTCTTGCTCTCAAAAGCGATTTCATACCCAAGAGTTTAAATATTTTAGTCTTTCTTTTCACAAGGAACGTGATGTTGTTCATCACCGCCTCGCGGATTTGATTTCCCATAATATTTTTTTGTTGACATATTCATCATCATTATTTTGGTGAACTGAACCAATACAGAAATTATTCGGAATGAATGTAAAAAGCCTAACATATCGACTTGATTCTACCAGATCAGAATGATCTCACTTTGTTTACTTTTATCTTTTTTTTTAAAAAAAAGGTAAGTAAGAAAATATGTTCATTGTCATTCATCATAGCATTTTTGTCAAATCGTGGGGAAATGCTATAGAATTTTTTTTTTAAATATATTTTTGCGTTATTTTTTCTTCTAGAATTTTCAAAATTAAATCTACATTTATTTTATTGACTACATTTTTCCTGGTGAAATAATTTTTTTTCTTTTTATTTATATCGTATTGCATCGTTGTTTTTTACATTTAAAGCTTCTGTTGCGCTTTGCAACAGAATCCACTGAGGAACTCGCCCATTAAAATGGTAAGTAGAACAAAAAATAAATAAATAAATACAATTTTTATCTTTCTTATTTTCGTATTTCTTAGTTTAAGGAAAGTTCATGCTTACCTGGTCTCGTATTCTAAAAAGTTTATCTCAATACAATATACAATCCACAAATTAAAGAATCAGTTTTTGTTTTTCTTTTCACAAATTAACAAATATATAATTCAGCATTTAAAATGAAAACTCGCTTGTCAACATGTTCAAAAGGTCACACGGCTATTATAAAAAAATAAAAATCCTTCCCCAATTTTTCAAAATTCCCTACAAAAATGAATTAAAATATGGAATATCACAATTGATACAATCAAGAAATTTGTTTTCCTTAAAGAATAAATGAAAAAAAGCTTGTGAATATTTAAATTTTATGTAGCTGCCTCCACTAATTCGCTGAAAAAAGAGCATCCCATGATGAAAAAATTCTCCTAACGTGATAAAAACAAAGTCAATAGGTATGTTATTATTAAATTTTAATAATTAAAAGGAAAAAGACCAAACTACTTTTAGATTATTTAATTAAATTTTTTAACCCATTCAAGCACATTCTAAGTTTTGGTTTAAAAAGTTTTGTCTTGCGTCGGTGGATGGACTAAAAAAGATTAGTATGGGAAATTTTTTCGTGGTAAAAACGCACTGATTTGGAAATTCTAGCAAAAATCAAATAATTGTCGGATTTTAATGAAACTTATTATTTTAGGACTTATTCACAAATGAATTAAATTATTTTAGAACTTTTTTCTTTCTTAGAAAATCTTGGTAAAAATATTTTTATTGCATCTGTTACGCCCCACTTCCACACACACACACACACACACATTTTTATGAAACTTGAAAAATTAAATTATGACCCCCTTACAAATTAAATTATGCCCCACAAAAACAGGAGATTTGGTACAGTTTATTTAATTGTGGGAATTTTTGTTACAGTTATTTGAAATAAAAGTAAACAAAAACAGGAAACACAAAAATGTTATTTGGTTCTCAACAAAGTTTATTTTTTTTAATTGTTAATTTTTTTCATCATATGGTAAATTTTTTGTTTTTTTTTTTTTTTTTGAAATAAAAGCAGAAAGGGCGAATATAAATCTTATTAATTTTTTAGTAAAACAGAAACACACAAAATGCTTAGCCTTAAAATGAAAAACATCAACAAACTAGAAATATTTTTTTTTTTAGAAATAAAATTTTTTCACTATCATTAAGAAAGTAAATTTAAATTTTGACAAAATTTTTTTTTTTTAATATTTTTTTGAATAATTTATTAAGTTTTCTTTCAAAATTCCGTATTAATTTCACCCTTTTATGATATTATTAAGTAAAAACTATATTTACTAATCATAAATGGAAAGGCTTTTAAATTTAGTATTTCATCAAATACCAATATTTTTAAAAGAATTTTGAATTTTTTTTTTTTTTTTTTTTGCATGTGTAAACAGTTTTTGTAAGTACAGCTGACCATACACAATAATATTATCAGAAAATAAGAGCGTAGTAAATTTAAAGCCAAAGTATCTAAAATTCAATAAAACATTAGACTCCAGAGAATATTTTCGTAAATCTTCAAAATTACTGAGTACTTAATAAAAATGATATAAAAAAATGTTATATTCTTAAATAAATTATTTTTACTGATAAAGCTTCCATAGAAAAACATGAAATAAACATCCATCTGTCATCAAGCTGTCAGCATGTCAACGTCTTACATTGAAACAGCTACCGCCATGAAAGATTTTTCATTTCAAAAAATTCTTTTTAAATTTTAGGTATCATGAATCTGTGGAGGTACTTGATTTTATGAAATTTGAACAATTTTGAACCTCATACAGTACACTCTCAAAAATCTTTAAAAAAAAGAAAAAAATTTTAAGTGGTTAAGTAATATTAATACTTATTACAAATATTTTGTTGACAATTTTATTAAGTATTGGTGACAAAATATTTCATTGAACCCAATAAAGGTCTTTTTAAAAAGTATTTTCATATGAAAATTTATTAAAAGAAAAATTTTAAATTGATAAAGAAGTTAGTGAATTGATTGCTAATTTAGCTGTATTTTTTTTATTCCTTTTAGCTACTAACTTTTGAGCTTGTCGGAGTTAACTCCTCCTTTAGTTCGTTAACCCTTTCACCAGGGGTCGCTCTTCGCTGCTATGAATAGCCGCTGACCCTTCGCCTCTTCCTCTTTTTCCCTCAGGCCCTTGCTCCGACATCTGGAGGTAAATCTCTTTTTTTCCTCAGGCTTTCAGCCTTACCACCTCAAAAATGTAAGCGCTCACAGGGATAGTGTTTCCCAAATGCTGGGAATGCGCTAAGCACAATATTCACACACACACTTTGTCCTTTGTAACTGTTCCATGTAACTTGTTATTAATATATATTTGTATACATATGTTTATCGGTCTTGTGTTTGTTTTTCTTTGCCTTCTTCTTTGGACTTAATTAAAGTCCAACCTTTTCATGTAGTTGGACTGGCAAGCAGGAAAAATCTGAACCCACATGTGTTTTTCTACATCTACTCAACAACATCACAGCTACGGTCCGCTACAAGCTGAAGTGCCTTAGTCAGGGAATATAATTCAGAATTTTACCTTTTTAAGCTTCCATAGAATAAGCAATCAAACAGTTGCAAGATATTTTTAAAGAAATTATTTTAAAAAATGTACACACTCAAAAATGGCATTAAACCTTTATTTTTTTTATTCTTTTAAAACATCTTTATCTCATCAGCAACAGCTAAGCTCTGAAAAAGTTTCCAAAATCATGCTGCCAAAATACGAGTCAATTTTTCACAAATATACATCAGATAATTTTTTCTTGTGAAAACAGAAAATATAGTTTACTTTATTAAAATTGAATCTCAGGAATTCTCTACAAAAACATAATTTTTGAATTTTCAACCAAATGTCCTTTTTTATGTCCAATACAGATTTGTTTTATTGTAATTGTTATTGTTTTCATTTTGTATTACAGTAATATTTTCACGCATTCCTTGGTAATTGGGGTTAATCTTACTTACATATATTGCCAATTGTTTCTCTAAATCAGTGAGTCTCAACCTTTTTTTATCCATAGTCTCCTTTTTTCCCTTCATCTTTTCTTGGTGGTCTCCTTAATAGCTATTTGACATAAGACAATATTCTATACAGGAAATTCTGAACCAAAATTTTTATTTATTCTATGGGTTAAGAATGTTCTCATTCCACTGCTCATATCTAAGGATATCATCTAGTTACTATTTAGTGCTGCTCAGTTATTGCGTACACCATTTTCAATGAGTGCAAGTACATGCTACCTGACCCAGGAATTGATCTCACAATCGTTATATCACCAAATTCACAAACCATGTGGCTATTGTCCTATAGAACAACAAAGATGAGGACAATAGTCTGAATATAAATAGTGTAAATAATTGTAAAAATATATACTTCAACCTCGCATTTTTTTCAAGCTCATATGCATGAAAAGAATTTTACAAAAGACATTAAATTGTAATTTTTTAAAAAATCCTTTCACCTTAAGGAAATAAAATCACTAAGATGCAAGAGGTTTACTGAGTGAAAGTATATGAGAAAAACAACAATATTATTAAGGAGAGAGCAATAAAAGAACAGGGATTTAAAAAGAGAGACGATAATGTTTGACATTGGATTTAAATTTTTTAAAATCAAAATTAACTGCAAAGCAAGTAGCCAGAAGAGAATGCCAATCTAGTACTCTACTTATATTCATAAAGTTGAGATACCAAAAAAGAAAACTCATCAGAACAAAACTAAAGCTAAAATTTAAAACTCAAGTTATCAATTATTAATGTTTTTATATACTATCTATAAATATATGTATATGAGGTTAAATATACATGAATTAAAACCATTATATTCATACATTTATTATTTTACATAAAAAATAATTGAATTAAAACCATTATATTCATACATTTATTACTTTACATAAAAAATAATTGAATTAAAACTATTATATTCATACATTTGTTACTTTACATAAAAAATAATTGAATTAAAACCATTATATTCATACATTTATTAATTTACATAAAAATAATTGAATTAAAACTATTATATTCATACATTTATTACTTTACATAAAAAATAATTGAATTAAAAAAATTATATTCATACATTTATTACTTTACATAAAAATAATTGAATTAAAACTATTATATTCATACATTTATTACTTTACATAAAAAATAATTGAATTAAAACTATTATATTCATACATTTAAGTACTATAATTGTTTCTAAATACTATAGTTGTTTTTTGTCTCTTTTACAGATTTAAAAGGAGAATTCCTAGGAATAATTGAAGATCATGAATTTGTGTGAAATTTTCATACTTACCTCACAAGTGAAAACATGGAAAATTTTACCAAAAATAAATGTTATCCTTGTGGAATTTGTGGATGTACTTTTTTCATGAAGTCAACATTAAAAAGACACTTGAGAAAACACACTGGGGAGAAATGTGTTTGTGATGTGTGTGGATCTGAGTTTTTAAACAATTCACATTTAGAAAAACATATACAAACACACATGAAAGAAGAAGAGACACCTTATTCATGTAATGTTTGTGAATCTACATTTTCAAGAAATTCGCATTTGAAAATCCACATGCGAACACATACTGGAGAGAAACCATATTCTTGTGAAGTATGCAGATCTGCATTTTCACAGAAATCAAATTTGGTGCGACATATTCAAACACACACTGGAGAGAAGCCATTTTCTTGTGAAGTGTGTGGACATTCCTTTTCAGATAAATCAGCTTTAGGGAAACATATGCGAGCACATACAGGTGAGAGGCCTTTTTCTTGCAAAGTGTGTGGATGTTCCTTTTCCCGAAACTCATATTTGATGCAGCATATTCGAACACACACAGGAGAGAAACCTTTTTCCTGTGAAGTTTGTGAATCTTCCTTTTCACGTAAGTCTGATTTGGTGAATCACATGCGAACACATACAGGAAAGAAACCTTATTTTTGTGATGTGTGTGAGTCTTCCTTTTCACAGAAAACAAATTTGATGCGACATATTCGAACACACACTGGAGAGAAACCATATTCTTGTGAAGTGTGTGGATATTCCTTTTTCCAGAAGTCAGATTTAGAGAAACATGTGCGAACACATACTGGAGAGAAACCATATTCTTGTGAAGTGTGTGGATCTTCCTTTTCACAGAAATCATATGTAGGAGTGCATATGCGAACACACACAGGAGAGAAACCGTATTCTTGCCAATATTGTGAATCTGCATTTTCAGACAAATCAACATTTAGAAGGCATATATTGAAACACACTGGACAGAAGTTGTAGTTTTTAGGTGTTTGTGAATATTTTTTTATGGGAATTGTTTTGGCTGGTACATATATGAACACTAAGTGATAAGTTGTATCCTCATGTATATATATACTAAGAACTAGATCAAATTTGAATCAACATATCCTCATCGTAACTTTCATGATACTTGAATATATGCTTTATGCATTTATTTTCTGTGTAATTATTATTCTGCTTGTCCCTTCCTTAGCACGAAAATACCTCATAAATAATGAACTATTCTATTTTGATTGCATGGGAAAATGGAAAAAACATATCTGAGACATTCATTGAGAAAATGAAAGAAAGGAAGGAAGATAGAATTGCTTAACATTTCCTACCAATAACTCATAAATAATGGACTATTTCAGTTTGATCATGTCAAAATACAAAAAAGACATATCGACACACTATTTGGTTTCAGTGAGAAACTGAAAAAAAAAGGAAAGATATAAGGGCTTAAGATCTGTTTCAGTGAAATAGAAAAGTTGTCAGTTTCAAATATTTTCATTTTTACCCCCTTTAATGAATAGCATTCATATTTATGAGAGTTATTGCAATATTTTGTTAAAGTTGTTAAGCTCAAGTATTTAACAATGTGATACAGATATTTTATTGTCATAGAACTCTCCACCGGCTTATTCAGCCATTAACCTCAAATTAACATCAAAATTCATATTTAACTGATTCATGAATATATGGATGATTTTATTTCATTCCCATACAAATTTTGATTTATTTTATATAACTAAAATAAAGGGTGTTCCAATAACTTGGACCAATTTTAAATATGAATTAAGTTTAAGCATCTAATGATTTTTTCTTTTGCTTTCAGATTTGACAACTTAAGTCTTTAGCAGTTTCATCCATGGAAAGATTAACAATCAAACAATGTGTCAAAGTTATCGAAGCTTATTACAAAAACAGACGTTCAAAGAGAAATGCATTTTGCACATTTCACGATTATTTTGGTCAACATAGTTGATCAACTGAGAGTGCAATTGGAAATGATGTAACGTTGTTGTGGAGAGGTTCAATTCCTGCATGCAATGACAAATAGAGGTGTCTGGATTTTTGGCCACATTCTTGTGCACTGCAGCAATGTTTTCTGCTGAACACTGTGAACGAGCCGCAATGGTGTTTTCACATCTGCCACCAACCCAGTTTAACTTTAACACATTTGATTGGCAATTTCAACCATGGAAAAATTAACAAAGACTTAAGTTATTAAATCTCAAAGAAAGAGAAAAAAATCATGAGACACTTAAATGTAATTCACATTTAAAATCAGTCCAAGTTATTAGAACACCGTTTATTTGCAAGATTGTAAAATCTAATAGAATTTTATTAAAATTAAAAATACAATTGTATTAAAATTAAAGCAATGCAATATTATCCTTTAACAATTTATAAAAAATTAATATGAAATTTTTTTTATTGATAAAGATTTACTAAATTATTAAAAGATGCAAACCAATTATAAGGAAATCTTTATTATTTACCACTTTTTTATGGAGCTTGAATTGATTCATAATTAGCCAATATTTTGCCAATAAACTATCTAATAAATAAGCAGTGTAGATAAACAATCTAATATATAGTGTTTACTATTTTTGTTGTCAATTTCTCAAGTTTTCCAACCATTCCCATAAACAATATATGTAGTGTACATGAACAATTGAATAAATAAATACTGTTTTTTTAATTTTTGTTTTCAATTCTCAGGAACAAAGAAAATGCAGAAATTCACTTTCATATGTTTAGGGTTTATTACGATTCTAATCTCTGCTTTTTAAAACAATAAACATTGCTGAAGAGTGAAGGGAGTTAAAATAATATTTTGGTGTCATGCGAAAAAAGAAACGTCCTTTTGACATTCTGTCTTTTGTTGACACAAAGGTCAAAGTTTGACATATTTTCATTTACAGTGCACATTGCATTATAACTAATTTTTTGTGTTTATGATTTTAAAATATTTCCTTTGTCTTTTTCAATTTACTTTATGAGAAGAAAGCATAAAACATGAAACAATAAAACAGAATTTAAGTTTTTCAATTTTCATTTTTTTTTATTTGGGTTTTGTTTACCAGTTTAAATTTGTGCTCCATTTATTAAAAGATCTCTAGTAGTGGTAATAATTTTTGATTGATTTTTTCTTTACAGTTTATCAACTCTTGGTAGTTTATTGAAAGTGAAAACATATTTTGGGTTATAAGAAAAATTCTAGTAAATATTGCATGAACAGTTTTTTAAGAATAACAGTGATTTTTTTTCCAGGTATGTCCTACTATTTAACTCATAACTGGGGAGTGGAAGAGATGGATTCATACCTTTTCCAAAGTTATTGTTTATGTGTTAAGAGTTTTGTTTGTTTCTTCTTTTTTTTTTTAAGAAATCAGCTACTTTTAAAATAAATATAATTTGAATTTAAAAATTTGTATTGTCCCAAAGGATCTAACCAGTCATCCCAAACTAATATTTTATCATCCCTGGGATTTGCATTGTTTATTGAAAATCACACTCAAACTACTGTACTGTATAATATATTACATTATAAAATAGCTAAATCATTCATAATAATTTCCTTTTGAAGTAAATGAGGGTCATATTTGATGGCACAATGATTTGGTAATAATGTGCATGGCCCATCCATCTTGTCCATATACAGTTTGTAAAGCTTCAGAAAATTATAAATTTTATAATTTTCACTGATCACTGAAATGAAATTCCAATGCCACAATTTTGAAGGTAAACTTAATCTTTAAACTCATTTCCTTAAAAAATGGTGATAATTTGGAAAAACATTTTGTGTCATGATTTATCATGTCAAACCCCAAATTTCAAATTAAGTGCAATAACATGGTTGCAAAAACGTCTTGCTAATGCTAGAATCAGACGGTCTTTATTTTGGACATTGTGTTTGTTATGGCAGACTTCAGAGTTTTTATAGTATTATACAGGTGTTGATTGAATACACTAAATTGGATTCAGACCTGGTGAGCTAGGAGGTGTGTTTGGGGTGACATGATCATGGAGATTGTAACTCATGCACTCTTGGGTTGCTTTGGCCTTATGAGATTGTGCAAAGTCTTGTTGTTGGATGTTTGTGTCTTCCTTTGCTCATGCTCTCTATCCAAGACCTCGAAAACCATTTTGAATAGTCAGCAGCATTGACTCTGAGGGAAAAAAATGAGGGATGCATTGCATTCCTCCGCCTCTCATTACTCAAAACTCCCAGAACCATTACAGCTGTCGGAAACTTTGTTTGCGTGATAATTGGAGCATCCTTAGGGTATCTGCATAACCCTCTATCATTCCTTTGGTTGACCTTTTGATCCTTAACTAAGTTTTTTCTCATCAGAGAAGAACCAAAGCATTTCAGGTTCTTGATATTTCAACTTGCTCAACAAGTGCTTTGCACTGATCAGACAAATATCTTTTGTCTTTGCAGACATGACTTGGCCTCTCCAGATTACATATGACTTTTATTGAAAGGTGTAGATGTTAAGAGGGTTGTGTGTTTTTAGGAGGCATGGTTGAGTAATGGATAGTAGCTGGGATTGAGGAATTGGAGAGCCGAGTTTGAATTCCAGTTTAATCCATTACATTCACTTATGTGCTGATACCCTTTGGAAGGGTATGAATCCTCTTCTTCTCCCCTCAGCTATGGGTAAATAGCAGGACAGACCAATTTCTATAGCTTTGGATGGAAACTGGTCTACCACAGAAAGAAGTGGCAACCTACTGCAGGGAAAAAATCTTCCTTGTCAGTCATGTATCGAAAGATACATGATTACCTAGCATGTATCACACATGTCACATAACTGACTGACTGATTTTGTGTGTATTTTTTGGTGAAGGTGTGTGTTCAATATGTAAACAAAGAAGATAGAAAAAGCATGCAGAAAAAATTGTGTTTCCACTATGGAAATTTATTCCTCTTATGTTGACTGTATTGAAACAAAGTTAAAAGGTCTCTCGTATATCCATTTTTCTTTTTGGCTCTGAAATAATTTATGGAAAGTAAGGATATGGACAGGTAAAGCTGGTCATGCTCAAGTCAGCTTTGCACTGAATTGGGAAGAAATGAACCTCTACTTCATGAGTAAGGCTGCTAAAAACATGTCCGACGATGCCGTTGGTAAGTGGAAAACGTTCAGTCATCAGTGAGCTGGGGAAACTATCATTCCCCGGTGGGAATGATACTACCACATAGTTCATATCTTGAAGCCAAGAGGAAACAGAGGAAGATTCTATTCTTTCCACAAGTGACGTCATAAAATTGGACATATGACCAGAATCCCTTTTTGGTTTCTTTATAAATTGCATCATGGGAAAATGATTTTATTTTTTGTTATTATTTTATTTATTGGTTTTTATTTCATTTTCCTCACCTCTGATTTATTCATAAAACATTCCAGTCTTGGGTAGCTTTGGACAGGTTTTTTTTAGTTGATCCTTTTTAATTTTATGTAAGCATATCTGTCACCTTTTATTCTTTTTGTGTCTGTTTAGTTTAATTGTCCATCCTTTCAACTATTAGCTAACAGGTTTTTCTGTTCTCTGGAAGGTGCAAGATGCATTTTTTTTTATTTTAACCACTTAAGTTTTTTTTACTCTTTGTGCACATCTGAGTATGTGTGTGTCTGCTTCATTTATTAAAAGCTCAGCACCACTTGTGATATTGATTGACTGATTTGTTCTTGCACTGTCTGTCTATATTTCTGAGATGAGGTCTTATGTACACTATTTACATTATTCGGACTATTTCCCCTCATCTTTGTTGCCATATTTTACATTTTGGCCGTTGTTCACTCTGGCCTTCTTCAGGTGGTTGGAATGTTGAACTGAACCCTTTATTTCGCTTGCGGGGGTAGACTGTTCTAGTTCCACGTGCTATGTCTAATGGACTTGGAGAACTTGGAGAGGAAAATTAACAGGTGATAACTGATAACTCTTAGACATTACTTTTCCTGTCAGTTATGTTGATAAACTATTGCAATTAACATGATAGTCAAGTCTTATACAGACTTTATTTTCAGCCCACATCTGAAATAAAACAGGCCCATAAAGCAATCATAGTACTGGACTCAGTATATATTGGATTCCACTTGGCTCCCACATTCCATGTGAGACTGCTAACCAACAATTGAGGTGGCACATGACCAGTAACTAATGAGGCTTCTAGTGTTCCAGGTATTTGTGCCCAGTTGCAGGAGGACACAACAGGTTAGCTTTAGGGACAATGAAGAGAGTTACACTTTTACGGATTAAAATATTTTCCATTGAAAAGATTTTAAAACCAGGGCTTGAAATTAACATTGTTCCAGTGATGATTGAACATTAATTTGAGACGACTGGTTGGGCTTTTTTTGGAAGATGGCAAGATGGGAAAAAAATTTTAATTAAAATACTAATATATTTAATATAAAAGCAAGTAATTTTTTTACAACAAAAATTGTATTTCTCACCAATATTCTTGGGCTTTGAATAAACAAAGCAAACACGCACACGCAAAAAAAATGAAAATAAATAAAACTTTATAACTTATTTTTATACTGGTGAATGAAACTTGAATAAAAAATGAAGGTTGAAGAATTTAAATGTAGATATTTGCATTTATCTTTTAATGTGAAAATCATTAGGAATTTGCTTTAATAAACAAGGCAAAAAACATTTGTCTATATTTCTGAGATGAGGTATTATGTACATTATTTACATTATTTGGACTGTTGTCCTCATCTTTGTCGCCATATTTATCACAACGTTTCGGTTGTTGTACGCTTCGGCCTCCTTCAGGTGGTTGGAATGTCAAACTGAACCCTTTATTTCACTCACTGGGGTAGATTGTTCTAGTTCCATGTGCCATGTTTAATGGATGTCAGTTATCAGTTATCTCCTGTTAATTTTCCCTCTGAAAGTTCTCCACTGCCTTAACTGGGTATTGAACTCACACACTTTGGGTCCTGACACTGGATCTAACTGCCTTTATCTACTGTATCCTTGAGGGACACCACTGGAAAATTCATAAACTTAATGAATCAGCACATATGCTAGGCCACAAAAATCTCCTGAGCCGACCAAGCATAGAAATAAATACAATATAGGAACCAGTAATAAGGAGTGCCAGAGAAAAGCGATAACAACAACAAAGTTGCAATATGAGCTCTGGTAAAAACATGGAAAGATAACAGCAAAATTGCAATATGAGCACTGGTAAAAATGGTTGCTGAAGACTTTAGGTTTATATAAAAATACCCAGAAATTCATACAAGGACATCAAACAGCTTCTTCCCATGAACCACTGCTGTGTGGAAAAGTCTCTCAAGATGAGTTTCCCTGATCACTACAATCTTAACCTGTTCAAGTCTAGAGTTAACTGTTATATTCCCTTCCTATCCATATAAACTACCCACTATGTAACCTTCTATTGCGAGTAGCCCACAGGCCTTATACAAGGTGAATCTAACTGTTAAGAAAAAAAAAATGCTGGTTGAAAAACTTAAATTTAGATATTACAATTATTTATCTTTTAATGTGCAAAACATTATAATCTGATTGAAAGAACTAATTTTGCTTTAATAAACAAAGCAAGAAAATTATATTTCTGTCAATTTTTAGTTTAAAAAAATGTCAATGAACAATTAACACAAAAAATTCATGTTTCTTGCACATCATAGACTAAATCAAAAAAATCAAAGGTGAATTTAAAAAATGATAAGCAAAGATAGAAAATTTAGTCACAGTGTGAGCTAGGCAATTGTAGATGAAAATCTTTTAAAAATTAAAAAAAATTAATTTAAATTTAAAAAATAATAAGCAAAGATAGAAAATTTCGTCACAGTGTAAGCTCAGTAATTGTAGATGAAAATCTTTTGATAAAAGATTTAAAACTTTTTTGATAGGGAGTGATTTAACAGAGCATGGAAAATGTGACAGTGAAATTTAAAGGCTTATTTGGATAGCAAAAGATACCTTCTAAAAGCTAAGCAAAGTATTAAGAAACAGGAGAATCTCATTAGAAACAAAAGGAAGGGCTAATTTTGCTTTAATAAACAAAGTAAAAAAATATATATAAATTATATAGCTAACTAAACTATTATGTAATATCAGCCCTTCTATATAGCAGTGAATGCTGGGCAATCTCCTCATAGATGAAGAAGAAACTTGAAGCAATGGAAATTTGCATCTACAGAAGGATGCTGAGAATACTATGGATCAAACATGTGAGCAATTAAAAAGTTTTAGAGACAATGTAAACAAAAAGGACACTTATACCTAATATCAGAAAGAGACAGTTGAAATTTCTAGAGACCATAATGAGGAAAAAGGGCTTAGAAAATTTGATACTCACAGGACAGATTGAAGGGACAAAGGAAAGCAGCACATAATAACCCACTTAGCGAGCTTGTGTAAATGTTTGGCAGAACAGGGATTAGGAGAGATAATGAAAAGACAATTAACTAAGAGCTACAAAGGACAGGAAACTGTGGAGAGCCATAATCATCCACATTTTTATGTTGTTAACAACTATTAATAATAAAGTTTAAAAAACACTTTGATTTTTGGACAGTTTAAATCTTTTTTGAGGTGAGGTGGGAGACAACTACTGGATAGACTGGATCCCTTTTAAAAATATTTTTGTGATGCTTTGTCTTCAAGTGATAAATTTGATATCAGTGATCTAAAAAACTTACATGAATTTTATTATTATTATTATTATTATTATTTCACTCCAAGCAAGGCAATAAAGCCACTGAGATGTAACGGGGTTTTGAGCATGGGAGAATATGAAAACAAAAATAACATTAAGGAGAGAGAACAATAAAAGAACAGAAATTAAGAAGTCAGAAGATAATGTTTAACATTGCACTTTAATATTTGAAGATCAAAATTGACTGGAACGCAAGAAGCCAGAAGAAAATTCCATAAGCAAGACATGTGAGAGAAGAAACTGTTAGTGTAGAACTTACGGCTACATCTAGCCATTTCAATTTTAAAATGATGAGACTTTGCTGTCAGTCTAGTACTGCACTTAAATTCATAAAGTCTAGGTACCAAAAAAGAAAGCTCACCAAAACAGTTAGCATTAAAATATTTACATTAGTTGGACTATTGTCCTCATCTTTGTCGCCATATTTGTCTAACGTTTTCGGCCGTTTATGCGCTCAGGCCTTCTTCAGGTGGTTGGGATTTGAACTGAACCCTTTATTTCGATCACTGGGTTAGACTGTTCTAGTTCCACGTGCCATGTTTGATGGATGTCAGTTATCAGGACACATGGCACAGTGGATAAAAGCGTTGGTTAGATCTGTGACAGACCCAAAGAAGGTGAGTTCAATTCTGGTTAAGGCAGTGGAGAACTTTCAGAGGGAAAATTAGCAGGAGATAACTGATAACTGACATCCATCAAACATGGCACGTGGAACTAGAACAGTCTACCCCAGTGATCGAAAATAAAGGGTTCAGTTCGACATTCCAATCACCTGAAGAAGGCCGGAGCGCATAACGGTCAAAACGCCAGGACAAATATGGCGACAAAGATGAGGACAATAGTCCGACTAATGTAAATACTCTACAGAATACCTCATCTCAGAAATATAGACAGACATTAAAATATTTATATAAAATGTACAGTGAGGCTATTATGGCAGTGGGTGACTGACTGAAGCTGAGATGCCAGGTCATAACCAATAATATTGCAGACCCTTCTTTGGCTTTTATCTAGAATCTCTAAATAGCAGAAGCACCAGATATGCTAGCAGTAATCAATGCCTGGACAAATAATAGTCTTCTGTGTAAGATGGATTCTGGGAAAGAAAATTGTCTAGCACGACACAGTGAACCAACTTTCCTAACAGTAGACCTAACAATTGATTCAATATAATCTTTCCACTTCATGTGAGTGGAAAACATTAGACTAGGAAGATGTAGTGAATTACTCTCCTGGAGGTTAGCATCAGCCATACTGATGGAAGGCAAAATGGTTCTCTTAGATGATTAAAAGAGAGCAGATTAAAAAAAAATATTCTTTTTTTCTTTGCAATTGGTTTACATTTTTTTTTAGTACCGTATCATACCATGACAGGATGTAAATGATCATGTCTCTCCACAGATTCCCTTCTTTTATTATCTGTGAACTGCCATGACTTCTTGGGAAAGATAGTGGGGAGTGGTTTCCCATTACCTTCTCCATGGCTTGGAATCAGGAGTTTTCTTTCTTATATGCTGATTGCCATCCAAAGTTAGAGAGCCCAGCCTACATTGTTGTTTAACTCATAGACGGATTCATGCCTTTCTCAAGAGCATTTGTGGAAAAGTGAACACAATAGATCAGTCTGGAAATTGAATTCGGCCCACCAATTCCATTTTCTGTGCCAGTACACCACCTGCACGTCCTGACAGATAATTTTAACTTACAAACCTGAAATATGTTGGCAGCCCAGTTTATTATTATTATTATTATTAATAATAATAATGGCAATATTTAGCTTTTGTACCCACAAAAAAATCGTATGTCAAAGGGATGGTAATTCCCTTGACACTGACACTTTTGACTCCTTTGGAAATGTTTGTTTTAAAAATCAAAACAGTCCTTCAACTGTGAATCCCAACATTAAAACCTCTATTATTTCAATACAGACTGTACAGGCAAGGTTTTCATTAGTCCAAAGAAAATTTTACATATGCTCACAAATTTCTTTCCATCTTTTTCTTCAGCTTACCTAAATTTGAAAGGAGCAGATTAAAAAAAAGGAGTTATTTCATACCCACAACAAATCTAACCTGCCTGCTGATTAGTGCTGTTGCTTATCATGCTTGACTGCTGCTGAAGACTTGCTGTCATTTACCTTCATTTCTTTATTAGCAGCACCCATATCATATTCATTTTTATGCTAGGCCTACTAAAGAGATCCTCATAGCCTAGCATATGTGCTGATTCTTTGAGATGTCTAACTCTCCAGTGTTCTTCCTTGTCCAGTATTTTCACATGCACAAAAGATTCCACAATACAACACACACTGTTTATATCAAAGTGTCTATTGGTTAGAAACTAATATCACCATCTGACCAATCAAAGGAAATTGAAAATTTCTTGAGCCTACTTATGGGAAACATTTCTTATAAAAACCAAAATTTTGATTTTCAAAGAGCAGAGATGTGACTGTCTCCAGGTTGTTTGGACACATGAGAAGACATCGGTACATAGATTCCTTCACCCCAGCGGCTTTAAATGAACTGTCTTGTTAATATATCAACCAATGGAGTCAGTAAAACAAATTTCTGTGCCAAGAATAAGTTCAACTGCAAATCCATGTTCCAAAAGTTCAAAAGGCAAATTAACACCAAAAATGGGGTAAAAAATCCTATCTTCCATTTGCAACAGAGGAAATGCACTTTCATTCACCAAGCTCAAAAATTGTTCTTTTTTCATGATGTTATGAATATGCATACACCTGGGTTCCCCCTCACAGTAATATGATTGGCTGGTGTCAGCCATAAATACAGACTGATGTGGACCTCAGATGCCTATTGTCTTTGCCTCTTGCCTACACCTATTGCCTACCACTACAATGAGGACCAGTCCATTATAGTTATCTTCTAGATTGTCCTACCCAGTTGCAGTAGTCAACAACCAATTTGCTACTTCGAACAACTATATCCATTTCCGGGACATCATTTCATTTTAATCAAAGCAACAGCTTTTATTCACAGAGCACTTTTTCTGATTGGTGATGCCAGTCAGGGAGAAAAGAACATTAGAATAGTTCTTCTGATACTGAAAGTGGCAGGTATTTTGCTAACAATTTTCTTTAATGTTCCTTCAGCAGACCACGCACAAAATACAAACTCTTTTTTGAGGTAGGTGATTTTCTCTTTTGTTACACATCAACAACAATGACAGTCAGTGACTCTTCTTCACTAATGATTAAAAGTCTTTTCTAAATCACAATTTTTCCTGTGAGCCAATTTCCAAAAGACTTTAACTTGACCAAAGACTATTTTTAATCATTTTTAACTCTTGAATTCATGTACTTATGTTTGTAAATACAAATGATTAATTTAACAGGCATACCCGTGTTTTTTGGGTTTTTTTTTTAATTATTATTATTATTGAAAATTCAGATGTTCAGATATTTAATACTAGCAGTAGAGCCCGGCATTGCCAGGGGATGTAGTAGTAAGAGATAGATCAAGTATCGAGCATCATAAAGACTGAAAAATAAAATTGACAAAGATTATTGTTTAAGGTTGACAGATACGCATGTCTTAATTATTTTTTTGTTTTTTGTTTTTTTTTGGGGGGGGGTTGCGAATTGGTCAAACCCAAACCCAAACTCAAACAAAAACATTGTTTTCAATCGTTATGAGTCTACCAATTGAATAGAATTTTATTATAAACAATTGTCTTGTAAATGGAATTTTTAAAGCATTCTGAATGTAAAAATAAAGAAAAAAAGTGTGCAAGACAATAAGAAACACTACCTGCCAAAAAAAGGTGAAGTTTTGTTGAAATCGGTTGAAAAATGTAGGAAATCCGATCCCATATATAAACGAACACACACACACACACACACAAACAAACAACCTGGGTTTTATAAGTATAACTCGATATGAGTTGTCCTCCTTTCATTCTGGCGACAGTGATGCCTCTTAATCGTGTTTTCAAATTGATTTCGTGCAAAAACTATGTGTTTTTCCAATTTTTGGCGCTGTCAGAACCACCCCAAGGTAATTTTACGTAGTCCTGTGAAGTTCTGTTGAAATCGGTTAAAAAATGTAGGAAACCCGATCCAATATATAAACGAACACACACACACACACACACACAACCTGGGGTTTCTTGGATGATTGAATTTCCTATAACATCTTAAAATTGTGAGAGCAATAACTGAAAAGTAGTAGAAAAAAAAAAAAAAAACTAAACAAGATGAGAACTCGACATGGGCAGTGGAACAAGAACAACAGTCTATCTTAAAAAGAGTCTATTTATCCCGTGGACGTGGATTTAAAATAAAGGGTTCAGTTCAGAATTCCCAGTAGTGTAGTTTAAATCGATATACATCTGATGAAGGCCGGGGGACATCAGGGCCTAAAAACATTAACAACGACAAAGATGAGGCAATAGTTCGAATATAATTGAAAAATAATGTAAATATTTGTTTATAATTTTAGACAAGATACAAATTGTTGGACAACACCGCTTCTCTTCATTTATATTTTTAACTTTTTAATTATATGAAAGTCAAGGAATGTTAAATTTTCTTCAAAATAACTGACGTATCTTGTTTTCTTTCTCCAATTCCAAATACCGCTTTTTCTCTGCTATTCAACTTCAATATCATTGTTATGAATTTAAGCGAAAAATACAGAAATTAACTTAAAATTTTTTTAAAGTTTTTAACGTAGAAATCAAATTCGAAAATTACTTTAAAACGATGTGACTATTTATTTTAAATCACAAACATTTTTTCTGTCATTTACTTACTGTGTTACATTTATAATTTATTTAAACATCAGAGAGGTAAGTAAAACAAAATGACTCGTACGTAAATGTTTCAGAATTTTGTCATTTTTTATTTTTAACGAAACACAATCTTTAAGAATTTTTTTTTCCGATTTTGTTTGAAAAGAAAAAAGTTGTAATTGTTAAAAAAAAACAAAAATGTTACGTCTTGATTTTTTTTTTTTTTTAACTTAGTGTTTTAGTTTTTTTACTGTTTCATAAACATTTTTAACAGATTTTTAAGTTCAGATTTAAATTTGGTATTTGTTTTCAAAATCATTGACGATTTCATTACAACGCAATTTCTTTCTGTCTTATGTTGGATATAAAAATTGACACAAATCTTTTTCAAACAAAAAATAAAAATCTATTGCAGGAAAAAAAAAAAAAAACTCTGTCTTTTCGCCAGAAATTTGAAATGATTATCATTAAGTAATTTTTTTAAACTAATAATGTCAATTCTACGACCGATTAGTTATGAATATTTAAAGGTGTTCATTTATGTTTCTTGAGAGAAAAAAAGACCAAGGTACTTTTTGATTATTTTGACATTTTTTTCATTCTTTCTGTAGCATGTTCGAAATTTTGGTTAAATTTTTTTTTTACGTCAGCGGTCTACCCTAATATTTACCATATAGCGCCTTTTCCAAGTAAAAAGAAAAAGAAAAAAAAAAAACGAAAAAAAAACACGTTGATTTGGAAATTTTTGCAAAAATCAAACAATTATCGGATTTTAATGAAACTTTCAGAACTTATTCACAAATGAATGAAATTATGGTAAATTTTTTTGGTTTTGTTTCCTGAGCGCTAATATCCCTTAAAAATTTTTCAAAAATCGTCATAATTCTATACAAATGTACATGTTGAACTCAAATTAACAATTAAATTATGAAGAAACCTTCATAATTTTGGAGTTATTGACAAGAAAAAATCGGACTTCTTGTTGGTCATTCGGCCCCCATTACTGCCATCATGATTATTATTCATTCACAGCGTAGTACCTACGCCGGCGTAATCATAAAAATTTGGCCTATTTACTTCTTTTACAGACTTTCCTTGCAGAAAATCACTACGCACTACCGTAAAGAAATGTAATTTTTTTTCTTTTTTTGTGGAAAAGCGGAAAAAATGTTCTGTTGCATTATTTAATTTGTTTTTGTTATAAATAAAACTACACTTACCAAAAAAAATTACATTTCTTTACGGTAGTGCGTAGTGATTTTCTGCAAGGAAAGTCTGTAAAAGAAGTAAATAGGCCAATTTTTCTTATTACGCCTGCGTAGGTACTACACAGTGAATGAGTAATAATCATGATGGCAGTAATGGGGGACGAATGACCAACAAGAAGTCAGATTTTTTTTCTTGTCAATAACTCCAAAATTATGAAGGTTTCTTCATAATTTAATTGTTAATTCGAGTTCAGCATGTACATTTGCACGGAATTATGACGATTTTTGAAAAATTTGAAGGGATATTAGCGCTCGGGAAACAAAACCAAAATTTACCGAAATTATTTTAGACATGATGTATTTAGAAAGTCATGATATAAAATAAAAATATATTTTTTTTTTTAAATTTGTTACCACCCCCCTTACTTAATTTTATGAAAACTCGAGAAATTCAATGGCATGCCTTTTTTTTTAGTGATTTAATAAATTAGTCAAAACTAAAGCAGAACACTTTGAAGAATATAAATCATTGATTTTTTTGTAAACTCGAAACAATTACCCAAAATTCAGCTCTGAATTGTAATATACAAAAAAAACAAAAAAACAATAAAACTAAGTAAGACATTATTTAATTAGAATAGCTTTTAATGTTTTTCATGAATAATATATGTTAAGAACATCATTGCCAAAATATTTTTCTGGTGATTTCTTTTTTACAAGAATTGTTTTCTTTTTTTCCCCCCAATTTTAAAATGTAATCAAGTTGCTAAATATTTTAAAATTAAGTTTCAATTCTTGCCCTTGAGGGAATGTTATTAAGTAGATTTATCTTTATAGATAATAAATTTGAAAGTTTATTACAGTCTGTGACACACATGTATTAAAAAAAATTTTACACTTGCATAAAACGTTTTTCCAAATATATATAAACTAAATTTTTTCTGCTAAAAAAAGTAAGTAAGGTTTGTTTCCAGTTACATTAGGTAAGCTTTAAATTTTCTAATTTTCTTCAAATAACTTTTGAAAAAAGTATAATTGATTTTTGTGAGATTTTGAAACAGAGAATTTAAATTTTGTTTACAAATTTCTCAAAAATGGCAGACATCATCTTTTTTTTATGGCAATTTCACTGACTAAAAAAGGATTTTTAACTAAAATTTCAGATTTGCTAAGAAGGATTAAAAAGTGTATAAAAATAATTTGGTCTTTCCTCTTAATAATATAAACATTTAGACAATAAAAATTGTTTTCATCAAGTTTGGGGCCATTTTTCATTACAGTGTGCTCATTTTTAGCAAATTAGTGGAGATTCTAACATTTGATGGTCACTTTGAGGCTGCTGTTCTAGGCCTGACTCACTTCAAATCTGACCAAACATCAGCATTTATTTTTTTAATTTCTTCTTATTGGTCAGACTGAGAACTTCTCAGTGTATAATAATTAACAGTTTTACTTTTATCAAGACTAAGAGAGTGTATAAACTAACCACAACCAAAGTGTTTTTCCCTGCAAAAAGACACTCAAATTTCCCATACAAATTTATGGCCGCACATTGATGTCAGAAAAATAAGCCTTTTAACCAAAATTTCAAAGGTTCTAAAAAGGATTAAAAAATAATTTTTATACCAAAAGTTCTTTGGTCTTTCCTCTTAAATTAATAAATAACAAAGATTTTGACAATAAAATAAAACTTTATTTTTATTAAGTTTTGAGCACATTTTCATCATGTATACTTGTACACTTATTTTTTTAGCAAATCTTTGGATAAAAAAATTATTTTATTTTTAATCAACTTAAATTTAGTTTGAAATACAACAAATAATTTTTCATTATTCGAAATATTAAATTTAATCCATTAGATTGGAATTCAAACTAAAATAAGAGCTTCACAAAAGATTTTTCAATTAAGTTGAACCTTCGTGCCCACAAAAAAAGAAAAGGATAGTTTTTTCTTTGATACCACTATCACTTTAACTACCTTTACTTTTCAGAAATGTTTATTGTTTTAAAAAGCACTAATTAGAATTTACATATATTGGTGTCAAATAAGTTGTTTAATGCCAGGTAGAAACATGTAAATGAATCTACTGAAATTATATATTATGTTCATAGCACTTTTGATCATGAAAGTACTGTTTCCCAAGCAACACATAAACAATGACTATGTCAAATTTTGCCCTCATGGTGAGGCAGACAGATCAAATAGTACAACGTTATGCAATCCTTCAGAAGATAGACATTCTCTCATACAATGAAAATTTACTAAATTATTAATATATGGGAATCAACTAAAAGGAAATCCTTATTATTTACCATTTTATAAAGTTTGAAACAATTAGCAATTAGTCACTGTTTTGCCAGCCATTCCAATAAACAATATAATAATGTAAATAAACAATCTGATAAATAAATAGTGTTTATTATTTTTGTTGTAAATTATCAAAAATAAAGAAAATTTATAAATTCACTTTTATGTATTTTATTACAATTTTCGTCATTGCTTTTTAAAATAATAAATATTGCCGAAGAGTGAATGTAGTTAAAAATGTAGTGTCATGGGAAAAAACATTGTTTTGACACTGTCTTATTGTAGGCATGTTTATCCATGTTTTACAAGTGGATAATCCAGCAAGAGTGACAGAAAATTGGTAGCCTATCCCTATTATGAAAACTGACAATTTAGTGAAGTTAACAAAAAAAATAAAAAAATTACCAAAAAGCTCTCTCCAACCCTGCATAAAATAGCAGGATTTTTCTTTATTTGCATGTTCCATAATTTTTTTCTCTTCACAATAAGGAAACTTTTATAAATTAACTTGATTTTTTTTAATACATTAGATTTTTTTTTACGAGAGTGAATTATTTATTAATAGGTTGATCTGTTAGTTCCAATTATCTGGGATGGCTGCTAAAAACCTTCCCTCTCCAACTTTATAGACAAATCCTACAGATGCATGCTGGGATTTCTTAAAGTGATTTTCCAAGCATAGCTTAGATGTGGCACAAGGCCGAAAGTATGGAGCACTCAGTGAGGATGGAACTCACTACTCATTTGTAATTGTTCTAGTGAGACAAGCTTGCTAGACATTTCCCTGAGATTTCTTAATAAATGTGGACAATTCTTGGTCTTAAAATATATCATATAATTTATAGACAAATCCTACAGATGTATGCTGGGATTTCTTAATAAATGTGGACAATTCTTGGTCTTACTCACACATTTTTTTTGCCTCGATATCAGATTGTAAACAGTTTTTTTTTTTACAATCATATAATTTCTATACTTTTCTATTTGTCTTATATTTGTCTAGTATTACATTGTTCATTTTTGTATTATTTTGATCTGTTCTTATTTTTTCTTTGTTGTTATTGGAAAATTCCACTTAAGAATGCGCACTTATTCAACATGATTTTGCATTGATATCCTAGACACACCAAATAGTCCTCCAAATCTTCATTTATATTAACATCAATGTAAGCAAATATATGGATATAGATCCGACAGTATGAAGAAAAATATACGGAAAAAACAAACAAAAATCCTTATATGCAATTATGCTGTTTTAATGTTAATATAATGTGAACGTCGGACGTTTCGGTCTAATAAACCATCTTCAGGACATATTCGTAAAATATAATTAAATTTAGTTTAAACGGAACGCTGATCTTATAAAACTTTCAGTTATCTGTTTGGATAAGTCTTGTTCTTATGTCCATCGTCTTTGTCATGTTGAATTGATAATGTTAATTATATTTTATGAATATGTCCTGGAGATGGTTTATTAGACCGAAACGTCTGACGTTGACATTATATTAACATTAAAACAGCATAATTGCATATAAGGATTTTTGTTTGTTTTTTCCGTATATTTTTTTTCATTAATATCAATCTATTAAGAGAAGGATGCTATGTGCAACAGAAATATTTCCTGCATTTTTATTTTAAGTATTTATCACATATACATTTGATGCATTTCATTAATTTTATAGTTTTTATATCCTGTCTTTAATCTTATTGTTTTTTTTTCTTTTGTTTTTACAGCACCATGAAGAACATCTTCATGTTATGTACATCAGTTTTATTGTTTGATTTGATCTAAAGAACAAATAAAAAGAAATATTTCAAAATGAAAACTTAAGGAGGCTAATAGATTTAAAGTTTAAAGAAGTTCTGAGTTCTCTCTATAAGGAAACACTTAAAAAATATTCTCATGAAGTGTATGGATCAGCATTTTGATATTCTTTCAACTGGAGAGGAACCCTATTCTGATCAAGAGTATGAATCCTCATTAATACAGCAATCAGATTTGATTGTACACATGCAAACACCCTCTGGAGAGAAACCATATTCATGTGATGCATGTGGATCTGCATTTACAAGGAATTCGCATTTGAAAAAACACATGCTAGTACACAGTAATAAGAAAACATATTCATGTGAATTGTGCGGATCTAAATTTTCAAGGAATTCATATTTGAAAAGACACATGCTGACACACACTGGAAAGAAAACACATTCATGTGAACAATGTGAAGCTAAATTTTCAAGGAATTCACATTTGAAAAGACATATGCTCACACATACTGGAGAGAAAACATATTCTTGTGAAGTATGTGGATCTGCATTTCCAGACAATTCACATTTGAAAAGACATATGCGAAAACATACTAGAGAGAAACCATATTCTTGTGAAGTGTGTGGATCAGCATTTTCAGAGAGTTATACTTTACAAATCCATATGAGAACACATACTGGAGAAAAACCATATTCTTGTGAAATATGTGGAATGTCCTTTTCACATAAATCAAACTGGGTTGTACATACACGAGAACACAGTGGGATAAAACCATATTCTTGTGAAATCTGTGGATCAGCATTTTCATATTCTTCCAATTTAAGAAATCACATGCGCAAACACACAGGTGAGAGACCATATGTGTGTCAAGATTGTGAAGCTTCATTTACACAAAAGTCACATTTGATTGCACACATGCGAACACACACTGGAGAAAAACCATTTTCTTGTGAAGTGTGTGGATCAGTATATTCACATTTTTCCAATTTAAGAAAACATATACGAACACACACTGGGGAAAAACCATATTCTTGTCAAGAGTGTGAGTCTTCATTTACACAGAAGTCAAATTTGATTGTTCATGTACGAACACATACTGGAGAGAAACCATATTCCTGTGAAGTGTGTAGCGCAACATTTCCAGACAATTCACATTTGAAAAGACATTTACGAAAACACACTGGAGAGAAACCATATTCTTGTGAAACATGTGGATCTAAATTTTCAGAGAGTTACACTTTACAACGCCATATGAAAACACACACTGGAGAGAAACTGTATACTTGTTAAGCAAGTGGATCTGCATTTTTCAATTTTAAGATGTGAAATCAAAGTGGCAAAAACTGCAGAATGCATTTGTCTACATTTTCAGTAATGTTTATGGTTTGTTCTTTTCAGGGTGTAACATATGCAAATGCAACAAAATTGACAAGCATATTTTTATAAAATTTGTTGTATATCTTTTTATATCAGTTTGAAATTGAGAGAGTATGCTCAAATAATTAAATTAAAGTAAAACCTTCTCTTCAAGGCTGTGCTGCTACTTGAAATTTAAACTTAAAAGCTCAAATACAAAGACAATTATTTTCAAGTGATATTTACTTTTGCATTTACCCCCACTTCTGAGACTAGAGGGAACACAGTGAGAACATACCGCTGATAGTGCTATTGTTACTAAAACCTAAACAGTGATGTTACAGATACCTGACCATGCTATGATAAAAAATTTGTCATAATTATTCAAGGTATATCCTCAGTAGACACTATTACAGTTATTGAGTTTTTACTACCAAAGTGCTAAAAATTTACCAGCAAACTTGAACTTTTGAGCTTGCAAAAAATGGAGTGTCAAAATGACAGTTTTTTCTTGACACCACTGTTATTTTAACTACCGTCATTTCTTGTCAATGCTTATTGTTTTAAAAAGGGATGATTAGAGTTTTAATGAAACCTAAACATATGATGAAAGTTAATTTATACATTTTTCTTGAAAATTGACAACAAAAATAATAAACAGTATTTATTTATTAGATTGTTTATTTAAACTATTGTTTATTGGAATAATTGGCAAAACATTAGCTAATTGCCAATTGATTTTAACTTTATAAAATGGTAAATAATAAGTATTTCTTTATATTTCACATTTTAATAATTTAGTAAATGTTTATAAATTCTTAAATAAAAAATTGTTTTTCACATTTATTTCTTTTATAAATTGGTAAATGATAAATATTGCATTAGTTCTAGTTGTATTAGTTTTTAGAATGTTGTAAATATAAAATTATTCTTGTAAATAAACAATCTAATAGTGTTTAATATTTTTGTTGTGGCTTCTCAAGAACAAAAAATATATAAATTCACTTTTATTATATGTTTCAGTTTTATTACAATTTCAATTATTGCTTTTTAAAATAATAAAACTTGCCAAAGAATGAAGGTAGTTAAAATAATAGTGGTTTCAAGGGAGAAACTGGCTTTTTGATACTGTTTTTTTGCAGGTTAAAAGGCTCAAGTTTGCCAAGTTATCTTGTCTTGCATCGTGAACAAAAATCACAAAAGAACTTCTGGATCTGCTCTAAAATGTAATCGGTTTTTCCTCGGCCCATGATTCACTCTTTTGTAAATCTTCCTTGATAGTTTTGGAGGTGTTTTGTCGCCAAACATTGGTGAATACATGTCTGTCCAGTATTGTTGGAAGGGATGAATAAGATAAATGGAGAAGGAAATATACAATGTTTGCAATCTTTGTTGATGTGCATGCATGAAGAAATGAGATTACCATGAGACAAAATTAATTTGGGAGGATTAATGTCTGCAAATTCTGTTCATTATAAAAAACCTCTCTAGCATGGACACAAGCAGTCAAACTCATTTAAAAAAATATTTGTTGATATTTTTCTCAAGTTTTAAGTAATTCAATATGTCTTTTAAATCTTTCTCTGTGTATGTTTGTGTGTGTGTACACACACACACACACACACACACACACACACATATATATATATTTTGAGAATTCTTTGGACTGGAAGTGCTTCAGTTTTCAGAATTTTTCAGATTTTGGAATAAAAAATTAAAATTTGTATATAGCATGTATAAAAATAGAGCAGCTTGAGAAAACAGCCCAAGCATAAACACAATGTCCTGTTACATTTCATGGTACAGGTTTATACATATGCACTGAAGGTAGTTTTATATAAAATTTAATAAATTTTGTATACATACAGATAATTACACTAGTCATCTAATGCTCACATGGATTTTTAAGTGGTGAATTAAGATGTCACTTAATGTTTTGTAGTTTCTATACAAAACAAAACAAAACATGATCATGACTTGCAAAAAAATATATAAATGTAGGACTTTTTGACATTTTGAATAATATCTTTATTGAGCACAAAACACCTGGTAAGTAATCCAAGAATGAATGTGTTGTTATGACTAACAAAAAACTAGCACCAGCTTGGGCTATGTAGCTGGGCTTTCTGAAATTTTCCATGTGTGGCAAGTCATGTCAGCAACTGAAAAACTTTTGGAAATCTTTGGAATTTTGGATAAAGGATATTCAACCTGTATATGTATGATAAAAATATATAGTTTTAAGGTATGGGTGTTCTGTTCATTAACAGGATAGAATGTATGCAAATATAAAAGTGGAGAGTGATATCAACACTCAGCAGCACATTCTGTTTCATGCTTAAATGCAATCATCAGGCCATGTGTGTTGTATTTTGGCTTGACTATATATATGCTCCATTATGGGTAGAAGATCTACCAGTTATTAGGTAGGCAGTAACAGTTATATGGTTCAACAACATACAACAAAAACAAATGTAGGAAAAATATTCATTAAACATTTCCCCACATTAAGCACTCTCCATAAGATATTCAACAAAAACACTGTAAAAATCAGCTACAGCTGCACCAAGAACATAACACAAATAATAAAAAAGCACAACAGAAAATCAAACAAACCACCTGCACAAATTAAACCCATGTGAACAAAGAATGACTATTTCTTAAACAGCAATTCTTTATTGAATTTATTTTAATCTTCATACTCTATTCACCATCACCCCAGAATAATGTATTTGTCCTAAATGCAAAATACTAGTTGTAGGTTATTATTTAGTTAAATTTTTACACTTTTCTTTATTCTAAAAAAATACAACTTGATTTTAATTAAACATTTTAAACACCTTGAATAATTTTACTCAGAAAACTTATTAATTTTGTTGCCCAGAATAATTTTTATGCAGCTTATTGCACTGTAAAGATACTACACAACACTCACCCAAGGTTTCGACCAACCAGCCAGTGATTACCCCACATTGCATTCCAATCCTCGATCTTGTCCATGTTCACTGAAAGCTGGGAAAGAGCATGTGTGCATGCTCACAAGCTAACACCATGAAAGAAAAATGCTACATCAAAAAATAATAATGTGACCCATGTTTCCCACAATATGTATAGGTGTTTATTCAGGATTTTGCCTACTCTGATTTATTCAGGATTTCACCAGGTGGGTAAGTAGATGGTACTTGGAACAACTCGTGCCATGTCCGCTCTTCCACCCCACTACCAACTTCTCACCCATTCAATTCACCTAATGTGGTGGCTAGCAATATGAAATGGGGACTTCGGAACTGCACAGTGACCACATTAATCTTCCATCAAAGGCAGAAATCGTTGACTAATTTGAATTTTATAAAATGATAAATAAAGATTTCTTTATAGTTGGTTCACATATTTTAATAATTTGATAAATATTTATAAATTTATGAATAAAAATTGTTTTATATTTATTTTTTTATAAATTGGCAAATGATAAATATTGTGTTGCATTAGTTTTAATTGTATTAGTTTTTTTGAATGTTATAAATAAAAAAAAATTATACTTGTAAATAAACAATTTAATAGTTTTTAATATTTTTGTTGTAAATTCTCAAGTACAAAAAAAATGTATAAATTCACTTTCATCATATGTTTAAGTTTTATCACAATTGTAATCATTGCTCTTTAAAATAGTAAACATTGCCCAGGAGTGATGGTAGTGAAAATAATAGTGGTGTCAAAGAAATAACTGTCCTTTTGTCACTTTTTTTTTTTTCTGACATGAAAGTCTGAGATTGCCAAAATAGCAATAGATTAGCAATAAGTTTGCAATGTTTCATTTGTGGGGTAAAGGGTTGTTATTTTGAGAAAACTCTTGGAAAGTATGTGCATATGCGTGTTAGTAAACTCGTTAAGTAGAGCTATGCAAAGGATGATAAACAAGCACACCTCTTGATATACAGTATTCAGCCTGGCATTGAATACAACTGTAATTTTTATGTGGGAATCACTTATTGTTGGTATATTTTCTGGTTGGAACAACAAGCAAAATAATTTACATCATCCAATAAAGAGTGAGAGAGATTCAAAATACAAAGAACATGTAGAATTCTCACTAGGAATTTGGTGACTACATTGGTCTTTGTGTCTTAAGTTACCAATTATATTAGTCCACCGCTATTAGGCGAACCAGTTTACCGCATTACACAGTGCACCATGGGTGGGTGGTGGACCCCAAGATTTTGCTCATGATTCTTCAATATTGCTCTCTTTTTTAGAAATTCCACCTTATTTTACCAATTTTTGGGGCTATCTTATTCTTAGTTATTTTTGAATTAGGCATGTAAATTTAGAATAAAAAAATAACTGTTCAAGAAATTTTTATTAGATAATTAGTGTGGGGCTTAAAAAGCAAATTATCTGAAATTTCTTATGGAATCATTGGCATAAATTAGTATAATTTTTTGAGGTTGTTTTTGAGCCATTATCTATGGTATCTATCACAAAATAGGGCTCAAAAATCACGTAGGTGTTCAACCTCCTATTATTGACCCATGCCCCACCCAGCTACCACGATTCATCTACAGAGCAGGTCGGCCATCTTGGAGTCCAAGGCCCACACTATAACAGTGAACCCACTTTATTTACAATCAACATCATCATAAACATTGGGTTGGGACAAAAGTGCAGTGTATTTTTTAAGTGTGTTCCAAAGATAATACATAAAGAGGTGTACATAGAATTATTCAGCCACATGTGCCATTTTGTCTAATATCATCCACCGGTTCAGATCTTCCACTATGTCATGTACACAGTCAACTTATCCTTGTGTTTCATTGTTAAAGACAAAGTTGTACTCTGCTTCTTGTCTAGAACTGTCACATTATAGAAGAGACTCCTACTTTTGGTATTCATTTTATTAAAAGTAGCAGCTTGGATTCTAGGAGGCAGTAGGAGGGCTGATGTTACAGGAACGCATGTTGGCTCTGTATTGCAAACCTGAGTGTGGGAGGCATATCGGTGCTTCAGAATTTTTGAGACACTGTTGAATTCACACTATTTTGGACTTATATTCAAAACCCAAACAAATGAAATCCATCAATATATGAATGCTCCACTAAATAGACACTAGCCAATCGCTGACCATTCTTGCCCTGGCCATTGCATTCTGTAACAGAAAATATGGGGCAAGGGTCTATTCATAATTTAATTACAGAGTTAAATTGATCACTTATTTTTTAAAGAGCTATTTTTATTTATAAATGCCAGATTAAAAACTGGGTTCACATTATTGATAACTGTTAACTAATGGTGTTGTCCCTTTGTTTCCAATAAGGAATTTTCTTCATTTTTTAAATATTTGCAAAACATAATTCATTCTTTGCACAAATATTGGAAGATAATTATTTATCATAAATAGTGAACTCTGATTTACAACCTCATCTAAAACTTTAAAAATTTTCATGTCTATTCAAAAAAAAAAAAACTGATTTTCTTTCATCATAACATTTATTACGAAATGAAGGAGAAAAGTCCCTAATGGTAGAATGTAAATCCTTATTATCTCCCTTTGTTTATGCGAATGCCTCTCTAATAAAGCCAGTGTCAAAAAGATTATCAGTTTTGCAAAAATTTGTTTAAAAAGAATTACGAAAATCTTTAATAGTAGAATTCATTTTAAAGATAAATCTTTATTATCTTCCTTTGTTTAAATGTTTCTGTAAAAGCCAAGAAGGAAAATACATAAATCTATTTCATAAGAACTTAAATGAAAATTGGAGAAAAAGACATCAGTAGTATGCAATTATCTGTTATGTTGGGCCAATTTCAAATTTGACAATTGTAAATCTAAAAAAAAAGTTAAGATAACTCTTTAAAAAGTTGGGAATCAAATTGACATTATATTTATGTTGTCAATAGGACTCCTACTTCTAAAATGATAAAACTTCAATATTTTTCAATTCTAACAAACGTCATGCTTTAGAGGATGACCAAATTCTTGTAGAGTAGCTAGCATCCCTTCAGCACTCTACCAGATGGCCTGGCTCATAAGGATTAAGGACTTCAACAGTTGATTAATAAATTAATACTACGCGGATTAACATTCAGACTGATCTTATTTCATTTGACTATACAGCATTTGACCCTCCTCTATTCCTTGTAAAATGTCTTGTTAATTGTTTATACTGGTGCTGAATAAATATATTAAGCACCCATTCTTCTGTGTGTATCATTCACCTTGATGAATATTAATTAACAAAATTTAGTCATCAATTTTTTTTTACAACCAGAAGTTTTCCCCATTAGTGCCCTTTGGTCCACTGTAAATATCATAAAATTGAGTCCCTTCTGCATTTAATCTGCTAAGAGAAATTTTGCTAATTCCCACATTTTTAGTCAGACGCTTTATTGACCACAGAAACATCATCTAACAAAATACAACTAAACCAAGATGTGACTGGTGAAGACCTAGAATCTATATAAAAAGAAAGAGATTACCATGTATATTCATGTATAAGCTTTCTTCATGTATAATGCAATCTTTAAATATTTTATGCAATATCTGATTTGTTCGTGTAGCTTGGGTATAATGTGACTCAACCTTTTGAGTAATAATAATAGACCATGTGTTGTCAAATATTGCAGTACTGGATATCATCCTGGACATATTTCATAGTATTAACGAAAAGGACCATTTACATTTGGTATCTATTTTATTAAAATGGCAGCTTGGATTCTAAGAGGCAGTGGGAGGGCTGATATCACGGGCATTTTTTGTAGAAAACTACCCCAAAATGATAAGAAAAACCACTTACCAAATGAAGATGAACACAAACTGTAGAAAGGAAAAAAACGTTGAATTTTTTATATAAGGTATTTGTAGATTTTAAGTGACATAGTGAATAACGTTCTGCTGTTCATATAGCAACAGAAATAATCTAGGTTATGGAAGGCAGGCTTAAGGTGCTTACCTGTAATGTTAAGGTTAGCTAATGGTACCATGAGAATGTGTGCCTACCAGGTAGGTTACAATTGGTGAAAATGCATAAATTTTAGCCCCTTCAGAAAAGATTTATGGTGTATAGTACAACCAGTCATTGAAAAATGCATGATTTTTAACCTCTTCAAAAAAAATACCTGTGTATAATGTGATCCCTGAAGACAGTGAGCCTTGAACAGTTACTTGAAAACAAGAAGAAGCAGCTTTTGTGACAGGGATGAAGTTCAACCAAGATAATTATGTAAAGGATATTCTTGCGTCATATTTAGAAATTGTTTTGTTTAATTAAGATGGACAAAACATTTTGTAATGATAATTATTGAACAATATTGTTATACAGTAACATTTGTTGAAATATTGCTGCTATTGGGGTTGTTTCATGCATATGTGCAAGGGGTTGTTAAGTGCAAATTTATATCATAAATAATTTCTGTTCTTATTTATAAACTTTCTTCTTCAAAGAATAAAGTACAATTACATTTTATTCAATTAAATATTTTCACCATTTGTTGCCACTTACCATGCAGCTCCTGTGGGCACTTTGACATGGAGTCATGTCTAGTAAGCTTTTCTTGTTAGATCAATTACAACCAAGTAATGAGTTCAATCTTCACAGGGTACTCAACACTTTCCACCTTGTGTCACATCTAAGCTCTGCTTAGAAAATCACCTTATCAAGCAGATCTCTGATACCTTTAGAGTAAAATTTCTCAGGTTTTGAAGTAAAAATTACAACAAACTATTGAATCTGGTTTTCATTAGAGGAATTTTTCTTCACCAAAACATATTTTAGTGATCAATAAATCTAATAATTGGTTGGTACAAGGTCAGGTGAATATATTTGTCTATATTTCTGAGATGAGGTATTGTAATTATTTACACAATTTATATTGTTCAGACTGTTGTCCCTTGTTGTCATATTCACAATGTTTTGCCAGTTGTACACTTCAGGTGATTGAAATTTCAAACTGAACCTTCTATTTCATGCACCAGAGTAGACTGTTGTAGTTCCACATCCTCAAAGATTTATGGCCCAGTGGATAAAAACATTGGTTGACTCCAGTGACTTGACCCAAAGAATTGTGAGTTCAGTACCTGGTTTCTGCAGAGGTGGACAAAAACTTGGTAGAGCTGAGTTAAAGGGAGGTAACTGAGACAGCCAGAAGAGGCATGGCACGTAGAACTAGAAAAATCTACCCTCAGCAGACAAAATAAAGGGTTCACTTCGAAATTCTAATCATTTGAAGAAGGCTGAAACATTGTGAATATGGTAACAAAGATGAAGACAACAGTTTGAACAATTTAAATAGGTGAATATGTCAGATGGAGTAGAACAGATCAACCAATCTCCTAAAATTTCTTTCTGCATTATTCTTCCATGTGTTGTCTTGCATTACCATGGAGGAAGACAATATTTAAACTTTGTGCTCACAAAAGACAATGTATAAAAAGGGCCTTTATTCCCTTGATGCCACTATTACTGGATACACATTTACAAGATTATAAAAATGTGAACCAAGTACAATGCAATATTTATTTGCCTTGTATAAATATTTATTATTTAATATTTATAAAGAAATAAATTTGAAAAGAATTCTTTTTATTCAAAAATTTATAGAAAAGTAATTTATCAAAATATGTAAAAGGGAGAGATGTTGTCAATGTATGTTGTAACACCTATTCTGACCCCACTGGATTGATGACTAGCTGTTGGTCCTGTCCTGGTGCAGTATTACAGGTTCAATCAAAGTCTTCAGTTCACAATGTCATTTCAATTTCACTTTCCAGCCATGTTGTGATTTTTTTTGATCCTGGAGAGCAATTAACAAATTGTAAATCCCAGATGATTCAGATGGTCTACCTGCAAGTTCGTTGGGGTGAGAATCAGGCCAAGCAGAAAAATTAAATATGAACAATTCAATTCAAGTCCAAAGAAAAGTTTATATATATGTATATAAAAAAGAAATTGGTACAAAAAGAATAATGCTTTTTTTACAAGAAAGTACTGTACATGGAATAAAGCCCAGAAAAAAAAAGAACAAATATTGCAAATAATTCTGAAAGGACAGAAGTAGTTTTTGGATTCACCCTTTTTGTTCTTAGTAGTTGTTGTAATTATTTCACTATTGGGATATAAGGGGGATTCACTGGCAATATTGCGCCAATATAGCAGATAAATTGAGTTCACTTCCTTCCTTATTACATCAGCAAGCAAATGCTTTCACTGTCTGTCTATCTCTCTCTCTCTCTCTTTCTCTCTGGGCGACTGCTTGTCAACTCACTTCACTCAGCTCTAATTCCAACTTCCATGTTTATTTTTGCACAAACATGTGCTCAAATAAATGCCGTGGTAGCGACAAAAACTCGGTGTGTTGGTAAACTTAGAATACAGCCTGATTACTGACCTCTCCCCCTTCATGGTTAAATGAACAGTCTCTTCTTCTCAGTTGGTATTCCATAGTTCATATAAACACTATTGTTTTGACATTTTATATTAATAATTCTGATTTTTAGAAATTTATGAGCAAAAAAATCTCTTTTCAAAAAATTGTAAATAAAAATATTTCATTATAGTCGGGGTTAATTTGCAGTTTAGCACCTGTGCTCAGTTTGCATTAAAATTTTCCAGAATACTTAGATTTATGCTTCATTTGAACCTGGCTTGATAAATTTGATAAAATCTACCATTTTGGAGTTATCAAAAGTAAAATTTCGGATTCATTCATGTCACGGCAGCCATTACTGGCATCGTTTGCATACATTTGCTGCTGAATAGCTATGAGTAATATTCACTTGTCTTGATTATAGTGCATGCTTTTTTTACTGAACTTGTCTCAATGCCTCAATTACTATGCAATAGAACTATTTATGTACAAATGCTCAATTAAGCACTGTATGTGCTATAATCAAGACAAGTGAATATTACTCATAGATATTCAGCAGCAAATGTATGCAAACAATGCCAGTAATGGCTGCCACCAATGACACGAATGAATCCAAATTTTTACTGTCAATAACTCCAAATCAGTAGATTTTATCAAATTCATCAAGCCAGATTTGAATGAAGCACGTACAATTACACATAAATTTAAGTATACTGGAAATTTTTAATGCAAACTGAGAGCGGGTGCTAAACTGCAAATTAACCATAGATGGTTGACATATTTTTATAATTTTGTAAATATAAAATTATTCTTGTAAATAAGCAATCTAATAAATAGTGTTTAATATTTTTGTTAATTATCAAGAATAAAGAAAATGTATAAATCCACTTTATTAAAATTTTAATCATCACTTTTAAAAACGATAAACATTGATGAGGGAGTCAAAAGTGTATACAGTAATAGCAGTTAAGGGAATAATCACTGTTTTGATGCAGAGTTTTTTTTTATGGGCATGAAGGTTAAACATTACCCCACATTTTTGCTATAGATGAGCACAAGGCACTTTTTAACCAAACTTTTATGGACATGTCTCACCAGTGATCCCACAACACACAACTTTAACTTTCTTCCATGGGGATTAGCTTTCATGGTGGGTTGTCTTGATTATTCTCCCTTTGAACATTGTCATGCATAAACCCTTTTTCCTCACCTGTTATTATATATTTAAGGAATGGTTACTTAGGAGGATACATTTGTCTTTATAGTTTATTCCCAAAAATCAAAATTACTTCATCTTTCAGGGTATAAGATTCATCCCTATTTTGAAGGCAGTCTTGCAAGGTATCCCATGAAAACTGAAATATTGATTAGGAAATAACCAATGTTAACTGCAATAAGCACTGTGATTGGTGATGTGATTTTCACATTTGAAATCCATACTATTTTATAAATAACTCATTCGAGTGAACTAAACCATTCCCATTTAAATATATATACAGGGCTTGTGTATATATATTTTATATATATATATATATATATATATATACTCATACCTGTCTAATAGCCAATCCCTATTGCAGATACTTGCTCAAGCACATTTGTGTTTATTCAACATCCACAGAGCCCACCTGTGGTTTATACTGCAACTATGCTGAGCAGAACTTTCTGGGAAAGAGAATGTTATCTAGCATGATCAACAATTTGAACAAGGCCAGCACACTCAAGCTCTTGACCACAATGACTTGTGACTTCATGCTAGCACAGCTATCAACGGCAACCAAAGTTTCTATGAACCCAATTTCACTCACAAGGCTTGGGTCAACCCCGTGGTATGCTTTGCAGGCACTTTCCAAATGTGCCGCACGATAACATCAGGAAATCAACCATGGCAAGATTTGAACCCAGGTCTCATGGTCAGAACGTGAATGTTCTACCCAGTTGGCCATGTGCCTATATATATATATATATATATATATATATATATATATATATATATGTAAAAAATATAAAAGTAAATATTGGTCAACACTTAGAGGCGACAGTCTGTTTCATTCTAGACACAATCATCAGGCCTGGCGATTATGTCTAGCATGGAACATACTGTTGCCTTCAATGTTCTCTGATATTGCATGCCTTAAGACTACATTTCTTCATATATATATATATATATATATATATAGTTAAACCTAGAGAGCCAGACAAACCTACCAAGGTTTCACCCAAGCTGATTTCACCTGATGATCGCCTTAAGTGAAACCTTAGTAGGTTTGTCTGGCTCTCTAGGTTTAACTAGGTCTGCTCTAGTCATTGTATAGTTATTTTGGGTACTTGCATCGGGGTTTTTTTCTTTGGGCCTTGAACTCGTATGCTGGATGATTATTTTCGGTTAACATACATGTTCTTGGTTGTTTCTTTTTTTTTAGACCTTTTTTCCATTTGGTATTGCCTTGTTTATTTGCAAATAAACACACCGAAAGTTTTCTGAGCGAGTATAATTTCTTATATTTATAAGATTTCTATTAATAATAAATATATATATATATATATATATATATATATATATATATATATATATAAATAAATGTGAACATTGAAGTCAACACTCAAAGGCAACAGTCTGTTTCATGCTAGACACAATTGTCAGGCAAAGGATGTTGTTTTTTTTTCAACTTTTTATATATATGGGTCAGTAGTGCATTGTGGGTAGTCCCTTCTGACGGTTGTTTTGGTGGGAGTGGTTTGTTTATTTATTTATTCATTTGGATTAATTTATTTTCCTTTTTTTCTTCATTTTTTATTTTATATATTTATTATTTTCAGTTTTCAATGTTTTAGTAACATAGAAAAAAATTTTGAGATTAGTTTGGATCGTTTATTTAATAGTTAGTTTTGGTCTGGGAAGGTAATTAAAGCTATCTTTATATATATGAGTTACAGCCACATCCCTCTGAAACACCAGTTGACTGAAGTTAAGCAACATCAAGCCAGGTCAATACCTAAATGTCTGACTGCTTTGGAATAGTAGGTACAGTAAGCCTGTATGTGTGGATGGTGTAATGGTTAAATGCTCAAAATGTTTAATTGGACAGTTGATTTCTAATTCGGTTCACTATATTCAATTATTCGCAAATACCTTTTGTAAAGGTATAAATCAATCTCTTCTCCCATCAGCTATGGGTCAATTAGTAAAACTTATATCATTAAATCATTATCTCCCCTGCCACAAAAAATCTTGGAACTTCTTGCCTGCAAAAAAATGGAGTGTCAAAAGGACAGTTTTTCCCTTGATACCACTATTATTCTAACTACCTTTACTCCTTGGGAAATTGATACATTTTCCTCAAAAGAACTTTTGGTATTATTGGACATTCAATCTAAAGATATTTTCTGACTTTGAATAAAATGCAAAGTGGTGATAAGCAAGAGAAAACAAAACCATCAACATATATATTCAGCAGAGGTATGCAAACTAGTTGGAATCTTGTTATTGTGGCAACTAAGATTTATTTTCGACATTAAGGACACTGGACTCTATAGAGATGATGGTCTAATTCTCCTCCATAAAACAAGTCCACGAAATATAGACAGGTTGAGAAAGGAAATGATAAAATTTTTTAAAGATCATGAACTAAATATTACCACTACCACCAATTCTAAAGTGTTCAACTTTCTCAATGTGACTTTAGACTTGAATAATGGTTTTTAGAAACCATTTACCGAAGATATATATAACCATAGATTCATCAGTAAATTATCAAACCACCACCACAAAATTCTAGATTACATAAATCAATCCAAATTTATCTACCAACTCCAGTAAGAAGGAAATATTTGATAATAAAATTATATATATAAAGGCTTTAGAATTAAGCAATTGTAAAGTAGATTAGAAAAAACAAAGATAAAAAATAAACAGAAACACTGTATGCATAACATTATATCGTTTAATCCATCTTTTAATCATAATGTTCAAAATAATATCAGAAAAATTTTCCCAAGTTTAATTCGTAAACACTTTAACCATTCACATTTTTAACAAAAATAATGTCAAATCAGCTCTAGCTGCATTAATAACATAGATAAATCTATATCCCAACATAACAACATTATATTAATCAAATATATTTCCAACAAAGACAATGTTAATTTTTTTTAAATAAATGCAACTGCTGAAAAAATATGATCTGTCCCTTAAACAGTCAGTGTATGACTGATAATAGTGCATACAAATCTAGCATACATTTTTGTATTGTTGCTAAATTTTCTTTTGGTTCCACTGAAAATCCTTGGAAATTTTGTTACTACCTTTATCAAATGGCTTTAGGCAATATAAAATACAAAAACAGCACTGCTCTAAATATTTCTGACAATTAAAGAATGATGGTAATACACTTTTTAAATCTTATAATGGTAATAGGTAATAGATGTAACTTATGTCTTGTTGAAAAATTATCTTAAAACACTTAAATAACCCTAGCTAATTAAACAAGAGAAATGAATTGATGCTTACATGTAGGCATAAAAATAAATATCTGCTTAAATATATAGATCCACATTAGTTTTTAATGTAAATTACATTTCTTTTTTAAAGACTAAGTAATCTAATTTTGTGCTTAAGATAAAAATAAAAAATTAATATTCATAACTCTAAAATAATTTTGTTTTGTATATTTATACAAATCCTGTTTATTTTAAATGCCAAATATAATTTTTAAAATGAAAAAACTGTAATCCCAGTATAATATTTAACTGCACCAACATTGCGATAACCAGATATTTTTTACAATTTAGATTACATAAGTCAGTCTATACTCAGCAACTGAAGATTTCATTGCACATGAAATTCCAAGTCATGCTATTAGTGAGTAACATATATATATATATATATATATATATATATATATATATATATATACACACACACACAATATACAATATGTATCAAATACTTTTACAAGCTTTTGGGGGCAGGTTTCTGTTACCCAAACAAGGCAAATGTCCATGTAAACATATGTCTGCAAATCCTTTGTTTTTGAGTTATGTTTAAAGAAAGTTTATGGCGCTGTGTTTCCATGTAGACTCGATGCGTAGTTTATGGCATCTCAGCAATGTAAAGATAACAGTAAAGGTTGGATGACTCAGCTGCCTTCGGTCAGAAAACACAATATACAGCTATGCAGCCTTAGGTCCATTATCATTCATGTGAGCGTATATAAAAATCATATCTACATGTTCACAATATAAACATTGTGCCATTGTTAAACAGAACACTTCTCAGTTAACTCACTACTACACACATTAAATGCTGTAGACAGACTAACCCCCAAATGTACATGAATGACAAATGTAACCTAGTCTACATGGTAACACAATGACATCTACCATAAAATTTCTTTAAACTTAACTCAAAAACAATGGACAGTATTTACATTAGTCGGACTATTGTCCTCATCTTTGTCACCATATTTGTCACAATGTTTCGGCCATTGTACACTCCGGCCTTCTTCAGGTGGGTGGAATTTCGAACTGAACCCTTTATTTCGATCACTGGGGTAGACTGTTCTAGTTCAACGTATCATGTTTGATGGATGTCAGTCATCTCCTGCTAATTTTCCCTCTGAAAGTTCTCCACTGCCTGAACCAGGTATTGAACTCACCTTCTTTGGGTCTGTCACTGGATCTAACCAATGCCTTTATCCACTGTGCCATGTGTCCTTGAGGACACATGAAGAAGGCCGGAGCGACGTTAGACAAATATGGTGACAAAGATGAGGACAATAGTCCGACTAATGTAAATACTGTACATAATACCTCATCTCAGAAATATAGACAGACTCAAAAACAATGGATTTGGTAACATATATTTATATGGACTTTTGTCCTTGTTTTGGTGTAAGGAGCCTGCCCCCCCAAAGTTTATAAAAGTATTTTTGATACTCCCCGTATATATACTGGGTGATTGAAAAGTAACTCCCTGTTTTATATATGATGGACTCTCCTGTCTTAACTATAATTTTTACAAGATGGGAGAGTCCATCATACATAAAATAAGGAGTTATTTTTCAATTACCTTTGGTGTATAGGATGCAAGCTGATTTTGACATTAAATTTTAAAATAAAAAAGTGCATCTTATACACCAAAAAATACAGTACTTGACTCCACCTAATATTTGGATAGAATCTTGCTACATGACAAAATACAAACAATTCAAACTTCTTTCAAATAGATGCTAGTGCAGAATATTGTTACGAATTCCTACATTGTAATATTTAGCCAGAAAAATGAATTAACAGTTATTGCTGAAAGTCTGTCAAGCTTTAGATAAGAATGGTGAAGCATGGGCAGTTGCTTTGGATATCTCAGAGTTTGGAATATTAGACTTCTTCACAAGTTCAAAGGTTATGGTATTTCTGGACACATTTTTGAACTGATTCAGCCTTTCCTATCAAATCGTGAAATGACAGTTGTCTTGAATGGCCACTCTTCTAGATCTTTTTGAATTAACGCAGGTGTGTCTCCCACCCAAGGCTCTGTCCTTGAACTTCCTTAGCATGGTTAGTGCTAGACTCCAGGAGAGGGGCTTGTTGCACCTTCTTAGGCTAACATTCTCATTGATATGAAGTGGAAAGTTTATATATTGAATTGACTGTTAGGAAGGTTGGTTCACTGTGTCATGCTAGACAATTTTTCTCACTAGAATCTATCTTACACATTTATAAGTCTACCATTTGCCCATGCTAAGAATATTGCTGTCATGGTCTAGTGCTCCTGATATATATATATATATATATATATATATATAGAGAGAGAGAGAGAATGATCACACTGGTTATTAGGCATTTGTTTACATTTGTAAAAACAATATTCTAGATTTGGCTGCCGAGTGAAGATAGCTCAGTGATAGGAACTCTGACGGACACCAAATCAATTGGGTTTAAATCCTGGCTTGAGACATTCAGATGTCTCGTCGCACTGAAGAGCTGTGATACAGCAAAACAGTACTGTCTGTGGATAACATAATTTTCGCTCTTGAAAATATATTTTCAATTGAGCACTGTTGACTGACAAGCCAATTCTAAAAACAACAACCACCTTTGTTAATGTGAAACTCTTCAGTAAAATGAATGGAGCACTTTGGCTGATTGGCATTTGTTTACACTTGTAAAAACAATATGCTAGATTTGGCTGCCTTATTCTGCTGAGTGAAGATAGCTCAGTCGTAGGAAGTCTGACCAACACCAAATCGGTTGGTTTTCAATCCTGGCTTGAGGCATTCAGATGTCTAGTCATACTGAAGAGCTGTGATATAGCGAAACAGTACTGTCTGCGAATGACATATATATATATATATATATAAAATTGATTCTCCCGTCGGGTTCGATGTATGAGGGTCAAACAGATCAGTTTCCAGGAAACTGACAGCCCGACACCGGCATATGAGATTTGATTATAGTGGTGAAGGTTTCGTGCAGGACCATCCACACGTTTTGAAGGGCTGAATACAGAGACCTGGTGCACTACGTGCCACAAGGTTCCCAAACAACCTCCGCAGGTTTTGAATTCAGAGTTGTCCTTCTCCTAGACCAGTTGCCATCCAAGGCTATAGAACCCAGTCTGTCCTGCTATTTTACCAATAGCTGGAGGGAGAAGAGGAGGATTCACACCTTTCCCAAGGGTATTAGCACGTAAGTGAATGTAATGGATTCAACCTGGATTCGAACTCGGCTCTGCGATTCCTCAATCCAAGCCGATATCCATTACTCCACCATAAGATAGATGGAGGCAGCATAAGTGTTCTTTCAATAATATAAACAAAAGAAATCAGACTTCCCTATCTAAATATTTTTGGCATTTGAAGGAAACAAATAGGACACCTAAAGTTAAATGGAAAATTATTAACAAGGCTAGAACATGTAAAACTTGGGATGACCTATGCCCTTTATACCTCCATGAGAAATTACACATAATTAAGCTTCTAAATAATAATAATCTAATAGACACGAGTTAACGGTTTTTTGTAGGCATCATCAGATTTTTGGTTTGAACTATTAGCTAAAAACTAGCATACAATATAATAACTTGTTTAATCCATAGCCCACTCATCAGATTCATGATTTGAATAATTAACTAAAAACATGCATACAATATAACACCCTTCATAATCCATAGCCGAAATAAATAGTTTAAATACCATAAAAAAAGATAACCCTTTATGAAGTCGTCAAAAACAAACGTTACGACAGTTTTTGTTTGTTTTTTTTATATGCACAAATCCCTTTCATAAAAAAATAAAATAAAAAAATAAATAAATCTCCATAGACATGCAAACTAGACGAGGGTTAATACATCTTCCGTTTCAAATTTAGACACCCCCACCTTTCACTGACTTGACATCTACAAAAGTAACTCTATACTGATGCTTATTATTAACACCCAACACCCGCCTACCCAACTTAAACAATTCACCCTAGCTGTTACCATGGAAATTTTGATTTAAATTTTTAAAACACGTAAATTTCAGAAACACGTTATTCCAAAAACAATTTCGCTTGAAGATGGAACAGAGCTTATTTTAACTCAATTTAATTTAAATAATTATATTGAAGTTTTCGGCTCTTGTTTTGAAACATGTTTCAAAACATGGGACATGTCGCGATTCTTATGTCGCGATTTGGAATCATATTTTTAAATAAATAATTATATTTATGCTCTACTTTTGTATCGAGCACTATTTTTTAAAATAATAACTAAAATACTAAGGGACTTTGGATTATTTACCTAACCAGTTCCTTCCTATTTTATATATATTTTCACATATATATATATATATATATATATATATATATATATATATATTTAGAGATTCTTGATAAAATCCAAAGAAGAATCTGCAATGTTATTGGTTCTGACCTGGCATCTCAACTTTAGTTACTTTTCAACCACCGTAATGTAGCTTCCCTATGATTTTCTCTATAAATACTTTTTTGGTAACTGTTCTGATGGACTCTCCTCTATGGTACTTAGATTCTATGAATTTAAACACATTACTAGATTGGTGGCAAGATCTCAGCATTTTGTAGTCAATATAGCTAGATGTAGATGTAAGTTTGATGCTTGTGGAACTCTTTTCCAGCTTTTTGCTTTCCAGCCAAGATTGATCTTCAAAAGTTTAAATGCAATGTCAATCTATCCTCTTACTTTCTATTCTTTTATTGTTCACACTCCTTAATAATGTCTGTTTTATATTCTTTCACACTCAGTAATACCCTGCATGTTAGTGGTTCTGTTGCCTTAGTTGGGGTGAAATGATTAAAAAAAATCACATGACAAAATGCTACAGAGATCACAGAATCACCAAAGTCACAAGATAATGATGGAACTGAGAAATGTAAAAAACATCCTAGGAATTGTTCATGAAGTTATTGCACCTGATATATTTGGGAGAATATAATTAAACTCTATATATCAGACTGATGATGCGTAACTAAATGACGTAATAGAAAAATTCTATGCAACATGTATTGTCTTTCTAAAGAATTTCATCAGACTAAAACAATGTTTTTACTGATGGAATTATATATATACTAGAAATATCAATTTCATGGTTTTCCTATTTGGATTTTCTGATTAATTTTAATTCTTTAGTTAATGATTGAATAAGCTCATGGTGAATTCTATGACAATAAAATGTTCATGGAATTCCCTATCAGATTGTTAAATATTTGAGCCTAACAACTTTAACAAAATATTGCAAACATACTCATAAAATGCGGGTTGTTATTTTAAGAAATGGATAGAAATTAAAAGATTTGAAATTGACAACTTTTTCCATTTCACTGAAATGGATGTTAAACATTTCTATCTTCCCTTTTATCATTGAAACCAAGTAGCATATATCTATTGCTTTTCTACGCAATCAAAACAGAATAGTTCATTACGTATGTGATATTGGCATGCTGCTAGTCATACTCATGACTAGCAGCATGGAACCACCTCTTATTTAATGTGATTCCCAGGTCCACCCTAACTCAAGGTGGTAGCACCTGTTAGGGTCCCAGCTTTGGGCAAATAGTGAACCCCCAAACAAAAACAAAACACAAACTTTTTTCCGGGGTACTTGATTATCTCGTTCACTACAGAGACATTAAACAATTTCATTTTCCCTTCTTTCTAGCCAAATCTTCATCTTACAAACATTAATAACCTAAAAATAATTCACCAATGTTATTTTATTTATGGTAACTGGATTTTTGGTGATAGCCTTTACTCAGTTTCTGTCATTCGATATTGTGTGTCGGCTTTTAATGTAGTCTCCATTGTTTCTCGACCTTTGGGTTAAGATAAAATTGTAGTATCTGTTCTTATCCGCTTAATCCCTCTCTTTCTCTCTCCACTTCTATCTTCCCATTTTTCTTTCATTTTCTCACTGAAACCAAGTAGTGTCTTTTCCCCTCTTCCATAGAATCAAAATGGAATAGTCCATTATTTATGAGGTATTGGCAGGGTGTAACATTTGTATGAACTGACAAAAGGAGAGATAAGCGATTATAATAGGATACTAGACCACCTATAAACCAACTGAGTTCATGATACAAAATGTGAGGTATCAATATTATCAATTTTATTATTAATTTCACAAATTTTTATTTTTATTTTCAATAAAAGTTATTCCAATGATCATTATTATTATATACATGGATTGATATAAAAACATGGATTGATACAAATACTGAATTTCTTATTAAAAATGCCGTAAAAACAGAATACTGTCCCTAGATCAAAAACCTGTTGTCTAATTCTAATGAAATTTAGCACTGCACACATCAGGAGTTTAAGGTCGAATATGCTCCTAAATTGGTTGGACTATTATGCATTGTTTAAGCCATAGCTTGGATATGTTTGAGTATTGTATAGATGTTATAATGTATTGCGAATGTTTATTTTTCACAGACATAACAGTTGGAATATAATATGTAAGTGCTTCTTTATATATGCACATTGCTATAGAGTGTTCCAATAACTTGGACTGATTTTAAATGTGAATTGAGTTTAAGCATCTAATGATTTTTTCTTTTTCTTTCAGATTTAACAACTTAAGTTTTTGGCAATTTCAACCATGGAAAGATTAACAATCAACTAACGTGTTAAAGTTATCAAAGCGTATTACAAAATTGGATGTTCAAATTTATAAATATACAGCCCAATGATTCCACTAACAAAAAATACCAGACAGTGACCTTTTGTGGATGCAGTGGCTTTTCAACAATCTTCCTTGGATTTTCATCAGCCCAATTGCGATAATTCTGCTTATTAACAAATCCACCAAGATAAAAATGGGCTTTGTCCCTAAAGAGGATTTTTTGTGAAAAATCTTCATTGGCTTGTCTTTGCTCATGCACCCAATTGACGAATGTCCAGCACTCCAAATGGTCAGCAGGTTTCAGTTCTTGTGTCAATTGAATTTTGTAAGCGTGTAGAGACAAATCTTTTGTCAAAATTCGATGTAACGGTGTTGTGGAAAGGTTCAGTTTCTGTGTGTGATGACAAATAGAGGTGTCTGGATTTTTGGCTACATTCTCGTGCACTACAGCTGTTTTCAGCTGAATGGCATCAACGAGTACAAGATGGCATTTTCACATCTGCCACCAAGCCATTTTGTTTGAATTTATGAACAATTTTTCCACTTGCACTCTTGGTTGTTCTATTATGTTGACCAAAAATTACGAAGAGGGCAAAATGTGTTTCTGTTTGAAAATCCATTTTCATAACAGGCTTTGATAACTTTAGCATGTAGTTTGATTGTTAATCTTTCCATGGTTGAAATTGCCAAAGACTTAAGTTGTTAAACCTGAACGAAAAAGAAAAAAAATCATCAGACACTTAAATTTAATTCACATTTAAAATCAGTCCAAGTTACTGGAACACCCTAGATAAGAATGTGTATCAAAAACAAATACTGAATTTCATATTAAAAATGTTGTAAAAACGGCCCTAGCTTGAGAACCCCTTGTCTATTATTAATGAAATTTGGTGCTGTACTCAGCAGTGGTTCATGGTACAATATGATCATGAACTGGTTGGGGTAATATATATCGTTTAAGCTGTATGTCAGGAATACACATACAATATTACAGTTTTAGAATTATATAGATGTAGGGGGAAGGGGCAAAAGTAAAAACATAATTTAAAAATGACAGTGATCAAAACAGAAAAGCATTAGGAATCTAAATGAAGTCAGTCATGCTGGACGTCTGGACAAATTGGATACCAGAAATTAAAAATTTAAACTTAAATTTTAATACCCCTACATCTTCAGTGTTATTATTATAACTGACATTTTGTTATATTTTCACCCCTTTGCACACATATATATATATACTATTTCAATTCATCTCAAGAAAGGTGATAATGCCACTAACATGCAATAGGATACTAGGAATGAAAGAGAATAAAAAGACTTTAGAACGTACTGTAAACCAATTCCTAAACAGCAAACAAGGGATAAACCTCTGCTCCTATTCAAAAGACTGGGGATTAGTCATATATAATTCAATCAATAAATGCACAATTTTTTTTCCTATTCTGTCATTCAATCATGCATATACATATTTATTACTATAAGAGACAAGCTATTTGAATGAAGACATTGAAAAACTTCATTTGGCCATGAATATGTAAATTTGGTTTTTGGATCCTAGAAGTGGAATAGAAAATATAATGATTCCTTTAGTACTGAAACAATCATAGTCATATTCTGTAATGCCCAGAAATTATTAAAACCACTACTGTCAAAACTATTCACACTTCACAAGAAGACAGTTTCTCTCCAGTGTGTGTTTGCATGTGTCTTTTTAAGTGTGATCTTAGTGAAAATGCAGATCCACAAACTTCACAAGAATATGGTTTCTCACCAGTATGTGTAATCCTGTGTATTTTTAAAGATGAAGCATCTGGAAATGCAGATTTGCACACTTCACAGGAATATGGTTTTTCTCCAGTATGTGTTCTCATGTGTCTTTTTAAGTGTGGTCTTTGTGAAAATGCAGATCCACACATGTTACAAGCATATGGTTTCTCTCCAGTATGTGTTCGCATGTGCTGGGTCAAAGTTGATGTTTCTGAAAATGCAGAGCCACAAACTTCACAAGTATATGGCTTTTCTCCAGTATGTGTCCGCATGTGTCTCTTTACTTGTGATCTAGTTAAAAATGCAGATCCACACACTTCGCATGAATAGGGTTTCTCCCCACTATGTGTTTGCTGATGTCTTTTCAAAGATGAAGTGTCTGAAAATACAGAGCCACACATTTCACAAGAATATGGCATTTCACTAGCATGTGTTTGCATGTGAGTTTTCAATTGTGATTTACATATAAACACCAATCCACATATTTCACATGAAGTGGATTTGTCTTCACTATGTGTTTGACAATGTATTTTCAAAGATAACATGTCTGAAAATACAGAATCACATCCTTCACAAGCGTGTGCTTTCTCTCCAGTGTGTGTTTCCATGTGTCTTTTTAACTGCGTTCTATGTGAAAATGCGCATCCACACACATCACAAGTATATGGTTTCTCTCCAGTATGTGTATGCATGTGCACTTTCAAGGACGAAGTACGGAAAAAAGCAGACCCACATACTTCACAAGAATAAGGTTTCTCTCCAGTATGTGTTTGCAAATGGTGTTTCAGAGATGAAAGCTCTGAAAAGGCAGAGTTACACACTTTACAAGGATATGGTTTCTCTCCAGTATGTGTTCTCATGTGTCTTCCTAAATTTGATGGGTGTGAAAATGCAGATCCACATACTTCACAAGAATAAGGTTTCTCACCTGTATGTGATATTCGATGTAGATTCAGATAAGAAGCATTTGAAAATGCAGAGCCACACACTTCACAAGTATATGGTTTTTCTCCAGTGTGTGTTCGCATGTGTCTCTTTACATGTGATCTTTGTGAAAATGCAAATCCACAAACATCACAAGCATATGGCTTCTCTCCAGTGTGTCTTTGCATGTGTTGTTTCAAAGTTGAAGTTTCTGAGAATGCAGCACCACACACCTCACATGTATATGGTTTTTCTCCTGTGTGTGTTCGCATATGTCTTTTCACTTGTGATCTCGACAGAAATGCAGATCCACATACTTCACATGCATAAGGTTTCTCTCCATTATGTGTTTGCCTATGTCTTTTCAAATATGATGGGTCTGAAAATATAGAACCACACACTTCACAAGCATATGATGTTGCTCCAGTATGTTTCACTGTATGTCTTTGTAATTCTGTGCTTTTTGAAAATGCACATCCACAAACATTACAAGTATATGGCTTTTCTGCAGTATGAGTTCGCATGTGTACTTTCAGGGATGACCGACGTACAAATGAAGACCCACATACTTCACACGAATAGGGTTTCTCTCCACCATGTGCTCGCCAGTGATGACTTTTCAAAGATGAAGTGTCTGAAAATGCAGAGCCACACAATTTGCAAGTATGTGGTTTCTCTCCAGTATGTATTCGCATGTGTCTTTTTAAGTTTGATCTTAATGAAAATGCAGATCCACATACATTACAAGAATGTGGTTTTGTTCCACTGTGTGTTTGCCAATGTCTTTTCAATGATGAAGTGTTTGAAAAAGAAGAACCACACATGTCACAAGAATGTGGTTTTTCTCCAGTATGTATTCGCATGTGTCTGTTTAAGTTTGATTTTTGTGAAAATGTAGATTCACACACATTACAGAAATATGGTTTTTCGCCAGCATCTCTCATTGTGGATATTTTCAAAGATGAAGTATCTGAAAATTCAGAGCCAGTCATTTTTAGGGTAAATGTTTCTTGTTCAGTGTGTGTTCCCATCTTTTTAAATGTGCATTTTGTGAAAATACACATCCATGCACAAATTAATAGCGTTTACCACTAGTATATATTCAAATACAAATGATAAAAATGAAGATCCATACATTTCACAAGTATATGCTTTTTTCTGTGTTCACATGCATCCGCTTTAAATGAAATTACCATGAAAATGCTGATCCACACATTTTAGAAGAATTTTTTTTGTATTTTTTATGTGCATTTTAATATGTTATGTAAAAATATAGACCATATGCAAATATGCAGTTCCTCATTTTATATTTCAAAGATATATTGAAAAAAAAACACACCCAGATTTCTTGTTCATATGCTTATATACTTACGTCACAAAACTTGACTTTTGAGGTTTAAAAAAGAAAGCAAAAAAGCTACATTCCTCACAATACATTTTTTTTGTCTGTGGGCTCTCTTACCTCTCTTTTTAATGTTAATTTTGATACCCCCTCCCCCACTTTCTATTGTGAGGTCTTTGTAAAATATCCATCTATTCAAACAGACATCACTTTTTTTTCCCCATGATCCTAAGGATAAATTTCATTTTCCAGTCAGAACATCTGCAAAAAAAAATAAAAAATATATATTTACAATATTTATGAAAACTTATGTTATTTTTTGACAATGCTTATATATTTACGCCATTACAATGCATATATACTTATGTCATGAAACTGGAAGTTGAAAGTGTCTCTGAATAATTGGTGTTTCCCTAATCTCATCAGATGAGCTCCATGTTTAGATATGATAGCTGGTAATTTCACTGTAAAAATTTATTGTTGGTCATTTTTTTCATAAAAATGTATTGCTTGTATTTTTACTATAAAAATGTATTTTTGTACTTTCCTAGGTTTTTATTTTAGATTGGGTGTTCACTATTTGTCCATAGCTGGGATCCTAACAGGTATTACCACCCTGAAAATTTCTTAAGTGAGCTTACCCTGTTGTTATTTTAAGTTTATTTATATGTTTTAATCAAGGACATGCAAACATTTTTGGTTTGTTGATTGTTTTTGTATAGTGGCATATCAAAATCTATGGGTTGTTTTATTTTTGAAGATAATGATGGTTTAGTGATACTAGTCTTACTAATCAATCCATAGCTGAGAGGTAGAAGAGATGGATTCATAGCTTTCTAAAAAGTATTTGCATGTAGGTGAATATAATGAAGTGAATGGAAATTGAAACTCAGCTCTCTGATTAACAATTTCGAGCCATTATCCATTACACCACCCACACATCCAAACTTACAGCACCTGGTATTCCCAAATGGTCACCCATCTAGGTACTGACCAGGCTCAATGTTGCTTAAATTTGACAGTTATATGGGAATCAGTGTTTCAGCGTGATGTGGCCATAAGTTGCAAACATTTGTAACTGAAACAACAGATGAATAATGATAACTCTTCATGCCAGGAATTCAGACAGAAATTATCAAATCAGTATGGACTTGATGCATTACACCGACGAAGGCAGTCAGAAAAGCTGCTACATCAAAAATTGGCATGGATGTCGAACCACCTGAAATTTCTACACAGCTGTAGAAACCTGATGTTACTTCCATCAGGCTTATCAATCAAGATATCAGTTAGTTCCTGGAGAGCAAAAAGGGTAGCAGAAAGAGCAAAAGCACATCATTGTGAGAGAAAGGATTATCCATAACCACTAGAGAAAACGTCAGAGGTAGAACAAGAACAGACCAGAACATAACTTAGCAAAATAATGCTTGAATCAAATACAGAATCCAACAAGATCTAAAGAAGTCATACGATCAAGAATTTGAAATGATCAAAGCTCACCAAATACAGAAACTAGCACAGCTAAAAGAACAGAGTCAGAGCAGCAACAAGGCCCACTATAGTTTGGTTAGAGCAGTCGTCATTATCAGCAATTGGCAGTTGAGTGCCTTTGAACAATTGGAGTTTCACTACTCTCATCAGATGAGTTCCATACATGATAGCTCCAGTGGACGAAGTTGCCTTGAAGATGAAAGTGAAACAAGCACTGGAAAAAAACCAAGCTATCTACATCAATCACAAAGAAAGAAAGAAAGAAAGATTGGCAATCAACACTTTACAGAGTGACACTAATATCATTATACTGACAAAGGCAATGCTACAATGGTGTTGGAATACTCAAAAAAATTGGAAAAACTAGTGGGGGATGATAACTAAAGCAAAGTGAAAAAGGATCCTATGCTAAAACTGCAAGGAAGCTCTCATAGATCCTAAATAAGTACCACTTCACACTAAATAAGTATAGACAGTTGACTCAATGTTACAACCAGGCTACCCCAAAGTTGACATTCCATTGAGACCTATAATCAGCTACAGGAGTTCATCATGAAACCTACTGAGTAGATTTCTAATGGATTTAGCCAGTCCCCTGGTAGGGAAGTCCTTGTCATTTGTTAGGAACTCAGAAAACTTGGTGGAATTGATCCAAAGTGCTCACAATCCATAGCAGTTGAATGGTAAGTTTGGATGTGGGGAAACTTCACCATAGTTTCTATGAATCAGGCCCTGACAGTGGCCTGAAACCAACTGGAATCAGACTTCTCAACTTTGAAATTGTATTAACATTCCAATAGATAGACTGTCAGTATTCCCATCAGATTATGTACAGACACCATTCTTCCAACTGGAGTCTGACATATACTAACAGGAGGAAGGCTTGGCTATGGGTTCATTATTGTCACCAGTGATGGCAAACATATACATGGAATACTTCAAAGAAATGACTTTAGAAACAGCACCACTGAAGCCAACAGTATGGCTGAGATATGTAGAAAACATCTTTATACTCTGGCCTCACCAGGAAGCAGTACAAATACTGCTGGACTATGTGAACTTCAATCCAGTTTTTAATGGTTGAAAATAATAATCAGCCTTTGTGGATATACTAATAACTCACAGCGTCCTGGGTATGAGGGTAAACAACATCCGTGTCCTGGGTATGGCGATAAACTACATCAAGGCCTCAGATAATGTTTTCGGAAAAATAATGTTGCCAGCTATACGTTTTTGAAACAATAATGTTGCCAGCTATCCGTTTTTGGAACCATAATGTTGCCAGCTATGCGTTTTTGAAACAATAATGTTGCCAGCTATGCGTTTTTGAAACAATAATGTTGCTAGCTGTACGTTTTTGAAACTATAATGTTGCCAGCTATACGTTTTTTGTAAAAAATAATGTTGCCAGCTGTACGTTTTTGAAACAATAATGATGCCAGCTATACGTTTTTTTTTAAACCATAATGTTGCCAACTATACGTTTTTGAAACAATAATGTTGCCAGCTATACGTTTTTTTTTAAACCATAATGTTGCCAACTATACGTTTTTTTTTAAACCATAATGTTGCCAACTATACGTTTTTGAAACAATAATGTTGCCAGCTGTGTTTTTGAAACGATAATGTTGCCAGCTATACGTTTTTGAAACCATAATGATGCTAGCTAAGCGTTTTTGACTTTTAAAGTCACTCAAAATCATCTTAGGCATAAAGTGACCACTAAGGTTGAGATGCCGTTAAACAAAACAATCAACAATCAAATGGAAATTCTTGACTTAAACAAAAAATATCTAGGATTATTTTGCAGTGTGCAAGCAAATAAGCTCTAGCTTGCTAAAAATGTTCCATACAAAATAGGCATTTAAAATTCATATATTTGGCATATATATATATAAACTGGATTTGGCATTAAATAACCCACAGTGGTTCATATGCCATAAAACCCAAACAAACAATTCTATAACACGAAGAACATGAAGAAATTATTTGCAAAAACTGAACCAAAAAATATATTGGATTTTCTAAAAAGAATTGGTCTCTTATCAAAGATATAGACTGATGTATAAACAACATATCCTACCTTTTAGCATTTTGCAAATAAATTGTCCTTATCAAATGGAAATTCTTGACTTAAGCAAAAAATACCTAGGATTACTTTGCAGTGTGCAAGCAAATAAGCTCTAGCTTGCTAAAAATGTTCCATACAAAATAGGCATTTAAAATTCATATAAACTGGAAATGGCATTAAATAACCCAAAGTGGTTGATATGCCATAAAACCCAAACAAACATAATAACTCACATAAAGAATCTGTGAAAAATATCTGTATATCACAATCAAACCTTTGCAGGGCAAGACCTCAACTTCAGTTCCCACCATCCATACAGTGTAAAGAAAAGGATCATCCAAAGCCTACAACACTGCAAAAATTATATATGGTGGCCCAGACATATACTGACAAGAAATAATCAGCATCAAGCATATCCTTCAGGATAACAACTACCCTGCAACTGTTTGTACTCTGTTCATTGTAGTTGTGGCAAAGAATATAAAGTTGAAACTAGCTGGCCTCTAAAAGTAAGGCTGGAGGAATACAGAAAAGCTGTAGTGAGGGAAGAGACAATGAAATCAGGCATGACTGATCATGTACGGAGAGAAAAAGGATAGTTATCTGCCCTTGTAGAATGAAGTGAAAATTCTGAACAAGGAAAGATACTGTAGATTCAGATGTCTAAAAGAATCAGTGCATATTCTAGGCTAGGAGGACCTCCTTAGTAGGCCTAGCATAGAAATAAATATGTTATGGGAACCATTAATAAATATGTTATGGGAGGTGCTAATAAAGAAAGACAAATGACAGTAGGTCTTCAATTGCAGCAGCAGCTGTAACAAAATTTTTCAACCAATTATTGAAATTTAACAAGACTTGTAGCTACTGTTTCAGTGATTGTATTTATTAAACGTTTTTGCTGTACAAAAAACAAATATTAAATAAAATTAAAATTAGCAGAAATACTTATTTTTCAATATAAGGTCAATGCTATGCCATAAATCAGAAAATTTTAAACTGCAAGATAAACCAAAGCCTTTTTTATTTTTCTAGTTTATTAGATGTAGGGTGTGTAAAAGGAAAAAGGCATGCTAAAATATTGAGTTTTTTTATAAAGATTTTCAAAAATTTAATCAAATTTTTAACACTTAAATGGCATGGAAAAAGCTGAATAAACATTAATGTCAAATATGTAAAAATTGAGAAAATTAATTTTTTCAAATGGAGAAATTATTTAAACTTCAATTATCTAGAGCAGCAATAGATTTTGTATTTAATAATCTGACAGATTTTATCACTTTAAATGTTATTTTTAGTGGATACTCGTATTTAAGTTTATTTATTAAACAGTATATTTATTGTTGTCTACAGGCCTGATTACTTGAGAAATCCTATTAAAGAAAAACTATTTCTTCTGGACATCAGGAATCATCATTATAGATCCAATATGCTCTAGATTATTGACTGAGCTACAGAGAACTTAGCTGATCAGGCAAGGCTGAATAGTGCCTTTAAGAAAAATAATAATATCAATTTTTTTTCATTATAAAAATAAAGGAAAAAAAGGGAAATAAAACAAATTTTAGGTGCAAAATTTAATTTTTTTAACAATATAATATTTGTTGCACAATAGAACTGCACATTCTTTGTACCAAATTATTACCATTTTTACCTCTTTTGTCTTTCAGAAGTATTCATGCACAAATAGAATTTTCCTTGGTTAATTCTAGCAGACAGATACTCATAGAAATAAATCCTATTAAACAGTAACTTAATAAATCCTGAAGTTATGAGTTGCTTACATTCAAATCATGAATTAATGAAGCCTGTGTAGCTGGAAAAATTTTAAATCATCAATTGATGACATCTGTTGATATCCAGTGAATCATCACCTGACCTGTTTAAGTGTTAAAAATATTAGTAAATATGAACTTAAATACCTACAATAAGACAGTGTCAAAAGGACGTTTTTTTCCCCTATATAACTGTTTTTTTTTAAAATCTCTTCACTCTTCAGCAATCTTTGGTTTTTAAAAAGCAATGATTATAATTAGAATAAAACATAACCAAAGTGAATTTATACATTATTTTTGTTCTTGAGAATTTCCAACAAAAATATTAAACACTATTTATTTATTAGATTATTTATTTATTTTATATTTACAACATTCTAAAAACTAACACAATTAGAACTAATGCAATGCAATATTTATAAAGAAATAAATGTGAAAAAAAATTTTTATTCATAAATTTATAAACATTTACTAAATTATTAAAATATGTGAAATATATAAAGGAAATCCTTATTTATTATGTAAAGTTTAAATCAATTGGAAATTAGCCGATATTTTGCCAATGTGTAATGGATAATGTCTCAGAGTTGTTACTTGGGTAGCCAAGTTCCAATTCCTGTTGGGTTCATTATATCGACTTATGTCCAAATACCCTTGGGAAAGATATGAATTTGCCGCTTCTCCTTCCCAGCTATGGGTTAATTAGTAAGACTTGCATCACTAAAAATCGTTATTATCTCCAAAATAAATAAAAAATAATCCTTACAATCTAAAAATATTTTCTGGCTTTAAATAACCTGCAAAAGGTTGATAAGCTGTAGAAAGTGAATCAATTATCATCAAATACTTCTTCTTGTGAAAAGTGGCACTATAAAAAAGCCAAATATGCTGTAATAAAAAAAAAAAATAAGCTTATTTTTAAACATAAATTCTTTTTTTATTTTAAAATTTCATTTCAATAACATTAACAATGAGGAAAAGGAAAATTCATATTTTGGGGGTGCGGTGTGTAAGGGGGGGAGGTGGCAAACAGCGAACCGTATGAAAAAAGATTACAAATTTTTTTTCTGCTCTAAAAACTATATGTATAAAATTTAATTTATATATGTATTTTTTTTAGGGCAAAAAACAATTTTATAAATAAATAAAGAAAAATAAAATTTTACGTTTAAATTTAGGTTTTAAATATTTTTAAACTTTCCTCTTTTCTTTTGAAAGTACTGCAAGTTTCAAAACTATTTTTTATTGGAAATAAAATATTTCTGTGGCTCCTTTATGACGTCTTTCTTAAATTTTTTTAAACCTTGTTGAAATAAAAAACAAAAGAAAAGATCCGAATTCCCTTTGAATGAATCTGTTTTTTTTTGTTAAACGCTCGATTTGTCAAAATAATTTTAATACAAACATACAATCATTTTTACACTCAATCGACGTTTAAATAAAAGAAAATTGTTTTGTTTATATTTTAAAACTAAAAGTAAGATTTTTTTACAAATAAATATAAAAAACACCTGTCTTTTTCGTCTCTAAATGTGTTAAAAATTATGATTTATATTGACAAATGAAGATGAATCAGCATTTAAAACATTCTTTAGAATAGATCTAGATTGCACCCTAAAATTACAATTAATCGATTTAAACCTTTTAAATTGGTTGATGACTAAATAATTTTAAGTCATATTCGTAAGTTTCTTTAAAAACAGAAGGAATTTTTACACTTTACCTTTGCGGATTCCTTTCGTTTTATCTGACTTCTTCGAAGATCGATCCAAGATTAAGTAAGTCTAAAATATAGTAAATCTTTTCTAATATAAAAATAAAACCTACTTTTTCTTCTTAGCTATTTATAAACTAAACGATTTTCATTCGTTTTCTCCCCATCGTACAGAATTACTTCGTCAAAAAAAAATTCAAGGGAGGTAACTAAGACAGACTCTGTAGTAATCAACAAGAACGACAGGCCAAGGTGCGAACTCCGAAAGATAGTTTAGTGTTATAACAAATAACTGGAAATGTAAGACAACAATCCGAAAATAGCGAATGGTGCCTTAGCAAAGTATTAAATGATGAAAAAAAGAATGCTGAACTTTTTTTAAATTTTTAATCACCTCACCCCAATCAAGACGAATCGGATAAAGCCAATAAGAAGCAAGATGTTACACTAAGTAGTGAAAAAGTATGGGAAAACAAAGGATAAACCACTATTCCTGTTCAAAAAACGAGGGAGGAGAGTGAACAGGATAGGCAAAAACCTATCTATCCCTATTGAGACTATATTGTCTCCTTTTTAGGAAATTTTGTATTTATTTTTTCAATTTTAATATTCTAAATTACGTGATTATAAAAATGTTAAAAAATTAAAAGTAAATGATTAAATTCACAACCTTCTGTTATTTATTTAAAAATATGATGCATAAATCCCATACTAAAATAATTCAAATATTAGTTGCATAAAAAAAAATTCAGTGAAAACATCATATAGTCACTTTCATTTATTAGACATTAAATTACATCATGCTCCATGCAGTGTTCCCCAAGAAGAAACAAAGAACAGTGATCCAATTTCTCTGCTTGGAAGATGTGTCAGGGGGTGAAATTCATCATAGGCTTTTTTTTTAACACAATACAGCAACAGTACGCTGCCATGTAGAAGTGTGTATGAGTGGAGCAAACAGTTTAAAAATGACAATACAAGTGTTAGTTCATTTAACAAAATTCAATTTCGGCATTAAATGACCCATAAGAGTTAAACAAAAAAAAATAGCATGGCAGACTGGGATCTCTAGCCATGGTTGGGAACCAATCTAAGAGAAGGAAAAATTTGAATTCAAAACCCAGCCAGTTAAAGCTTTACAAAGATGGTTAGATATAGAATGCAGATACTATAAACAAAAACATGATAAATTTCAACAACTATGGATAATCTCACTAGGGAGTAAATAATTATAAACCTTGTAGTGTCACGCCTACATTTCTTCAGCTGTGATTGGTCGATTAATATATACTAAAAATAGTAAGACAATCTACCGATCGCATTTCATCATACTGAATTTTTTCCTACAGTTTGCGCACAAACAAGTTTTGTTATAAAATCACCGACTGGTTCATTTTTCATCCAATCGAGTATTTTTCGTATACCTTCAAAATTTACCCCGCGTTCTTGCTGAGAGCCGCCCATAGTAATAAAAATATTGAATGCATTCCAAAACCAGTAGTAGTTCCAGCACCACAGTAGAGTACAGAGCAGAGTACAGAGCAGAGACAATAGATCTCAACTACTCACTCGTGTTATTCATCCTACTCACTCCGCACGTACATACACACAGATACAGAACTTAATTTGATACACCACCAGTTCTCTGTGAGCAAACTAAGTTGAATCAACTCTGTTAGTTACAAACGCAACTGAAGATATATTCTATTTGAACACAGAACTCTGAACTTTATACTCAGAAAAACTTGCTTAAAAACATTTCCTAACAGATAAAGGGAAACTACTTTTTTCTCCCTATTCACACATTATACAACTACCTTGTATTTATTGTTGATTTTAATATATATGTTTATTCGTTGAAACAAATTGGTTCTTCATTGTTTTTCCTTGATGTTTTTAAATATTATGTATGAATGCTAAATGTTTATTCAACACGCAGCCACATTTATATATTCAACCAAACACCACTTCTACATTGGTAACCGCAACACTGTAGAAAGCAGCATTCTACAACCTCCTAACAATTATATATACAAAAATACTCATGAAAATGATAAACAGTAAGACATTGAAACAACAAAAGGAGTATTATTTATTATCTGGTTGTTACATGATGTTGGAGAAATGAAAGAAAGTAATATTGAGTAAAATTATGAGTTTGGGATCAAATGTAGATCCAATATGGATCAGGATCTGACAAAAGGATAAGATAAGTATTTCTTGTATATTTTTTTTTTATAAATGCATGTAATGAGTGTCCAGATAATTTAATAAGAGAATACAAGAAGTGTCTGGGGTTTTCTTACTTCAAATTTTTACTGAGTTCTAAAAGATAAATGTTACTATTATGAATGTTGGTCATTATTTAAAGAAAGAAGAAGGTACAAATGAAAATATTCGAAATTGGTTACTTTTTCCATTTCACTGAAAATCAAACTCTTCTGTATTCCCTTCTGTCTTTCTTACATTTTCTCACTGAAACCAAGTAGTGTCTTTGATATGTCTTTTCTGTCTATCCATGGAATCAAAATGGAATTATTTATGAGGTATTGGTGGGGCGTGCTGACTAAGGAACAAAGGGAGGAACAAGCAGAATTATAACAATAGTGTTTAATATTTGTGTTGTCAATTACAAAGAACAGAAAAATGTCTAAATTCACTTTCATCATATGCTTAGCTTTCATTACAATTCTAATCACTGCTTTTTAAAAGAATAAACATTTTCGAGGAGTGAAGGTATTTAAAATAAATGCGGTATCAAGGGAAAAACCGTTCTTTTGATAATCCAGTTTTTTTTGTTTGGGCACGAAGGACCAAGATAGCTTTTTATTTTTTAAATTATCTATACATTTGTGAATTGCCACTTTTAAAAATGATACGTTTCGGTAATGAAAAGAAATGGAAACAAAAATTACTGTGTACAAAGATTCTGTAGTGGAAAGTTTGGTGATTACAATTTATTTAATGGTGTTGACGGCCCAAATCAATCCATACAATTTTTTGCTCTACGAATATATTAAGCAAAATGCAAAAAACAACAAGAAAACATTTGTGATAAAAGACAAAAGGCAAATTTTTGAATGACAAATAATTTTCAATATATTTTTGTAATGAAAATATTTTACAAAAATTTATTAGATTTTTTTTTTAGGTGAAATCTTGTTAGTTTAATTTGTGTTGAACTCAAGTTTGGTGAAAGGTTAAATTTTGTTAATGAGTTCTGATTTGAAAGGATGTTTGTTGGAATCTATTATTGAAGATTCTGTAAATTAATTACAAGAGAAAAATTTACATTTAAGAATTTACTGTTCATGTAAGTAGTAAATGTTTGTAAAGTTGAATGCAATTTTGTGATCAAAGAAGTTATTTACCTTTGTTTTGTGTAATACAATGTTCTCGAATGTTGAGAAATAAAGTTGATTTGTCAGCAGGAATTTGTTTAACTTCTGTGTAAGGAATTTGGTGAGTGAATGGGAATAGAGTTGACAGGTGAGTTTTGGTGAGTGAGTGTGAATATCGTTAAGTTTGTATAATGTTCGTATGAACGAAAAACTTAAGATTGTGTGACGTAAAGTTTAGTTACAATTCATTTGATGTCACAATGCTCACTGACAAGTGTGAATGAGTTTGTTTTTATTTGCTTTGGGTGGCTCACAGAGACTTGGCGTAAACTTGGATTTCAGCTACGAGCTGTAAGAATTAGTTAAGCGTGGGTGGATAGTCATGCCTACTTGTATATTTATTAACCAATGAGGGCTTGAGATTTTTTTGTGAAAGTGTATGAAGTTGAAAGTGTTCTTTGATCCACTTTTTGCACAGATTTGACTAAACTATTTTTAGGTTTTGGAATATTGTAGAATTTGGGTTTTACAATTCTATTAAATGAAGCTTTAATTTTCATGAATAATAGCATAAAGATCTTATTGGAGGTAAAAAAAAATTAATCCGTGTTATAAAAAAGCGTACATTTATTAAAAACAAAAGAAAAGTGAACAAACACTTACACTTGCCATAAATTGCAATTTGAAAAGAAAAAATATTAGATTCAGCAGACCAGTTTATCTTCTCATAAAGAGTTTGATCAAGGAAATGCAGTGCACAGTAAAAAAAATTGAGGTGCGGATGAGGATACGAAATACAGTCTAACCCGGATATAAGAGACCCGGATATAAGAGAGATTTTCTCTGATCCCAAATTAGAGCCTGTGTTAATGTATATAAAATAGACCAAACCCGGATATAAGAGAAACCCGGATATAAGAGACTTCTTCTCCGGTCCCGACAACTCTCTTATATCCGGGTTACACTGTAATTAATTATGTAAAAAATTACAAATGGATCACATAGCAGTCATTCTTTTTCTTTTGTTTGTTTACAAGCAAAAGTTTTTAAATAAAAGTTGTCCAAGAACTGTCAAGTTAAATTCAAAATGCTATGCACCCAACACAGAAAGCCTACCGTCAGGATGGACTATTTATGATAGAAATGTATTTTCTTTTTATCCATTTTTAAGTTAAAAATGCTAAAGTTTATGAATTATTTCCCTTGGCCTACACTCTTTAGGGAATGGTTATTTTGTTTCAATCACAGAAGTTTTTATTGAGAAGGTAAAATTTTAGTTTACTATTTTCCGCCTTTTTGTAAGGACGAATCAGACGATGAAAGAGAGAAAATAGTTAAGTATCTTTACACATAAATCATAATTTCAGACGGCATTTTCTTTTTATTTTATTTAACTCACGAAGAATTACGTACGACGATGAATAGATTTAAAAAAAGCAAAAACTTTAAAATAATAAAACATTTAAAATTGCCAAAATGTTCTCAAAAAATTGTACTAAAGCGAAATTTTTTCAGAAAATGATTGTTTATTTAAATCGCTATCAGTTTTTTTTTTTTTTTTCGCTAAAGAATCGTTTTTCAAATTAAATTACAATACATTACGAATTACACTATACAGTGTCATTTAATTTGTAATTTAACGAACCTTACGAATTCAAATATCCGTAAGAAGCCATAAATTAACCCGGTAACTGCGATTTATGGAAACTTCTTTTGACGTAGTTAATGCACAAGTTACATTACAATAGAATTAAAATGATTCCAGAGTTACTTTCGTCGATTTTATTTTTCAATTCTTTCAAGGAAAATTAAAGCTCATTTTTAAAATTATTAGTCACTGCTGTAAAACGGTGTTACTTTTGGTATAGTCCCGTATATAAAAGTGGTTAGCCGAATTCAAGTTAACGTCTAATTTCATTGTTATGAAACTGAAAATTATTTAATTCCGATCGAGAAAAATGTATTACAAAGAAGAAAAAATAAATGAAGAAACATCGGTAAAATCGTATTTTAGTGTAGGATTGAATTTAATCAGCTTGACTGGTGAATACTTATGTTACGCCCCACTTAATTTCATGAAATTTTGAGAAATGAAATCGTGTGTTCTAACTTTTTTTTTTTCATTAGTTAAAACTAGCACTCCTTGGAGAATGTAAATCATCCAATACAATTTTTTTTCAAATTTTTCTGAAAATCTGCTCCAAATGGTAAACTAAAATAATGTTGTATGACATTATTTAATTAGAAAACCTTTTAATTGCTTTTGTAAATGAATTATATTAAGGACATTATTTTCTTAAGGAAAAAAAATTTTGATGAATAATTTTTACAAGAATTTTTTCATTTTTTAAAAGTTATAATAATAATAATTTTTTTTTCATGCTATAAGTAAGTAATATTTGTTTCAAATCAGATTAATTTAATTTAACATATCACAAATATACATTTTATTTTTGGAAGCTTTTTAAAACCGATAATTAGATTTTATTTTAAAACTTGTTAAAATGTAAGAAATGGCCACCAGTAAACTGATTTTTTGAAAACAACCAAATAGTTAATGTAACAATCTATATAATTTCTGGAAATAGTCAATTTAATCCTTTAGCTTTAAATTAAGTTAAAAAGAAATCTTCAAGAATGTGTTTCCATTTTTAAAAATTCATTTAAAACCTTAGGTCTCAATAATTTTAGCAAAAATGTGGAGGTACCTATTTTTAGAACATTCAAAATTTTGATTAAAAAATCTTATTTTTCTTGCATTAGTAGAATACCATTAAAAATCATGGCTTAATTGTGGTGACTTCTTTTGAGGTGTTAACTAGCAGTTACATCAATGTATTGACAATTTAGGTTGCAGAGGGAGTTATCAAATGGATGAACAGAAGTGACAATTTTTTTTAATTTTAAGTGAACTCACTTATTAAGCTACAACAGTAATTTTCAACAATTATCATGCTTTCAGCAATCTAATATTGATTTTTTTTTATATACCTACATTTGAAGAAGGACACATGGCACAGTGGATAAAGGCATTGGTTAGATTCAGTGAAGCAAATCAAAAATGATTTCAAAAACGATGGAACAGTTCTAAAAAACAGTTCGATAATAAATCCTTTCCTTACTTGATCAATAGATTCTTATATTCTCGTCCAAGCTTGAAGTCTTACATGTTTCCATCGTTTTTGAAATCATTTTTGATTTTTGATTTGCTTTGTAAAGTGGAGGACTTCAAGCTTGTATGAAGATATAAGAACCTATTGATCTCTACGTATTCCTATATCAACGGAAGGGATTTCTTGAACTGTTTATATAAAATAGTTCAATCGACTTTTTTAATATTTGGAAATCATCTTCGAATACGTTTTCACAACATTGCCCACGTGACGAAGACGTGATCATATTTAAACGGAATGCTGATCTTATATAAAAATTTCAGTTATCTGTTTGGATTAGTTGTGCTCTTATGTCCATCGTCTTTTGTGTTAAATTTTTATATGTTCTAATGTTAATTATGTTTAAATGAAAATGTCCATGAAGATGGTCTTAAATAGACCGAAACGTCCGACGTCGACTTTATATTAACATTAATACAGCATAATTACATATTAAGATTTTTGTTTGTTTTTTCTGTATTTTTCTTCATACTGTCGGATCTATATCCATATATCTGCTTACAGACTCTAATGCAATCTCCTCTTTCAACAGTCCCACATCACACATCAAATAAAAGTGCTTAATCTGCACTGCTCATATTTACAATTTATTTGATTTACAATGAAAGACTACCATTTTCAAGTGATTTTAGGACTGAACCGATTACTGATATCCAAATTTTAACATAGCAGTCCTGCACTCAGGAAGAAAATACAGAAATGGCATAGTCATTTACCAGTATACAAAAAGTCAATTCACTCTGATTTTTACCGGTACCAGTAATTTATAAATTTAATACTTGTAAACTCTAATTGTAAGTAAGAGAAAGAGTTATACAGTAGGTTTTAAGTTGAAAGTAATGGAGTGTGCAGAAGAGCATGGAAACATATCTGCAGAAAGAGTTTTAGAAAAAGTGGTGAGAGAATTATATCTGAATGAATAAACACTTTTATGTTTTAATCTATGTAAGCAAATAAAGGTGAATACTTGAAAATACTTAACAAATATCATACTTATTATAAAACCCAGGTTGTGTGTGTGTGTGTCTGTACGTTTATATATTGGATTTCCTACATTTTTCAACCGATTTCAACAAAACTTCACAGGACTACATAAAATTACCTTGCGGTGGTTCTGACAGTGCCAAAAATTGGAAAAACACAATTGTTTTTGCATGAAATCAATTTGAAAACACGATTATGAGGCATCACTGTCGCGAGAATGGAAGGGAGACAACTCATATCGAGTTATACTTATTATAAAACCCATGTTGTTTGTGCGTGTGTGTGTGTTCATTTATATATGGGATCGGATTTCCTACATTTTTCAACCGATTCCAACAAAACTTCACTTTTTTTTGGCAGGTAGTGTTTCTTATTGTTTTGCACACTTTTTTCTTTATTTTTACATTCAGAATGCTTTAAAAATTCCATTAACAAGACAATTGTTTATAATAAAATTCTATTCAATCAGTAGACTCATAACGATTGAAAACAATGTTTTTGTTTGAGTTTGGGTTTGACCAATTCATAAAAAAAAAAAAAAACTAATTAAGACATGTGTGTCCGTCAACCTTAAACAATAATCTTTGTTAATTTTATTTTTCAGTCTTTATGATGGTCGATACTTGATTTATCTCTTACTGTTACATCCCCAGGCAACGCCGGGCTCTACTGCTAGTTAGTTATATTTATGTTAAAAAGGGACATGCAACTCTCCAGATTATAGTGTGTGTTAACAGCAAATACCCACTTTGACAACCCCAAACTAAGGGTGTGACCTATACGTGAGTATATAGGTATGAGATTCTTGTTCTTTTATTGTCCTTCCTCCTTAATAGTAAATTTTTCTTATATACTCCAACACTCAGTAACCAATTTATATACAGCAAAAAAATGTCTAAGGCCTTTAATGTTCTATCTGAATTTCTGGAATAATGAGTTATCATTATTTATACTATTTATATTTGGACTAGCGTTCTCATCTTTATTGTTTTTATCACAATGTTTCAGCCATTGTACTCTCTGGCCTTCATCAAGTGTATATCAATCTGGTTTATCTACAGGGAATTCTGAATTGAACCCTTTACTTAATCTACAGAGGTAGACCTTGTTCCAACTTTTTTTACTTCTTTTCTTACTAATGTTCACCCAATACAAAGCCCAAGAGCCACTCAAGGCAGAGGGTAACTGTGTAGTGTTGTATTAGCATAAGAAAAGGGAAGAAATGAAGTTCTTGCAAGCTCTGTAGGAAAGACAACTGCTAACTGTAGACTTGAAGAGGTCAAGATTTAAATAGTGAATAACATTTCAGAGTTCATTCAGAGACTTCAGCATTAATAGTGTGGCACCTTGCATTATTAGAAATATTCCTAGAAATATGATTTAATTTTTTCTTACTCAGTTTATTAAACAGGTTGTTAATTTTTTTTTAAAAACGGAAAATAACTGAGTTGAAAATAATTCACTAAGAGTGTACTAGACGATCCTAAGGAAAGAAGAAGGAAAGAAAGGAAAAAGGAAGGAAGGAAGAAAAAGAAAGAAAAGAGAAATGTATGACGATGACCCAATTGAGGGTGGAGATAGGAGTCAGAAAGAGATTTAGGTCAGCGTCTTGGCCGATTTTGAAAGTCATTTTGATAAGAGTGTCGGTCAGAGCACTTGGCCTACTTTTTTGCGTGGAAAGACTCATTAGAAAAAGTGTCTTTGGGTTGAGGGAGTGACGGTGGAACGATATACAGATATCCTGTTAAGAATTGGACACCCACGTTAATAAAGTAGAGACATTTCAATGTAGATAATTAAGATTTTCGACTATCAGGAAAAACAAAGAGGTAAAAAGAGGGACAATTGCTTTTGGCTCACAGAGGGCGCCAAGAAGGCGGAAAAGATCCTTTCTAAAGTCAAGACTAATTAGCAGCGGGCTGTTTGACAAAGTCCAGGTGAGAGAAAGCCAAAGATTGTCATTTTACGTGCAAAAGGGAAAAATTGGATTTTTTTTTTTTTTTTTTAAACAAGAACGATGTAACCACGCCCGCAAACAGGGGAGAGGATGTTCGATCAATAACAATTGGTCGAATACGATCACGTGACCTGGAAAAAAGGAAAGAAATGCTCGATCAGGAACGATTGGTTGAAAAGCGGTCACCTGACATACGAGAGACTAAAGAGATGGATGTGCGCTACCACCCACCAAAAGGTACTGCGAGGAAGTAGGGTAAAAACAATAGCGATAATGGAGAAGACAGAATTAATGCAGTTTTGGAATTATCGAGAAAACCCTGACGCCGACAGACCCACCCCAGTTTGTTGCAGCGTCAATATAAGCAGGGACCCCAGTCGACAGAAATCAGTAGAGTTGAGTTGCAGTTGGAGTTGAGAGTTGGACCCGGGCAGGGATAGAGCCTGAACGCCGCCATCAGGCCCGGGATTCACTCGCCTTTTGCGGGCAGAAGAATCCTCAGACAAGAAATCCTTCCAGCCCAAGTCGAAGACAGGAGAACTTCCAGCCCAAGTAGACGAAGAAGAAGATTGCCTGAAAGCCTGAGAAGAATTGGAGCTGCAGACAAGCCGAAAGTCGATGAGAAGTTAAAGTTCAGCTCCGGACGGCAGTGAGAAGAGACTACCTCAGACGACAGAGAGTTGCTGACTAAGTTGAAACAAGAAATCTTCCACCAAGTTGAAACAGGAAAACTACCAGCCCAAGCAGACGAAGAAGAAGAAATACAACTCAAGTCGGAGAGAAGAATCAACTGCGAATGATCGATAGAAATTAGCCCCAGTGTCGAACTGAACCACACTCCGACATACATACATGATTCTAGAAAGTAGGTAATTGACATTTTTCTATTGTGTGATAGAAGCTTGGTGCCATAGTCCACAGAGCGGGTCGGAAATGAGAACACTTTTGTTTTTTATGTAACGGACTTTAAGATATAAAAGGTTGTTACCCTTTTTATCAGCAATTTTGTTTGGTGTCGTGAGTTTTTATTTTATTTGTGTTTTGCCACCCCGTCGGACTCAACATATCGCCCCCGATCCCTGCTGGTCCCGTCTGTCTAAGATCTAAACACAATTGGGTAGACAGACCGAGATCGGTATAGTTGCTTTAGTGACCAGGTATTGGAAGCGAAGTGGGAAAGGCGAGGCTGGTGATCATCTGACCAAAGGTTGGAGCGGCACGCTTGGACCCAGGAGGGTAGCGTCACCGTTGGCGCCGTAACCAAAGGATCCGACATTGGGCCAGGTGTGTAACCGTCACAAGTGGTGCCGTGACCAACGGATCAACCCTGAGACAGCCACGTCACATATGGTGCCGTGGTGACCGAGGGGATTTCAACCCTGAGAAGACCACGATCGACCGCCGTTGCTGAAAATTCAGACAGAACTCAGAACGACCCGGGACCAAAGGAAAAGAAAGAACAGAATCGTCTGTAAGGTAGGACACCTTGTTTTGTTTCCCAACCTCGATTGTTGCTGTATAGACTGTCTTTCTCTGTAGACATGTCAGATTATGAGTCAGATAGAGCAGTGGGGGGAAGAAGAAGTAGGGCGGGGGTTGTCAGTGGATCTAAAGGAAGCTGTTGGGTGGACCGAGGGTCCCAGTATTTGATGGCAGCGGGAAGGAGTTTAGGAACTGGCTGGCAATCCTCGAGAAGAGCCGAACCATCTACGAGCTCTCGGACCAAGAAACCCTGTACCTGGCATACGATGCCACAAAGGGAAAAAGCGCCTGAGTTCGTAAGGGGGGCTCGTGGAGAACCAACCCCGCTTGGCTTGGGAAGAAATAGAAAGACAACTGACCAAAGAATTCGCCGACGAAGAATGCGGCCATAGAGGCCATGAGGGGCCCTTTTAAAACTGATACAGCTACAGGGATGAAACCCGGGAGAATTAGGGGCCCGAAGGGGAAGCTATCGTCGTTGGCATTCCCGAAGTGGTCAGGGGATAATGCGGGGTATGCAGGCCCAACTGGCGGACCTGTATGTAGAGGCGCTGAGCGACGAGCGTGTTAAATCACGACGTATTGAAAGAAGGACGCTCAGACTGTCGGCAGCGATAGAGCTGGCCAGGGAGAGCCAGGGGTGTGGGATAAAGTGAAGAGGTGTGGGAAGAAGCAGATACCAAGTCAAGAGGCTGGAAGAAGGGGGGTAGGCGGAAGAGCCCCGTGTGGAATCAGAGGGTTAAGGAAGAGGTGGATCGGGCAGAATTATGGGAGGAGGACCCCAATAGAAGGGCATGGTCGACCAGGCATGGCTTTTATAAGCCCACTGGCTTGGTCGCACGGGCTGGTCTGCTGGACCTGTGGGTACGAGGACCACAGGGCGGCGGAATGTCCGACGAAGTGGGGGGTTGCCCCCAGACTTGATCGTGACAGATGCATCAGGTGTAAGAAAGGACACCTGGCCAAGTGGTGCGGGGCTGAGGAAGGGTGCCCCACCAATATTAACAAAGAAGGCCGAGTAAGAAGAAAAGCCAGCGGGCCACCCAGAATTAAGAGGAGGGTGGCCCAGTTAAAAGGAGAGAAATAAAACTTGGACCAGTGGGTGGGGAACCGCTTGAATAGAGGACGGGTCCCCGAGGATAGACACAAGGCCAACCCAGTTAAAAAGGGAAAGAGCAAAATGTTGGACATGTGGTCCCGGGCCACTTTAGGCAAGCTGTCCAGCAAGAAGGTGCTGGTTTGCAGGAGGCCAGGACACCTGAAAAGAAACTGTATTCTTAGAAACGGCCATGGGAGACGGGAGAGGTCCGGCGGGGGGTCCCCAGGTGCAGGGGCAGAACTCCACCTCAAAAAAAAATGAAGGTGATTTATTACTACGGGCGCCTATGGCTGGAGTTAACCCAAAGGTGGGGACCCAGGAAGAAGAAAGCTCAAGTGTTCTCTTCGCTAACGCAAGAGAGAGAACTATCCTGTAGAGCAGAGATAGGTGGTAGAGAGATGAGGGCTTTGGTGGACACAGGAGCATCTGTGTCATTGATGAGAGAGGAAACATACAGGCGGGTGAAACGGAAGAGAAGGTTACGGGAAGCGGACATAGAGATCACATGCAAGCAGATGGGGCTCCCTGGAGATAAAAGGGATGGTGAGGCTCCCGGTGAGGATTGGGAGGGTGAAAAGCACCCAAAATTTTTACGTAACCCCCGACCTGTGTGTATGGAGGGCAATCTTGGGAGAAGATTGGCTCCGAGCCAAAGGGCCCAGATCGAGTTTAATCCTACTGTGTTGGTGGTGAGCGAGAGAACGCCATTGGGATGCCCACCAGAGGAAGAGATAACCATAGTGGTGGAGGAAGATGTAAAGTTACTCCTAGGGACCGCAGTGTCGGGAAAGGGTAGGCTAATGTCAGAAAAAAAGGTACGGAGAGGACCTCTGCAGTTGGTCCCTGTAGAAGGAAAGAGCCTGAAGATAGCGAGGTAACCCTGTGCGAAACGGTAGTGGAGGCAGCCGAGTTGGTGCCCATTATGATGGTGAACCAGGCCCAAAGACTATAAAGGTTGGGAGAGGGAGAAGATAGGGGAGAGCACTTCCCCTACGAACTCTGAATCGGGTGAGATTCGAGGAGGAACGAAGGAAGCTAGTAGAGCAAACAAAAGGAATCTTAGATGAGGATATATTAGCACCGGATCAATTTAGAACCAGAGTGGGGGGTCTGTTAAGGAACAATCGAGATGTGGTAGCCCAGTCAGATAAGGAACTAGGTCAGACCCACACAGTCGAAGTGAAGGTCGACACGGAGACCACCCCCGTGAAATTAAAACCCTACCGAACACCTATACATAAAAGACCCCTTGTAGAAGAGGCAGTAGAGGAAATGTTGGAAGCTGGGATGATCGAAAGATCGATCTCTCCTTGGAGCTTCCCAATAGTAATAGTAGGTAAGAAAGATGGCGGCCACCGTTTCTGTGTAGATTTTAGAAAGCTGAATTCTATATCGAAGCCGTTGGCGGTGCCATTGCCATTGATAGACGACATTTTGGCATTATTAGGGAAGGCAAAGTACTTCTCTACGTTGGACTTGAGGTCCGGTATTGGCAGGTAGCCCTGGATGAGGCTGACAAAGAGAAGGGCGCATTCGCGTGTCACCTGGGACTGTTTCAGTTCAGAGTGATGCCATTCGGTTTAGCTAATGCCCCGGGAGTCTTCCAACAGCTAATGTCAATAGTGTTAGGAGGATACGAGAGCTTTGCCATGGCGTATTTGGACGATATCTTGATATTTTAGGAGACAGTGGAACAACACTTTTTTTTCATTTAGGACAGGTGTTGGGAAGGTTGAGAAAACGGATTAAAATTGAAATTGTCAAAGTGTCAGTTTCTGAGGGAAGAAACTAGGTATTTAGGCTTCCGTCATAAACGGAGACGGTATTAAACCCGACATGGATAAGTAAAAGGTCATAAGGAAATGCCAGAGCCTAAGACAGTGAGGCAGGTAAGAGGTTTATAGGAGCTATAGGCTACTACCGGCGCTTCGCCCCGGCATTTTCAAGAATTGCCATACCGCTAGTGGCCCTGACGAAGAAATACGCTAGGTTCAAGTGGACAGAGGACTGTCAACGAGCATTTGATTAAGCTAAAGGAACAGTTGACAAACGTTCCACTGCTGACGTATCAGACCTCAAGCAAGCCCATGATATTATACACGGATGCCAGTGAGCAGTGTGTAGGAGCAGTACTTACCCAGCCGTGTCCTGATAAGGAAGGACCAGTGCCAGGCATACCAGAGGAAATACCGATATACTTCCTCTCCCATAAGCTCTCAGAGACACAAACAGAGGTGGCCAGTAATAGAGAGGGAAGCATATGCTATCATGTATGCTCTCCAAAAACTGGACTACTATTTAAATGGTGCGGTCTTCACTATAAAAACAGACCACAAGCCTCTGCAGTACCTATTGCAGGCAGAGTGGACAAATAATAAGAAAATTCAACAGTGGGCACTTAAGTTAAGTGGCTACCACTGTAAAGATAGAGTATTTGGCAGGAAAAGGAAAACACGTCGTAGATTTACTCTCAAGAATACGAAACAACTGGAAGAAAGATCTGTAAGGGTAGAACAGGGAGTAGATGATAAAGCCTATAGAATAGGAGTAATTAACTCTAATAAGCTAAAAAGATAAGCCTATATTAGAATCGGACGAAGAAGGGGACGCCTAGATAATAACCGATCCTTACTGGACAGAAGGAATTGAGAAGGAGCAATCAGACAGTGAAATAGCTGCTCTGAGAGAGAAGGTGAAGTCAGGAGAGACCACCAAGTATGCCATAATAGAGGAAAGGCTGTATTATCTCTCAGGAAGGGATGAAGAAGTCAAACCCAAGTTGTATGTGCCCAAAAAGTTTAAGACCAGAGATATTGGAACAGTGCTACGAAAGGTTGGGTCACATGGGAATTGATAGGACATGTGATCTCATAGGAAGAAAGTACTATTGGCCCAAACTGTATGGAGAAGTCACTAACTATGTTGGGAGTTGTGTAGTGTGCCAGTCGCAGAGCAGAAGGCAGGAAATGGCACCCTTGGAGGAAACAGACGTACCAAACTTCCCTTCGAGAAAGTGAGTATGGATGTATCAGGACCATATGGGGAAACTGCACAAGGAAACAACTATATAGTGAGTTTTGTCGATTGGCTAACAAATTGGCCTGAGGCATTTGCAGTACCAGACAAGAAGGCCAGAACTGTGGCCGGGTTGATAATAAGTGAAATCTTCCCTAGGTATGGTGCCCTGTGCAATTGGTAACAGATAATGGCACGGAGAATGTGAACAGCATCATGAGAGAAGTTTTGACAGGTTTGAATGTAGAGCACATAAAAACATCCCCATATCACCCCCAGGGAAATGCTAAAGTGGAAAGGTTTCATAGAACCTTGGGAGATGTATTAGCCAAGTTGGTCAGAGAAAAAACACTGAAATTGGGACTTGTATTTGACGCAGGCTCTGGCGGCCGTGAGGTTTACGATAAACAGAAACCTCCAGATTTTCTCCTTATTTTTGTTGTTTGGCAGAGACGTGGTCCTGCCTGTAGATAACCTACTGAAGCCCCGAAGAAGGTATATGGGAGAAGATCATCATCAACTATTGCTGGAACAGCAACATAAGATATTCGTACAGGCCAGAAGAAGAATAAAAAGAGGGCCCAGAAGAAAAGAAATGAGAGGGTGAATGCTGAAAGAAAGGTGGTAGAATTGAAGGTTGGAGACCCTGTCTACTATAAAATCCACCAGAGAGAAGGAAAACTAGACCAGAGATGGGAACCGTACTACCGGATAGTAGAGCAGACGGGCCCAGTATCATATGTAATATGGGATCAAGTGGCAGGACGAGCGAGGAGGTTCATGCCAATGATCTGAAGAAGGCTGAAATAGCTAACCTGGAAATGAGCGAGCCGAGGCCTAAGAAGACAAGGAAAAGGAAGGTAACTCTGGTTGAACCGGAAGGAATGGAGACGGAGGAAGACTCGAAGAAGATGATGAGATAGGTCGACTTGACCAGATAAACGAAGCAGTCCGAAGTGACAGAGTTGGAACCCTCAGCGGGGATTAGCAATGTTCAGTAAATCGACTGAGTCAGTGCAGAGAAGACCCCGTGAGATCGCCATCACACCCCCAAGTCCGAAGAAAAGGAAGAAAAAAAGACGAAGAGGTCCAAACAAGCAGTCGAAGGCTTTAAAAGGAGGCACCCTGAACAGGACGAAGGGTCCAGCAGTGGGAGGAGGAGGATCGAATACCCCTTTCCCAGCTTAGGGAAAGGATAAAGAACAGGAGAAGTTTAGACATAGAGTCGAGAGGTATTGAAGACATTCAAGGCGAAGACTCTAAACAGAAAGAAGAATCAGAGGATGAAGAAGAGGACAAAAAAACCTCCTGGACGGGAGTTAAACACAGAAGGAGGGGTGGAGGTTGAGCAGGAATCACCTCGGAAGATGAGATCAGGGAGGAGAAGAACCCCAAATCTCAGTAGAACAAAAGGGCTGTGCAGAATAGAAGCATTTAGTGTCAACAGATAATGACACTGGCTCATCCAAGATCCTATTGGCTGACTATGGTAGATGTGGAGTGGAGGGATGGAGATGGGGGCTGCACCTCACGAGGAACGGAAGATCATTGGCATTATTGATTGGCCACCAGTGGTGTCATGAAGCACGACCTTTAGGTGGGCGCCCACGCACACCTGACCAGGCCATTCTGTCTGCTAGGGGTTAGTTAGAGGAGGGAAGAGCCGAACTAAGAGAAAAGTTATGAAATGATTGAGTGATGAGTCGAAGCGAGACTAAGTGATTGTGAAGAATAACAACAAGAGAATTTGTTATCTTTCAGGAATGATAGCAAGGTACAAGGTGGAAGCAGACTACATAGCATTAAATTCGGGGAGAACGAAATTTATGTTGCTATCAGCTGAAGAAGCTAGAAAGGTGTAGAGATGATACCCTGGGGACTTGTACCTCGTTGAGCCCTATCTATAAAACTGGTAACATGAGACTGTGCATATTGGGAATTGTTTGAAGGGAAGGGGAAGGAATCAAAAGAATCTGCCAAGTAGAGGTATTAACAAACTCGGCATTACCACAAGCTATCAGTGTTTCAGACGGGGGGTGTGGGCAGTAGCCACACAGAAACATATCAGCCTGTCTGGGGTATGTGGGGAGAGTCCTAGGGGACATTGAATAAGGCCACCGTTATCCCTGGTGCGCTACCCATGGGATGTTCGGGCGGTTGGGGGTGTCCATCTCCTTACCCCTATTACCAGATGGAAGAAAGGTATGAAGAAAAAGATTCACTCATAGAGATGATTGGTAGAGGCTTAGTCAATTGTACAGAATTATGGGAGCCGATAGTGAGGAGATTCTCTAATGTCACCTTAAATAAGATGCCAGTATTAATGAAGCCAATAGAAAAGATCGATATGGATCACTTAAGGGATAAGTTAAGTGCGTTGGAGGCGAAGGTGTGGCTTGGGGAAGAACGATGAGCAGATGGCGATAGGTTGGTCAATAGTGATGGGTACATTCCTAGTTATAGCCATGGGGTGTAATAATATGGAAGATTAATAAGAGAAGATTTGAACGACAGTCTAGTGAGCATGCAACAACTCGAGAGGAGATGCCGAGCAGTGTTCCTTACTCAGACAGGACTGGCGAAGAAATTGCTGAAAAGACCAATGGAGGAGGCTGGCGTGAGACCACCCGTCTTGGCGGGAAAACCTCCCACGGCAGAGAGGAAAACATTGACCAAGAAGAACAAACCTAGTGAACACATCTGCACCTACAAACACACACACACATTACCTTGCATGTAAAACAAAAAAAAATGAAAAGAACATTTCATTGCATGTAGAACAAAAGAAAATGAAAAGAACATTTCATTGCATGTAGAACAGAAGAAAATGAAAAAAGAACATTTCATTGCATGTAGAACAGAAGAAAATGAAAAGAACATTTCATTGCATGTAGAACAGAAGAAAATGAAAAGAACATTACATTGCATGTAGAACAAAAGAAAATGAAAAGAACATTTCATTGCATGTAGAACAGAAGAAAATGAAAAAGAACATTTCATTGCATGTAGAACAGAAGAAAATGAAAAGAACATTACATTGCCTGTAGAACAAAAGAAAATGAAAAAGAACATTTCATTGCATGTAGAACAAAAGAAAATGAAAAGAACATTTCATTGCATGTAGAAGAAAAAGAAAATGGAAAAGAACATTACCCTTGCATGTTAGAAAAGTAGAATAGAATTGCATGAGACAAATGCATGGTGCATGTTAAATGATGTAATTGGGTTTAGGTGTCATTTACGGGTAAATGACAAATCGATTAGGGAGGATTGTGGCACCTTGCATTATTAGAAATATTCCTAGAAATATGATTTAATTTTTCTTACTCAGTTTATTAAACAGGTTGTTAATTTTTTTTAAAACGGAAAATAACTGAGTTGAAAATAATTCACTAAGAGTGTACTAGACGATCCTAAGGAAAGAAGAAGGAAAGAAAGGAAAAAGGAAGGAAGGAAGAAAAAGAAAGAAAGAGAAATGTATGACGCATGACCCAATTGAGGGTGGAGATAGGAGTCAGAAAGAGATTTAGGTCAGCGTCTTGGCGATTTTCGAAAAAGTCATTTTGATAAGAGTGTCGGTCCAGAGCACTTGGCCTGCTTTTTGCGTGGAAAGACTCATTAGAAAAAAGTGTCTTTGGGTTGGGGGTGACGGTGGAACGATATACAGATATCCTGTTAAGAATTGGACACCCACGTTAATAAAGTAGAGACATTTCAATGTAGATAATTAAGATTTTCGACTATCAGGAAAAACAAAGAGGTAAAAGAGGGACAATTGCTTTTGGCTCAGAGGGCGCCAAGAAGGCGGAAAAGATCCTTTCTAAAGTCAAGACTAATTAGCAGCGGGCTGTTTGACAAAGTCCAGGTGAGAAAGCCAAAGATTGTCATTTTGCGACGTGCAAAGGGGAAAAATTGATTTTTTTTTTTTTTTTTAAACAAGAACGATGTAACCACGCCCGCAAACAGAGGAGAGGATGTTAGATCAATAACAATTGGTCGAATACGATCACGTGACCTGCGGAAGAAAAAGGAAAGAAATGCTCGATCAGGAACGATTGGTTGAAAAGCGGTCACCTGACATACGAGAGACTAAGAGAGATGGATATGCCGCCCCACCAAAGGTACTGCGAGGAAGTAGGGGCGAAAACAATAGCGATAATGGAGAAGACAGAATTAATGCAGTTTTTGGAATTATCGAGAAAACCCTGACGCCGACAGACCACCCCAGTTTGTTGCAGCGTCAATATAAGCAGGACCCCAGTCGACAGAAATCAGTAGAGTTGGAGTTGCAGTTGGAGTTGAGAGTTGGACCGCGGGCAGGGATAGAGCCTGAACGCCGCCATCAGGCCCGATTCACTCGCCCCTTTATGGGCAGAAGAATCTCAGACAAGAAATCCTTCCAGCCCAAGTCGAAGACAGGAGAACTTCCAGCCCAAGTAGACGAAGAAGAAGATTGCCTGAAAGCCTGAGAAGAATTGGAGCTGCAGACAAGCCGAAAGTCGATGAGAAGTTAAAGTTCAGCTCCGGACGGCAGTGAGAAGAGACTACCTCAGACGACAGAGAGTTGCGGCTAAGTTGAAACAAGAAATCTTCCACCAAGTTGAAACAGGAAAACTACCAGCCCAAGCAGACGAAGAAGAAGAAATACAACTCAAGTCGGAGAGAAGAATCAACTGCGAATGATCGATAGAAATTAGCCCCAGTGTCGAACTGAACCACACTCCGACATACATACATGATTCTAGAAAGTAGGTAATTCGACATTTTTCTATTGTGTGATAGAAGCTTGGTGCCATAGTCCACAGAGCGGGTCGGGAAATGAGAACACTTTTGTTTTATGTAACGGACTTTAAGATATAAAAAGGTTGTTACCCTTTTTATCAGCAATTTTGTTTGGTGTCGTGAGTTTTTATTTTATTTGTGTTTTGCCACCCCGTCGGACTCAACTTGTATCGGCCCCGATCCCTGCTGGTCCCGTCTGTCTAAGATCTAAACACAGCGTGGGTAGACAGACCGGAGATCGGTATAGTTGCTTTAGTGACCAGGTATTGGAAGCGAGTCGGGAAAGGCGAGGCTGGTGATCATCTGACCAAAGGGTTGGAGCGGCACGCTTGGACCCAGGAGGAGCGACCAGGAGGAGCGACGTCACCGTTTGCGCCGTAACCAAAGGATCCGACACTGGGCCAGGTGTGTAACCGTCACAATAGTGTGGAGGTAGAGTTTGGAAGGAACTCTGAAAGTTCTCCATTGGCTTAACCGGGTATTGAACTCACACTCTTTGGGTCCTGTCACTGGATCTAACCAACGCCTTTATCCACTGTGCCATGTGTCCTTCCTTCAGAGGGAAATTAGCAGGAGATAACTGATAACTGACATCCATCAAACATAGCACGTGGAACTAGAACAGTCTACTCCAGTGAGCGAAATAAAGGGTTCAGTTCGAAATTCCAACCACCTGAAGAAGGCGAGAGTGTACAACAGCCGAAACGTTGTGATAAATATGGCAACAAAGATGAGGACAATAGTCCGAATAATGTAAATAATGTACATAATACATCTCAGAAATATAGACATATATATATATATATATATATATATATATATATATATATATATATATATATATAGTTAATATTAGTGGTAAATATACACATACATATGCAATCATATATCGAAAATATATATACATACATACATACACATACATATATATTTGTATAAAAAATAAATCCAAGAGGATAGAATCCAGGTAGAACTCAATGTCCAGGACAGAGTAAGGGTCTGTTACCCCTCCCTATAGCTTTCATTTACTCTAACATTCATCCCACACTCTCATACGTACACTCTCACTAAATTTTTATTTTTTATTTTTGGAGCTGTTTTTTCTGTTTTCTTTTTGAATTTGTAGGTCTGATGAATTTGGATTGTATTTTCAATTCATAGGAATAAATTATGACCATGGAATATTAGTGTTTAAGCCTTTTTATTATATGTAAAATCCTATTAAATATAATAAATCATGAATTAAAATTACCTGTGCAACTGGAAAAATTTTAAATCATCCGTTGATGACATCCATAGATGTCAAGTGAATCATCCCCTGACTTAATGATAGCTGCGTTAAAAATAAATAAAAGTGTTAAAAATATTGGCAAATATGGACTTAAATGCTTACAATAAGACATAGTGTCAAAAGGACAATTTTTCCCATAGCACTGGTTTTTTTAAATCTCTTTACTATTCAGCAATCTTTGTTTTTTTTTTAAATCAATGATTATAATTGGATAAAACATAAACATTTGATGAAATTGAATTTGTACATTTTTTTTGTTCTTGAAAACAAAAATATAAAACACTATTTATTAGATTGTTTATCTATAAGAATAATTTTATATTTACAATATTCTAAAAACTAATACAATTAGAACTAATGCAATGCAATATTTATCATTTACTAATTTAAAGAAATAAATGGGGAAATTTTTTATTCATAAATTTATAAAAATTTACTAAATTATTAAAATTTGTGAAATATATAAGGAAATCCTTATTTACTATTATATAAAGTTTAAATCAATTGGCACTTAGCCAATATTTTGCCAACCATTCCAATGAATAATAGTATAAATAAACAATCTAAATAGTGTTGACCATTTTTGTTGGAAATTCTCACAAAGAAAATGTATAAATTGAACCTGGTCTGTCCCTAGATGGGTAACTGCTTGTCATTACCAGGTCCCTTAAGCGTAAATGTTCTGGTGGTGTAAAGGATAATGTCTCAGAGTTGTTATTTGGAGAGCCAAGTTCCAATTTCTGTTGGGTTCATTATATCCCCTTATATTGGGAAAGATATGAATTTGCCGCTTCTCCTTCCCAGTTATGGATTAATTAGTAAGACTTGTATCACTAAAAATCGTTAGAAAAAATAAAGAAAAAATAATCCTTACAATCTAAAAATATTTTCTGGCTTTAAATAACCTGCAAAAGGTTGATAAGCTGTAGAAAATAAATCAATACTTCTTTTGAAAAGTGGCAAAATAAAAAAGCCAATTGTAGACAGTCTTTTTCTCTTAAAATTTACTTTGAATAACAATGAGAAAAAGCAAAACTAATATTTTTGGGGTGTATAGTAGAATAGCGAGCCATTTGAAAAAGATTATAAATTTATTTTCTGCCCTATAAATATATATATATAGCGTATTTGATGGCATATAAGATACACTCCAATTTTAGCAGTAAACCTACATATGTCATATAAGATGCAGGGTAATTTTTTAAAATATTTTTATTAAAAAAAAAGTACACCTTATATGCTGTCAAATATGGTAAATAAATAATAATTAAAATTTTACATTTAAATTTCAGTTCTAAGTATTCTTAATAATGTAAAGTTTTCTCTTTTGAAAGTACTGCAATTATCTGAGTTAGTGTCGTAACCTAGAAAGGGTTACTGAATGAGGAATAAACAAAAGAGAGGTTGGAAATGAAATGGTAATCTTTATAACATCAACAACATACAATATTTGCCAGACGCATGAAGTAGTTAAGCCACTGCTAGTGGTGGACTACTTAGACAGCATACTACCCCCCACTTACAATAATGTCCAATATATTTATGAGGATTGGGACACACCCATTAGTGTTCATAGGTATGGTATATAACAGCAAGTTTGAAACTGTTTTTATTGAAAAAGATCTTTTTTTGATGTCTTAAAAATTTAAAAACCATTTTGAAATAAAAAAAGGAACCAAATTCCCTTTGAATGAATAAATAAATCATCTAGTTGGCCATATGTTTGATAGTTGTCTTAAAACAATATACAACACCTACAATCTACATCATTTTTACACTCAGTCGACATTAAAAGAAAATGGTTTTGTTAATTAAAGATAAGATTTTACCATTAAAAAGTCAGAAAAATAAAGTAGGCAATTGTAAGCAAAATTCTGACAAATACTAAATAAAAATACTTGTTTTTTTTCATCTGTAAATTTATCATCTAATTTATGATGTATAATTGACAAACGAAGACAAATCAGTATTAAAACATTTTTTAAATTGTTCTAGATTTCACCCTAAAATTACAATCGATTTAAACTTTAAATTGATTGATGACTAAATTTTAAAGTCATGTTCATAAGTTTCTTTAAAAACAGAAAGAATTTACACTTTATGTTTTTGTATTTCTTTCATTTCATGTGACTTCTTTGAAGATCAATCCAAGATTAAGTATGTCAAAAAGAGAGTAAATCTTTTGTAAAATAAAAATAAAACATACTTTTTCTTGTTAGCTATTAGGTTGGTGCAAAAATAATGTCGTTTTTTTTTTATTTGAAGTTGAACATCAAAAAACAACATTATTTTTGCACCAACCTAATATTTATAAACTAAATGATATTTCATTCATTTTCTCCCCACAGTACAGAATTTTTTTGTCATAAAAAAATTTCAAGGGAGGTAACTAAGACAGAATTTGTAGTCAACAATAAAGGCAAGCCAAGGTGTAAACTTTGAATTAGAGAGGCATCATCAAGAAGGTAGAGAAGTTTAATAGTGTTATAACAAACAACAGGAAATGTGACACAAAAATAACAAAAATGCCTTACAGAGACTAAGCAAAGTATTAAGTCATAAAACAAATGAGTGCTTTAATCAACTCACCCCAATCAAGGTGATAATGCCACTAAGAAGCAAGGTACTACTAGTAGTGAAAGAGAATAGAAAAACAAAGGATAAACCATTATTCCTGTTTAAAAAAATGAGGGAGGATTGTGAACAGGATGATAGGAAAAGCTATTTATTCCTAATGAAACTATTAAACTGATATGTAATATTAGGTACTGCTAAAATCTGAAGAAAAAAAAAAAGCAACATAAAAATGCATTTTAGATAATCTAAAAGTCTCATTTTTAGGAAAGTTTGTATTTATTTTTAAAATTTTAATATTCAACCTTTTTAAAGTGACAGTTCTCAGGAAAAAGTATAGTGGAACTTCCTTACAAATGGAATAAGGAGGAAATATATTTGATTTGATTCTGGGGAAACAGTGTAGTAAGTTATAAAGTTCTGAACTGGTGGAACAAAAGAGGAGCTCATCTGAACATTTGCCATGAAAATAACTATAGAGTAGCAATAAATTTGTGTCTATGTGGAAAGAGGCTGTAGGACAGTAAAAGTAGGTATACAATAAATATTCTACCAGTATTATAATAATGATCCTAGGTGGGCACCTCGACATGGTGTAATGGTTAGCACACTTTCGGCTTTGTGCCACATCTAAGATACGCTTAGAAAATCATTCTCGTCTCTTTGATGTGGTGTAATGGTTAGCAAGCTTGTCTCGCTAGCACACTTCCAACTGAGTAGTGAGTTCAATCCTCACTGGGTGCCCCATAATTTTGGACTTGTACCACATCTAAGCTACACTTAGAAAATCACTATAATAATGGTTCTAGGATTAATTTAATGCTAGAATTCATTTAATTCACTAAAATCTTTTTTTAATATTTTTATAATTTTTATTATAACGTTTGTTTTTAATAATAAATGCTTTGCAGGTAAAGAGGAGTGTGTGAACAATGGGGGGTAAACAGTTTGAATATTTGAGAGATTGATATGTTTATTATTGACATGTTTGTATAATCAATACAATATTTTGGTGTGCCTGTTTTGTTTTTCATTACTTTATACCTACTTTTGCACCCTTTGTAAATTATTTATCCGTTGTCTACTCTGACCTCTATTAACATTCACATATTCTAATTCCTTTATTCTTTAATGTAACTTACCTCCCTTGATCAGCGCTCTCCAGTACAAAGCTCTGGTACCAATGTCTTGTCAGGGTTTCTTTCTTTTATTGAAACCATTCTTAAGGTATGCTTGGCTCCTTTGTTCATTATAACCTACTACACGACATAAATGCTTATGAATTCTGTCAAAACTGTAAAGTGAGGATTGAGCAGCTCTAGATATGGCAGCAATGCTCCATTTTTGGTCTAATCTGACTCTTGCATACATAAAGCATAGCAGCGTTGCGGCATTTTTAGTATGTTTAGGCAAATATTTAATCATCATTATGTTGTGGTAATCAATACTTTGGATATTAAATATTTATGGGCTCCTGCAAATTTTATCCCACAAACAATGTGAGTCCAGGTAAAAATGAGGAACACAAAATGATATAAAACCTATCACAACTAATTTCATGTATTGACAAAATTATTACATATTACTAAAAGGAACAACCACGAAACTAGCTGTAATAAGAATATGCTTTTTTGTTTGTGTGAAAGTATGAAAGTCAAGACAGAAAACCATAAAAATGAATGTATCCCAGTGGAGGACATTTTTATCCCAGCGTGCAACTACATCTTAGAGCCAGAAGCTGTAAAAGAGACTATGCAAAAAAAATGTACGCTTTTTTATAGGATTATGAAGTGTCCCCTAGTGATGGTTTTTCATAGCAAAGTCAAGTGGGATAACTCACAGCAGTTACTTTCTGGAGTGGTAGAATGAGCCAACCATTTTCTCAGTATTTTTAATAATGAATTCTATATATGAGTTTTAGTTGAAATCTGGAGTGAAATTGAAGTCCAACAGATATCCAAAGCATTTAATTACTTTGGGAGCACAACTCTTTATTGTGACTGCAGAAAACTGATGAAAACAATATTTACTATTGACAAAGCAAAGGCAAAATTGAAATTTTGTGACCCCCCCAAAAAAAAACAATGCATCAAAAGAACAGTTTTCCCTCAACGTTATTATTATTTTATACTATTTTCACTCCCTTAATCTTTATTTTTTTAAAGTGATGCATTTTTTAAAAACCAGTTCATCCCAAATGAGGTGATAATGTCACTAAGATGCAAGCAGCTAGTGGGAGTGAAAGAGAATGAACAGACGAGAAGGAACTGGAAACCCAATCCTAAACAGGGAACAAGCTTTTTACTGGAGAGTGCTGATCAAGGGAGGTAAGTTACATGAAAGAGTAAAAGAATTAGGATATGTGAATGTTAATAGAGGTCAGAGTAGACAAGCCATAAGACCGAGGAGGAGTGTGAACTGAATGATAAGCAAACATATCTATTCCTATTAAAGAATAAAAAATAAATAATTTCAGAGTATAGCCAGAGATGTTAGAAGCATAGAGTTGAAATAGACTTTTTAGAATGGACTGAAAACTTAATCCCAAACAGGGAACAAGGAATAGACCTCTACTCCTGTTCAAAAGACTGGGGAGAAGTGTGAACCAAATGATTAGAATTTTAATAAAATCCAAACAAATGAAAGTGAATTTATACATTTTTGTTGTTCTTGAGAATTTACAACAGAAATATTAAACACTATTAGATAAGAATAATGTCATATCTACAACATTTTAAAAATGTGAACTAGCTAATACAATACAATGTTTATCATTTACCAACTTACAATATGAAAATTTTTTATTCACAAATTTATAAAAAAAAAATTACTAAATTATAAAAATATGGGAACCAACTATGATTGAAATCTTAATTATTTACTATTTTATAAAGTTTGAATTGATTAGCAATTCACTGATGTTTGTCCAACCATTCCAAATAATACAATTCACTAGCTTCTCTAATTGCTTTAAGGTGTTTACTGTCTATTCTTCATTTAAGATTTCTTCATCAATCAGAACTTGGCTGACAATAAATTATCTATTGATAGATTTTCTAGGTATTTTTTAGAAAAATTACCAACAATTGATTGATTTCTATTGATTAAGTCTCCTTGATGCTATATAATGATTATTTTAAAAAATTGGAAAATTAAAGTAGTCTGAGATATAAAATAATTTGAGAAGAAAATATTTTCTTGTTTTATAGTTCATTGATATTTTTAGAAAATTATGAATAATAAGTTGTTTTCGTAGTTATTTATTTATAACATGATTTAATAATAAATATTGCCCTGTAGTTGAAAATAAAACATCTCTATAACACTAAAAACATACACACAATGCTCAAACTGAAAAAATAAAATCATCCTTGATTATGCCTAAAAGTATAACTGAAAGCACTCAGAATTATAGAACATATGGACAGTTTCTACACACTCTGTCCAAAAAAGAATATACTTGTCCAAACACAAGAAAAATTAAATCAAAAGCTTAATCATCTGTCTGTCGTTTTCAATGAAACATGCATAAATGAAGGATTGCTGTCTAAATACCTATATATATATATATATATATATATATATATATATATATATATATATATACTCTCTCTCTCTCTCTCTCTCTCTATATATATATATATATATATATATATATAAAGAAAGAACAGTAAGATATATAATCTGGTGTTCTTATAGGTATTTTTATTTTTACAAAATAGTGCTCAATGTAAATTTACAGAGCATTAATATTATAAATTGATTGATTTAAAATATGGTTTTTTTCCACTACACAGTTCTAACCATGTTTTGAAACACAGTTAGAACTTGCGGAAAAAAAACATATTTTTTAAATCCAGTTAACTTATATATATATATATATATATATATATATATATACATATATATATATATATATATATATATACATATATATATATATATATATATATATATATATATATATATATATATATATATATATATATATATATATATATATATATATATATATATATATATATATATATATATATATATATATATATATATATATATATATATATATATATATATATATATATATATATATATATATATAAAGATAGATTGTCTACATATGCTTTTTTTATAGTATGTAGATATAATTGGCTAATTGTCATTAGATAAAAATCAAATTCAAGATAAAAACACAATAAAATTAATAATACTGACAATAAGACTAATAATATTTATTGTATATTAATCAGCCCTTTAACCAAATAGAAGCATGATAAAAAAGATGTTAAGATATTTTTCACATATTGATTATGAGGAAGCTATCAGTATAAAGATACTTTGAGCAAAGTATACATATTTCGAGCTATATTTTAAAAACTAAGGATATTTTTTTTTTTTTTTTAAACACATCTATACACCAAAT